>JACBWW010000010.1:5256159-5817700 GCA_020086605.1 Lanius collurio | reverse complement strand
TTCTGATGAAATACTTCCCAGCCTGCTCCCAAGCACCCCTGAAAGCCCTGCCTCCCTCAGCTTGCTGCCATGTGCTGCAAATTGAATGATTTACAACATTAAAAATTACAGCCTCCATGATTCACGTTGCTGACGCTCTTATATTGATGTCTAATCACTGATACACATTTTACAAAAAGTTGACAAATACGTCAGGTTATTGAGGCTCATTTTAGCTTTAGCTATGGGTGATTTAATACAGAAGGAAATCAGGTTAGGAAAAGCTCTGAATATGTATTTTCCAGGGGGAACAAAAAAAAAAACAAACCAGTTTTTTCTCGCCTCCTCTCTCACTGCTTCTCAGTCATCGAGAGAAAGAAATGATGAAAATGACACATGAGCTGCTGCAAAGCCTAAAAATAAGACAGCTTTTATTTTATATTTGGAAAGGGAGATTAGTCTGTTCTGTGGCTATTTTTCCTTTTTCTGTTTTTTTTAATCTCTAAACAAAGTGGCATTTAAAGTAGACATTCAGCACATCAAAAGAGGCAAACAAATTTATTGCATTTTATTGCTGGTGAGGTGGATAATGGGAAAAGATGTGAAAAGTGAGGGAGAGTGTGGGAAGTGGGGGCACTTACAGGGAAATGCATTTGTGTGGGTTGGGTTTAGCAGTTTGAGACAGAGAAGTACTTAGACAAATTGCTTTGCATTTACACTCAGAAATGAAGAATAGCCCTTGTCTTAAAAGGAATTACATATGAGCCATTCTTGAAACTCATATTAGGTAGGCAGGACTGAGGATGCTGCTGGCAGGAGACTTAATGTGGAAGTGCTAATTAAGGCCAGACTAAATGGGTAACCTTCCAGGTCAGTAACAGTAGAGGTCCTGAGGTTAAGAAAAGAGGACAACTGACTGCTAAGGGACTTTATTTTTTCCTTTCTAAACTAAAAAAAAAATAAGTCCTGCTCCTTACAAAGAGTTTTGACATTGGCCTCAGACACAAACTGCAGAAATAAAAAAATAAAAGCCACCGAGTTCATGCTTTGAAGTTCACTAGGATTAGCCACACAAGAGCAAATTCCAGGAAGAGAAGGTAATCAAAATGCAGGCAAGCAATTAGATCTGCATATTAAGTATGAAAATACACAGTGCTGGGCTGCATATTAAGTAAGTGCAGTAACCTTGTGCTTCTGGAGCTGCTCAATGAGGTTACTGTGCAAAGGAGCTCATAGGACTCACCTCATGAGGGGAAAATTGCTTTTCTTTGGTTATAACCGTGGATATGGTGCTGAAAATGCCCTTTGTGTTTGATCTTATCAGGAAGGGGGCTGGGGACAGTGGGCAGCAGTGAGCCTTGCCCAGCATGGGGAAACTCAGCCCTGTGTGATGGGCACGAGGGGAGTCTTGGGCAGCACCGTGTGAGGCACAAGGGGTGAGGGGCTGCCCTTGGGGTGCTGCCTGCCAGCCAGGCTGCATGAGGGATTCCTCAGCCAGGGCCTGAGGAAGCGTGCAGAAGGGCAGAAGCTCACACCATGCTTGACTGAGCAACAGGCAGGGAATTTTAAAATTTTATTACTGTAGTGGGCTTTTACTGCTGTAGAAGGAGCTTATTTTAATTTTGGAAACCAGTGCTTCCTGAACAAACTACATTTTATCTGTAATTATTATTAGATTTTTCCTTCTCTCTAAAAGTGAGGACTGAGATTTTCGAGAGCCTGTGCACTGCATTGGGCCCTCCCTGCTCTCTGCTTTCCCTCCCTGGCAGCCACCACAGAGCTGGGAAAAGGTGTGACCATCCAGGCACTCACCCAGGTGTCTTGCTGTTCATCACTGCAGTCACAATTCATGGGTGTCTGAAGTTAGAATTACCTCAGTTGTAAGGTTTCAGATGTGCCCATCTCCCATCCCCAATCTGTCTGTGCACACTCGGTAAAAGCCAGATGTTGATAACCTCCATATCAGGGGCTTAAATTGTCCAAGGTTCCTAAATGCTCCTGTTGGTTAGGACTCAAAGGCAAGCCATGAACTCCTTGTTGGTTCAGTAATTGCTTTCTAAAAATCCCGTGGACTTCCAAGGGAGATTTATCCTCACCTTCTTAAGGGAGATCACTGGTCTGTGGTGAGAAACACGAGCACAACACAGGTTTGAGATCATCTGACAGTTTATATGACATGGCACACACAGAACAAAATAAATGCCTGTCTTTCTGGCCTTCCTGTCCTTAATTTCTCTGTGTACCTCTAATTGTTCCATTTATAAATGCTTCCTGAAGATGAGGTAACTCATTCAAAGTGGAATTTTTTTTTTTTTTTTTTTTTTTTTTTTTTTTTTTTTCTTTAAGGAGCTTGATATTGTGAGAGGGAAAGAAAGGAATAAGCAAAGGATGGGAAGAATGATCACCTGTAAGGCAAGCAGCTTATTATTTCATGAGCCAGACAAAAATAATTTTGGATGAGCATCAAACATACAACACAGCCAGGATGTTTAATTGTTGTCTTTGTCCCCTGTCTAAAATAGCATGTTGGAGAAACTGTCCCTTTAAATCTACTCTTAAGTGTCCCACTTCACCAAGCTGAAATTTGCTGTGTTTATCAGCCCTCTGTGTCAACGTGGGTGTCAGAAATATGCAGGTGATGTCATTTTTCATTCCCTCACCCAGGGTTTAATTGACAATATCATTCCACACCCCTCCTCCCACCCTTCTTCCACCTCTTCAGTTTAAACCTTGTTCTCCCAGGCCTTTTGGGCCAACACTCTTCAAAAATGTGTTACCTTCATCATTTTAAGTTTTCTCTAAGGCAGGGAATTTTCCTGACTCCAGTTTCTGCATCATTCTTGGTACGGAGATGAAAGAAATGTCCAATATGAATTTACTGTAGTAACCCTATCTAGCAATAATTTCTTTGGCACACAAAATGAAGAGAGAGCTCACTATTGATCATGGAATCTGGCCATTAGTATACTTTGAATTATGAAGATTTGTTGCCTTCATTTTGTTATCTTTTTTAACAAACAAAACCTATGCCTTCTGACTTATCTCTTCTGCATAGACCTTGGTATTGGAATGTCTATTTTTATACAGCCATATTAAATAAATCATGGCAATAAGTCCTTGGGTAAAGTATTTATCATACCCTTAATCAATTCAGCAAAGATTCCAATGCAAACAGTAAAAGTTTTCCCTTTCTTCCCCCGGTGGGATACATCATTACTAGAGGAAGTACAAGTTTAAAAAAGAAGTGGTTGGAAGATATGTTAAAAAAAAGCAAGGACTTAATTGCATTGAGAGGGGAAAGGTCTCTGTGGCCTGGTTCCTCTCTTTTCAAAGGATCTTCCTGCTCCTCACATCCGAGGGGCTCTTATGGGACAAAAGCCCCGAGACCAGCAATGACCCATGGACTCCACACAGATAGGTGTCCCTGGGACTGTCCTGGGAACCAAAAGTCAAGCTGTGAGGCAAAGCTCTTCCTCTGCTTTCTCTTCACCCAAGTGAATGGGAGCACTGATGTATTCAGCTCTTCCTCGTCCCCAGCTTCCTCTGACTCATTAATGGAGATGCAAACAAAACCACCTCCACATTGCAAAGGAGCTGTGCCTGGGAGGTAACAGGTAATAGCTAAGGCACTGGAGTAACTCAGGATCATAAGCCAGCCCTTTCAAAAGCCAGGCTTGCTGAAGCTGTCAGGCAAAGCCACAGCCTAGCCTGTAGTCCTATAGCTTAGCTTAACCTCCCTCATTATGGCTGCAGTACAGAGAGTTGTCTGGGATTAGTTACTGAGTCATCTAATGAGATAAAGTAAAAGTGTGAGTGAGAGCATATTGGGTAATTCAGAGGTCAAAAGGCTATATTGAAACACATCTGGTGATAATTAAGTTTAACTGTACAATTTTATCTGGCCAAACATAATTACTTGCAACTAAATGTATGTCAGTGCAGCTGATTGACACACACACTGTATAGCCATGGCAAGCAGAGGACAAGGCTTAGGTCAATTGCAGGGAAAAGTAAAAAGGCATGCTTACAGGGAATGGAGTGGGACAGGGAAAAAAGTTATTGCAACTAACTTCACACAGAGTTTAAGACCCATTTTTTTTTAAAAAAAAGGTCTGTCTCAACAAAGCAAGATTTTATTTTCTTCTGGGCTATCTGTTCTGTCGGGTTAAATGCAGGTGTAACACAAAGTTATACTGATTACAGTTTAGTCATTTATTGAGATTAATGCTGTGAATGGAAAGAGTTACTGAAAAGAGGCAGGAAAATGGTGGGTTTAGTGTGGGCATGACAAATCAGTAGAAGTGTCTGATGGAATCCACAGGAGCTGGTGATGTGCCAGTGTTTAACAAATGCTGAGGCTGGTTAGTTTTTGTCTAAAAGTGCTACCTATGTGTCCTGCTTCACATATTGCTGTCTTCCCCAAACAACAACAAAAATCTCCTTGAAATGTGGTCTGAGTTGACCCTGAGATTAACTTGGTTCAAGCCAGGCATTAATAATGCCAAGGTTGTAGATTCAATCCCTGTACGGGCCACTCACGTTAGAGCTGGACTTGAAAGTCCTTATGGGTGCCTTGCAACTCAGAATATTCTGCGAATCTGTGTAGTGTTTGTAATCACCACTACTTTCATCATTTTACCTCTCCTTGTACTGCTGTACTGACCTATTCCTCCAGACAGGTTGCAGCTGTGCAGCCCTGTGGTTGTGGGTGTCTGACACAAAGAGACTTGAAGACTTGCTCCAGAATTCATCAGGTATTGCAGAAAGGAAATTCTTAACTGAAAATTGCTTTTCACTTCATTTTTCCTTGCCAGGAAAGGCTGACTTCCTACAGGTGCCGTAATTCAGTGCAGGCTCTACAAGGATGCCAGTTTTACTGAAAATTCAATCTCTTTACTACAATAGAAGGCCAGCTGAGCTGCCATCCACAGCAGCACTCAACTAACCCAGTGCCAATAGTGTGTGATTCATTGATTATTGTCAAATGAACTTTCACTTCTAACTTCAGAAAAGAATTAGACAGAGATGAAACTCACTGTAAGGGCAGCTGAGCAGACTTAGCTGTAAGGATGGAAAGGAATGATTACAAGTCTAAGTTGTACCAAGAAACACTTGGGCCTATGCTGCTTTTCCTTAAATATTATTTAGACTTCTACAATTTTGTTTACAGCATGTCTCAACAGAAGGTGCCATATGGCAGTAGAGGAGTGGGTGCTAATAAGAGCACATGTGAGACAGCTGTGTCTCTGTGGACCCCCTTCCCAGCCATCCCAGGAGCACTCCAAGTTGAGACTCTAGCCTGGAGGCAACTGAAGTTTGCTAAAGACTTCTCCTGCTTTCAGCTCAGGTGTTTAGGTGGCCATCTGACACATTAATAAATTAATGAACATTAGGATTATTCCCAGCCTGTGTTTTTCAGGATGCTGTGATATTGTTTATCACTGCAGAGCACCTGGAAGCTTTGGGTCTGGGATTTTCACTGCTGCTACACCAATGCAGGTCTGTCTGCACTCAGCTCCTCACCCTCTTTAGGTCACACAGCTGATGCCCAGTGATGACACTGGGCTGGTGGCTGGAATTGCACCCTGGCAAGCCAACAGAGCATGGGAAAGGCTGGGACACTCTGCCCATGGCCCTCCCTGCAGCACAGGAACACCTGGGTTGACACTGCCAGCACTGGCCTTTGCTGTTGCCTAATTTCCCATTTCCATCTCTTGCTTGCTGGCTGTGCCCACACCTTCACTGGGGTCTGTGCTGAAGCACAGCCTTTGTCTTCTGTTGCCCAGAGCCCTCCAGGTGCAGTGCCCAGGCACACGTGTGCCCAGGATACTCCACCCCTCAGTCTGACTGAGGGGAGCTCTGTGACCTCTGTGTCTGCCATGGCTTGAAACCACCCTTTAACAATGTTGATCCTGTTGGAGGCTTTACTGGATGTATTCTGCACACACTCAAATGATGAAAATATTTCATAATTTTTCAAGGAAGGAGGAATTCAGAATGGAGATAAATCAACATCCAATGGAATGGATATTGATTCATTTCCTCACCTTTGGAATCAATACCTCCCCCCCAGGAAAAAAAGCTATAAAGGGGAAGCCACTGTTCATCTCAAACTAACAAGGCTCAATAAATCTTTACCCTGCTAAAAGATAGTTCTGAGAGGAGCCCAGCTAAATCCAGCTTTGCATTCCTTCAACCAAACACGACATTACCTTTTCTCTTGTACTGTTGGATCTACTACTTGGTCTGTGTTTTTTAATGAAAAATTACTTAAATGTGGAACAAAATTCTCATTCTAATAGCAAAACTGTATTCATAATCTTCCATTTGTTCTATTTATGCAGGGGGATTCCACATTTCTCTCACCACATATCTGACTTTGACACACAGCAGTACCATGGGGCAGGGAGTGCTTTAAGAGCTTCCAGCAGAGTATCTCTGGCCCAAGCACTCTGGTAGGGCTGGAGTATACAAAGTACTGAACAAGCCTGTGGGTACTTTTCTGCTCAAGACCTAGGCCTGTCTCAGAAATCTGAGGAGCTGCAATCAGGTGCTTAGTGCTGGGGGAATGTGTTAGTAACTCCCAGATTTGGGCCTCTAGTTCATGCTGGGCATATTTTCTTTGAATATTTTACAACCCTTTTAAAATACATTCATTGTGCACAAATTCCTCTTGTATTTTGCTTCCCATGAATATTTATGGAGCTGGCAGTGCTGCTGTGCAAAATCTGCACGGAAGGTATTTTAAATCCCTCTCTGGGACAGTCACACTGGCACTACACCTTCCCACACTCCCCATCAGGCCAAAGTGGCATGAGGTGCCTTGTGGGATCAACCACAGAGCTCTGTGGAGCTGGGAGCCCCTTTGGGCAGCAGGAATTTCTTCCCAAATGCACAGAAATGTTCTAAACACCTCCATGTGCCCAGGCAGACAGCACCAAGTCTGCCTTGGTGGCTGCAGCGTCAACATGAAATGACAAAGAAATTATATTTAGAGCTATTGCAATTGGACATATCTTGGGATTTGTGTTTGGGTATAGTGGGAGCTGCCTCAAAAAGGGCCTTAGAAGCTTTCTTTTGTAACTGCTGTAAGACAGTGGCAATGTGTAACTATCTCAACTGTGTCTCAGCTTGACACACAGAAAAAATTGTGTCCAGTACTCCACAGTAATTATTGTTTTTGCTGCTACTCAGTCTTGTTATAGGAAACCTCCTTCCTAATTGGAAATTATGGAATGACCTGTGTGGAAAAAAGTGCTGTTTATATCAATCCATCATATTTCCATCAAGCATCTCTTCTTCTATATATGTTATATAAAAATATCTGCCTGTGTATGATTTGTATATTTTATAATTACAAAAATAATAACATGCTTTATTTGTGTATATATATATTTCAAATATGCACTTTAGACATATAGTCCAACATCTGGAGTCTATACAAATATACATACTCATATAATCTAAACTCATATAGCAATTACATAATTATATCTAACACACCTAGGCAGTTTCTTCTCATCCATCCTAGGTTCCTTTCCTCTATTTCTCTCCTATATATTTGTTAAATGTGACTAAAAAGAAATTTGGTATTAATATATTAAGTCTGCATTTGATTAGACTTTTATGCTTTATATCGACATGTACCTCTAACATTATGTGTGCATACCCTGTACATCTCATACATAATGTATTGTAATGTGGGTATAGACACACATATCACAATGTAATACTGCAATGACAGTTAATGTGCTCCAATATAATACATCAGAATATTCTGTGCCACATAAAACCATACAGGATAGGCAACATTCTGTAAGTTGTGCTATGTCATAATGTGCAATAGTGACATGCACTATAATGCTTATCCTGTATGATCAGTGCAAGCTTCACAATTGCTGTTACCCACCATAATAATTTTTTTTAAAATCTTCTCAAAGAAGACCTTTCTGAGAACAAGTATGGTGTTAATTACTTTGTTTAACAGGAGCTTTTTCTGCCTGATTTATCTCACCCAGGAGAAACAGGTACTGCCATTTCATGTTCTCTCCTTATGGAAGTTTTCCTACAAAACCAATCACCTTATCTCTGTAGAACTGTTTCTGCTCTTCATATTTTTGGGATGCAGCCAACAGAACATACTATCAAGGGTGAAGGACCACTGGTTTCTGAAATGACATTCTGAACACTTTCTATTAATCTGTATTCCCTTTTTAGCTGTGCTATTGCTCTGGTTGCCATCCCACCACCCCTGTACACTGAATAAAATTGTTTATGACTCCAGATCCACTTCCTCCACGATCACAGTTAATAGAGATCCAAACAGGAGACAGCCACAGAAGTGTTTCCTGGCTGGTGTTGCTCAAGATGAAGCACTGAATATCTGATTGCCCAACCCACTGGGGGTGTAGTCTTTTACTGTTCATTTCAGTCAGCTTAAGTGGTGATTGATTTGAAAGAAAGATATATATACATTTTTTTTTTTTTGTGCTGTATATTTCATGGGGATTTATAGCATCTGCAATAAGAGACTGCTGTCCCTCTCTCTGTGGACTCCCCATCAGGGTTTAGGAGAAAATTCCATCTTCTTCCCTCTCCCAAAATGAGGTGCCAAACCCACTAAGGCCTCTGAGGTGGGAGGGACAGACCCTGCGTGTCTCTGGCACCGAGAGGTTTCTCTCGGAGGCTCCCAAGAAGAGCATTTGAATTTCCTATTACTGGCAACAGCTCCAAAGCTGCATTTGCCAACCATGATGGCAAAATGAAACAAATGCTTCCTAGCGAGGTTAGTACTGCAATAACAATATCATCCTGCATCAAGAAATGGACCTCAGTGTTTACTCCCCACCCTGCAACAGATGCCAAAAACACCCCTCTCTGTGTTTAGCAGTGCCAGGGACAGGCTTTACCCACCCAATTTCTGCTCATAAACTAATGGACTTCTAGAGTGTTTTCATGAAAGATCTGCTCATTTGGTTAAGTTAGTTATCCCCTTCAGTCACACAGAGTCTCCTTGGCTGCATGACTTAAATACCTAGGCCTCTGTGTTCTGGGGGATATTTCTCTGCAAATGGGGTGTTGTGTATATCTAAGTCTACAGGCTGCAAAGAGAGAAAAAATTCAAGTAATGGTTAAAAGGCAAAAAACAAGGAAAAAGACCCTTCAATCAATCAAGTTCTAGACTAATTTCCACACCTTAGTGATGCATGGCAGGGAAGTTGACTGGTTTGAAGCTAAGAGCTCTTTCAAAAAGTCACAGACACATTGTAAGGCCTCAATTCCAACCCCATTCTTAGTTTCCATGATTTTAGGCACAGCAAATGTTTTGACATTCAGTGCTGAAGAGAAGCTAAGGTACCCCTTGCAGTCAGGGTAAGTACCCTAAATGACCCTTTGCTTACTTACACTGCTCCATCCCAGGTTCAGATCACCTGCTGGGGGAACACAGGTGGCAAAAAATAAACTTCCATTTTCTGTATTTCAGGCTGGCAGACTTTTTGTTATTGCTCATTTTAGAGAGGCCTTTTTTTTGTGGGATTTTTTTTTGTTCTGTTTTCTTTTTTGCAGAGCTTACATTACTGTCAGTTGGAATACTAATGGACATCAACATAAACATCATCCCCAGGGCTGCTCAATGAAACTAAGGCGGATTGTCTTGAAATTAGCTTGACTCATATCTGAAAATTGCCAGTGATTAGCTGATTATGGTTTGAATTGAAGTCAGATTGCTACAAAAAGCCACAAAAAGTCATCCGCAGTTATATTCTAGTAAATGATGCCTCGGATGCCTCAGTTGCTGCCAGTGCTTGCATTAGGGATGAAGGTCTATTACCACATCACATGGATGGTAGTCATTTTAAAATATGCATTCTGCCTGGGGAGAATCAGTCTCCTGGGGAAAATTCTGTCTTTTTACTTTTTAACCTACCCACTAGGAATTAAAGGAAAAAAAAAAAAGAAAAAAGAAAAGGAGACACCACAAACAGCAGAACAAATTAAAATATTCTCCCTATGAGAGAAGCTTTTGCCTCCTCTGTTAATGCAATTTTTGTAATTACAGTGATTCAATCCTCGTGTCTTACTAGAAATCATTCCTTCTGTACTGATAGTAGGTGACATTTACAATAATTTTAAAGAAATTGAAGGCCAAATGTTAACAATGCTGATGTCAGGTTTATTAGGAAAAAAGAAAGTATTATTTTGCTATAATTATAAAGTTCAGTGAATGCTTCTGGTTTGATTAAATTCTGTGGATTTTAAGACTTTGATGCAAACAAGCCCTTATCAGTTTCCCTGTCCAAAACTGCTAAGACATTAATTTGTCACATGTGTGTCTGCATTTATCAAAGTTGAAATAAACACAGCTTCATGAAAATGAGCAACTCTTATTTCAAAATAAAGTCACTTTTGAGCTGTGTCTATGCATGGTTTATAGGCTACTCTGCTTGCCTGTGCCTATTTTTTTTCTTCCCAGAGGAAATTCCCTTACAATCTTAACATGTGAAAATGTATTTGAGCCCCATCCCTTGTTGCATTACCAAGCATATTGCACAGGGAAATACTCAAATAGTACCTACAAGTCAGGAGCTGTATTTAATTCCCGTAAAAGTGGGCAACAGGATACTGCCATGCCATTTCTAGCAGGTTTTTGATTTAAAACACTCACAATTGGTTCTCATTTCTTTTAAGTGCATATTTGACTTCCCACCAGAAAAATAAATTCCTACTTGGTATCTCTGATGATATGAGAGAATGTTAATGATATCCTGTGCTGGAAACACTTACCTGGGGTGGGGATCAGGGAGATAACAAAGACACTGTCACAACTGTTAGTGGCAGAAGCCATCACAGGACCCAGAGGGGAACACCAATCGCTCAGACCCAGCAGTGCCAGCCCCACACACCCCCCAGCTGGAAAGGGACTGTGCCAGGCAGCAGTGGGCACTCAGCAGGTGGCTCAGTGGTTGTCACACGAGTGGGGTGCCTGCACTCCTGACTGCCATGTGCCATCCACAGCTCTAACACTGCCCAGGAAATAGAAAATGGAAAATGCCAGGCTCCTAGTCAGGCTGAATTTTCACCATTTCCAGGTCAGATCCTGAAGAATAGGGTCAAGTGTGACATGTGAATATAATTTTCTACAGAAGAGATGAGGACTACAGGAGAGATTTCCGGGACCAATACAAGCAGACATTGTTGTAAATGACTCAGAGGGGCTTAACAGGGAGGGGATGACATCTGCTCATGAGAGCAAAAATAGTTCTCAAAGGAGAGGAGTACCTGTTCAGGACCACAGAAAGAACCACTGGGAGACTCTTAAACGATTAAAAATAATTTTAAAGACATTAACAAAAAAAAAAAAAAAAAGCAGAAGAAATTCAGTGACAGACCTGAGAGATCTCTACCCTCAGCCCCCACCCCCTAGACAGCTTTTCATCTGAAAAGATTGCCTCTGCATCCTCCCTCATGACCAAGAAAAGCCATACCTACAAGCCAGCTTTAGGGCAGCTTTAGCACAGTATCAACAGTCAAACAACAGAATAAAGGAAAACTGATATGAGCGATCGTAGACCAGGCACAGAGCACAAAGAAAAGCCTTCATTAGGCAATACATAAATCTCTGCTTCGCCTATATCATGATTACTGCTTGCTGTGCTGCTTTCCTCCCTCTACCGTCTCATAAAAGGGTGGAGAGAAACAAAAGGTGGTACAAAGGATGAACGGGTATCAACCAGCTCCTCCTCGATGGACTAAGTTAACAAGATCACTCCAGAGCCTAATGTGTCTGAACATGACTTGGAAGAGGATGTTAAAATATGGGCCTTGGGTAAGGGTTTGTGCATCAGGAACAGTCACAGCTATCTCTAAAGCAGTGATTAGGAACAACAAAAGGATATGAGTGGCTAATTTCTGGTTTCAAAACAAACACAAGCAAGTGTTTCTTCCCTTGGTGTGAATTTACACTGATTAAAAGCTCTGCTTTTGGATAGCTGCAGTTAAAAGGCCGCAGAGAATCAAAACTAGACACAGCCATAGAGAAAAACAGAAACCACAGAGGACACAGAAGTCAAAAGATGGCATGTGTGGCTCAGAAATCAGGTGCCATACATCCTTTATGGATGGCAGAGTACCCTGGGGATATCAGTCTGTCCTTGCCTAAGGTCCTATTCAGGCATCTCCTGGAGATCTGATGAGGCACACATTGGGCTAATGCAGCCTGGACAGCTAAGGGGTTGAAAAATTGCTCTAACTATTAAAAAGTCTGCTAGCATGCAATCTGTGCTTGATGATACAAAATTTGAGAAGAAATATGTGATGGCTGTGCTGTTACAAGCACAAGGTGGACCTCTTAACAAAAAAGGATTTTATAAATGTGTTCATGCTCCTTGACACCTAAAACAGAATTCTAACCTTAGTAATGTAGTATATATTGCTTGTCTGTCTGCTTGCAAACTACAGTGACTAATTTTTTAGGCTTTATGAATAATTTAAATTATCATTAGAATCTCACATTATATTCAAGAAAATGTTACTGTCTCCCAGTCCTCATTTTTAAGGAATTATTTTAAAAATCATTACTTTTTTCTACATGCTCTCAAAAGTTTTAAGGTGCATGCAAAAAACACCCCAAAACCCCAAAATCATCAGAAAAGATGTAGCTAGAACTTAATCACCTGCCTTTTAAAAAATCTAAAGGCATGCAACAAAGATAAATCTGACAATCCCAGCCCTTTCATTCAGCACCATGGTGGCAATAAACTCACACTTTATTTTATTAGTTCTTAATTTAAAATTTAAGTTCTTGCATATGGGGTACCCTTACGGCCTTTGGACTTTGCAATTATCTACACCCCCCTCCCCATAATTAGAATGACAGATAGATGCATAAAATTCACACCTAGCTCCGTACAAATTGAAGAAAGAATGCATTACTACGTTGGCTCTCTTCCCCTAGTGACTTTCCTTCATTATCTCATTAAACATTAGAGAAGCGAAAGACAGAGACTGAAAAACCTCAGGTAATGTACAAAGGATATTCATTTTTATGGCAGAAGCTGGTTCCAGAAATTCCTCTGCCCAGCCAGGACCCTGCAAACAAATCTCCATGGAAATTCCTAGCCTGTGCAGTGCTGGGGTGCTGGACTGGCCCTTCCAGGTGTGGCAGCGCTGAGAAAACAGTGCCAAGTTGAGATCCCCCCAACACCAGGATCCAACTCACTTCTGTCAGTACCAACCATCTCACTTAACAACTAAGCCACGATGGCAGCCATTTAGAAAGCTTAAATATTTAATTTAGGAACAATAGTAGGTAATTTCAATAATTAAATTCAAAGGAACACTGAGACAAGGCCACAATACCAGAGGTTTCATTCTGTCTGACATCACTGTGCACATTTACTACAGGAGCACCTGCAGTTGTTAGCTAAAGCCACTTCTCCCCACACCCACAAAAATACACCCAGACTAAAATAATTAGTAATCAACAAATGGGTCTGATAAGAACACTGTTGATGTCAGTTTAAAAGTATTACATTAACATAAACTATTTATATATGTTAACTATTTCAATGTGCCTAATTACTATTTCTTAAATAACTCCTACCGAGTAGGTAAATAATATTTAGGATCACCGTCCCTTAGCTGTGAAGCAGAACACCACAGGTTACATTGGCTGTGCAGAATTTTGAAGCTCTGGTGTGAAGCTGGGACATGGACACGGAACTGTCACTTTAGCTACCTGCAGGCCTGAAGGAAAGCTTCTGTGCCCTCACTTGAAATATTTGCTTTCAGATGAAATGTCACAATAAAAGTCCAACAGCGAGGCAAAGCCCAGATCTCCAGAGCTAAGTTACCTAATGTATAAAGAGGTGCACTTACGATAAAAATCCTACATTAAATCAAACACACTTGCAATAAACTTAATTTTATTTGCCAAATATATTAATTTTTGACAGTCAAAACAGTGTTGTTGGCAGTCCTAGTCCTGTTTACCTCACCTGCATCTGTTTGATTAGGGAAATAGACCTCCAGCATCTATACTGGATTTAGTATTTCTCACCTAGATGTAATGCTGTCAGAATTCCCAGGTGGGCTCTCTGGGACTCTCCGTCCCTCAGATGTCACCCAAGCCTGGCCGTGTCACTGCCTGGCTGGGGGCCTGGGACCAGCCTGGTGCTCTCTGTTCCAGCCAGTGCAATCTCATTGCCTGCTCCTGGGCAGCTGCAGACTGCAAGTCACCGGGAAAGAGAAGGAGACTGCTTATCTCCCTGCTGCTCTGGACAGCTGATGATACTGCACCCCAGCAGCAGCCCTGTGCCCAGACACCTGGCAAAGCTGCCTTTAGAATGATTTCTGTTCTCTTCCCCTAAGGAAAAGGTCCTCTGTCCCATCAGCCTATTAGCAATTGGATATTTTACTTTGCATTCAGTTATGTTCTCAGAGAAAGAACAAGTGATGAAAGTGCCTTTTGGAGGAACATCAAATGCATTTCTTGATGAATTGCAGACTGGTAAACTACTTGGAAGCTTTTGAAATCTAAAATCTATTAAGCATTTCAACAAAGTAATTCTGTAACAAACTGTTCTTTTTTTTCCCTCCAAAGATGGCAAATGTAAAAGATCACCGGTTACTGACTGGAGCTTGTATTTACCAGTGTTTGTGTTTTCAGTTCCATTTTTTATAGGATCTGAAGCCACCAGTTAAACACAGCCCGCCAGACTCTTCAGTGCTTATCTAAGCTACTCATAAACAGTTGTCTCTTTGAGCTGAGTACATGGACTCATTTGCCTGGGATACCTCAGAAAAATCCACTCATCCTGCAGTCCATTCCTTAATGCAGGTGAGCTCACACCTTCCAGGACCCAGCCACAGCCCTGGCGCCAACTGCAGTGTGGACCCTGGACTATAAATACTCGTTAAAATTAAAATAGTGTTTGCTATCTGCCTTAAATACAGAGAAATAAATAAATCTAAGCCTAGTTTAGCTGGAAGATGTGACCTTATTAAGGCTAAATGGCTATCAAAAAATTATGAGCAATTTTCTGCAGTAGATGGAGAAATTATACACTTTGTCACTTTTCAGCTTCTGTTGTGAATAAAATTCAACCTGATATAGAGAAGAACCAGGCAGGAGATTAGGACCTCAGCTTTAACAATTTCTCCCTAAAGGATAATGGCAAATGTTCTTAACCTTACTCAACAAGGCCTTCACACATAACTATAAGATTTTTTCCAAAGTACCTACAAAATCAACCGTATCCTAAATGTTGGCTTGTCCAGCATGAAGCAAAAAAATCCCCCCAAACATAATTTCTGAGATTCCCTGCAGGCCCTGTGACTTTACTGAAAAATGGGAAAAGATGTCCAACTCCTTGAAATGTTTTTGTGAAATCTCTTTTCTAAAAGTCCTTTTTTTATCATGCAAGGGCACAGAAACATATATGAATCTATTTTCTCATTTACTGTGCTCTGAGATGCATTGGTAGGGGGTGTTTTAAACCTTTTTTTTTTTTTTTTTTTCAAGGCCATTGAATAAAAACTGAACCACCACAGAAACTGATAAGCTGTTCCTGCTGGGGCACGACCCACGGAGTTGCAGAGGTCCCCTATGGTCTCCATGCATTATCAAGGTTAGTTCTGCCTTTCAGAGAAACTTGAATCAAGACAAATTTCAGTCATAATCTCTCCCAGACTTGGCTGCTCTCAGGGTTGTGTGCCAAGGATTAATCTTTCCAGGTAGCATTCCCATTTTCCCCAAACATATGGCAGGACTGCACACCAGAAGCAAAGAACACTTCAAGTGTGTCCCTAAAATTGCTGGTTTTGAAGAAGGTGAGGTTTCCACCCTTATGCATAAGAAGCTACATGAGGAATTTGCTGTACAGTCAGTCAGAACTTTCTTCTGACCAGGTTAAATACTTTCAATTCACATTTGAACCTCCCTTGTCCAGTGGTTCCAAACTGCAATGGCCATAAGTTAAAAAAAAAAAAAAAAAAAGCATAATGCAGTCAGGTTTATAGGTCCCTGAAGAAGTTGCCCCAACACATTATTGCACAAAGAAAAAAAATCAATTTTATACATTTAGGTAAGCCTCAAACAATAAAAGAGAAAAGGTCACAACAAAATCAAACCATTTTGCAAAAATACTGCCCACAGGAATGGTGTTCTGAAAGCAGTTGCTCTGTGGTCAACATTAATGTCATTTAACAGTACTTTAATTTCTATTCTGCTTGATTACCCAAAGCCTAAAACTAAAAATGGCAGAAAATCCAAGCATGTTCAATACTGTTGTGGGGTTTGGTATATTATATATATACCTGATGTATTTTTCTCCTTAAAGTACTGTAAATTATTTACTGTGAGCCAGAGAAGATGCATATCCATCTATAGACCTTAAGCAGAATCCAGAGCTTGAATGACTAAAAGAATCTCTCTTTGAAGTTGCTGGGTTGCAATCCCCTGGAGACTCCAGACAGATGGTTTTTAGCTCAAACAAAGAGGCCCAAAATGCCATGATGTCATTTTTCAACATTTGATCTAAAGTCTCCTAGATCAACCAGCCAGTTGTGGGAGGATTGGGCAAACAACCAAACAAAACCTGCAAAAATACTACAAGGCATATGTGCTAAGCCAGGACAAACCAATTAAGAGCTTTTGAAAGCAGTTTCAGTTTACACTAATAAAACCTGTGGAGTCCACAAAATCACAGAACAGCAAGGGAACCTTTAGAAGAGGACACAGTTCTCACATTTTTGATGGCCACAGAGAAAAAGGGGAAGAATATTCTGCCAAAGTGTACTAAGAGAGAGATGAAAGTACAAATACAAAGTTCATTTACATAAACTTTCTACTCAGTCTTTCAAATGATGCTCTGAACCGCCTCCAGAGCTCCAAGTCTAAAGTAACATAAGAAAAAAAAAAGGGAAGATCCTTGAAAAGATACAACTACAAAGCAATAGACACCTTTTCACCTGTTTGCCATTTATTTGCTTTCTTTAAAAGGAATATTTTTTATAAAGAAGAAACTTCTTTGTGCTATTCTGCTATTTACTGAAACCTCAAGTCAACAAAGAGCCAGTACAAATAAACTCTGGAGAGAATTTCCTACTTAACATGTAAGAAGCAGAGATCAATACACTGGGCTAGATAGCAGAGCCTCTGAATCTCTCTGTCAAGTGGGAAAGAAAAGCCTTTCTGACTGCACTTGTGTGCTCAGGCCATTGTATTACTGGCTTTTTGGGTCCATTAAGAAAAAATTGTGTATAACTCCACATATGGTGAGGGAGATGGAAAAGAAGGAAGTGGCAGTTAAAGTGTCTTCTCAGAAGTTCATAGAAGTGGATAGAGAACTGGCATTAAAGGCTATTTCATTGTTACAGTACCTTCCATTATTTATAATGATTGATTTTTTTTATGCTTTATATACTGCTGTTCTGATGATGCTCTGTTCTCTCATGCACTGTTTTCTCCTGCTTCCACTAGGAAGAAATAACATCCAGATGAACACACCCTGATTAGGTTTTGCTAAATGTCTAAAAAAGAGCTTCACTGAGTTAATTTAAAATTGTTAAGTAGAGCCACACCTACCAGGGCATGCCTGTGCCTTCAGCTTTTGCATAAATGCTTGTTCATGAGGTCTGTGCTTATTATGCTCAAGCCCAAGACAGAGTTAACTCTGAGTTAAATAATAACTATATCCAGGAACACAATCGTGTCTGTGACTGTGTATGATGGAAATATTGAAAAATTTATACATTATATAATATTGTATTATAGTTATTTATCCATTGATGGAATAATACAGATAATACACACTGACCAGAGTGGGCATAAGCTTGTATGCACAACGTGTGCAATAAAATATCTCAAAAAGTGACAGAAATTGGAATTACAGGAGAAATCTCTCCCAGAGATCCCCAAGATTTCTCCTTGGCAAGAAAAAGAGACCAGAATGAAGATCCAGCAGATCCCCCCCTATCTCATGTACAGCATCACGGCACACAAACATTTTTATTGAGAAAAATATTTTCCGCTTAAAGCCATTTTAAAATATTGTATTAATTTAAAGATACTGATCACTGTGTAAAAAAATGTCAAATTAGTTGTTTTGTAGGAGCACCCAGCACATCCCTCACTTTCAGCAAGCATACTTGAAAAACACTGGTTTAAATCAAACAACACATTTTCTGGATGCAAACTCACAGTGTCAATGTTGAGGCTTAAATCAATATGAGTAATAGTCATTATTATCATAACACTGAAAGAGTTATATGTAAGTTTTATGCAAGAATTTTACATCAGCTCTTAATTACCAGTTTTGTCAATACAGAGATGAAATTCTCTTACAGTTAAGTATTTTTGAGAAGTGCACATGAAATAATAAAAAAAATAAAACAATAGCTGTTGCCAGCTAGCTCTAGCTGTACTGTAAGAGTACTTCACAGAACACTTTAAGAGATTTTATAGAAAGACAAAATTAAAAAAAAACTAAAAGAAAATATAAAAGAGTATGTTCTCATTTTATCTGCTGCCTCTTGATGAACTAATTTGCAAGGAAGAAGAGGAGGTCCTGGAACACACCAGGGCTCAGGGAGCCTCCTCCATTCTGGGTGATACCACCTAAAGAAACCACTTCAAAAAATGAGAGGAGCTTGTCAGCATTGGGATTACACAGCCAGCTTCAGAGGCAGGGTGGAAAAGCAGAAACTCTTCAAAAGGCTTTGGACTAGGTGTATGCTGGAAAGTCCTCCAAATGGGCTGGAGTTCAATGAACAGTGGAGGAAGAGCCCTTGACTCTGCAGTGAGAATTCTTCACGTGGTGGGCAGAAGACAACTGGTTTTCAGGCATTCTACTTAGTTCATCTCAACCATGAACCCAATTTAGAGAGTGGTGTTATCCTAATTTTTTCTCTGATCCTACCAAAACCATTGCTCTAAAGATGAGAAAGTGCTGGATGAAGGGCCCATTGCAGTCCTGGTCATCAAATGAGCTTGAATTTCTGTAGTGTGGAGCACTGACAATTACAAATTATTTTATAGGAACTGATCATTAAAAGACAACACTTGAAAGAAACCCAATTTATTTTAGAGGTTAAAGTGTGACTGGTTGTTTTAATTTGATTGGTAATCTTCAAAGAGGTAATATTTTAATTTAAGGGTCAACTTATTCTGAAAGGCTAACTAATCTAGCTAAGTCTCAGTCTAAAGAGGGTAAAGATGGCTATGCATGATTAAAGTATTCAAAGGCACCTTTGTCAGTTCACTGCAAGCTTTTGGGATGCCTTGAACCATACTAAAGGAACACTCATTGAAGCAAATAGTTTGAGGAGAGATCTGTCATATTAGTATGGATGGTGAATCCTGCTTCATACTAAGAAGCAATTTTAATATAATCATCCCTACGTGATGAGAATTTGTAAATCAGATTAGCAAGGTCTGATTATCTCTACTTCAGAAAACTTGAAATGTTCCATGTTAAATCTGCGAGTAACTCTATTAGCTTCTTACAACTTTTTTTGCTTGTACTCCCTATAGTTCCTTTTCTACTAATGTCACTTAATAAAGCATAACCATTCACCTAGTTCTGCCTTTAACTAAACATCACAAAATCTTGTATGCTAGAGGAGAATGTTTTATGTTACCTTTCATTTGCTTTTCATTACAAAGTCTTCTTACCTGCTTCCATACTTTGTGCACAAATACCCTACTCTGATGTACTAATCCTTTTTCCTTGTTTTTCTTTTACTCAGAAAGCAAGAATTGTCTTGGAACAAAAAAAAAAAAAGAAAAAAAAAGAAAAAGCATAGAAATTATAAGGTCTCAGAAATAGAACTTACTTAACTTCTTCACACCCATAAGGTATTGCTGGCAGTACTCAGCTGATACCTAAGTGGGCACATACTTTGTCCCCCATCTGTAAGTAAATTTTGTGCCCATTGCCCTGTTTCATATGCAGAGTGCCTCATTTCTGAAGGAAGCCACTGAACAATGGTTTCTTCCTATTTTCAGAAACTAATTAAGAAACTTGATCTCAGCCCTCTGGCTGAAAGTAGGAAACTATAAACACATGCAGTGGACACTTGCTGGCTGCACAATTACAGCAGCTTGAATCAGATCTCTTGACCAATTAATCTAAGTCCTGGAGCCTCAAAAACTAATTCCAAATCTGCCTCTCTCTCATGAACACAGCAGCAAAGGTATCTGCCAGCCCTAGAACAAATGCCTGCTGTGATACCTAGAGAGGGATCTGTCTGATGCCATGAAAGCGACTGGTGACCTGAGAGGGAAGGAAGGTTTATCTCTGAACAGAAAACACAAGTTAAATACCAGAACGAAGTCACAGCTAGCAAGGCAATAACATGGAGATTACCTGTAGTCTTCCCTGTGATTCCCTGTTTTTTTGTTTTCAGGAAAAGAAGACATGGATGATTTTTGCAGGAGACATGCTTTATATTTGTGATTAGTTCCAGCAAGCTCACTTTGGAGGCCAGCTAAAGCAAAATACCAACACTCAGCCCCTGATCCCCCCCAGGGTGGTCCTCCCCAGGCTTCCTCCATGCAAGCTGAGACCTTTCAGCTCTTTCACAAAACAGTGTAGAAATAAAGCCAGCTTTCCATGAATCAGAATACTGTTCTGTGTTAAGACATTATGCTGACAAACAACCCATTATTAGAGACACCTAAATTCAAACTAAACTCTGACCACCTCAGCTCTTTGCTACCCTCTTCCAGACAGTCTGGCTCTATGGCTTAAGGAGAGAGAGAGAAGGTCATGTTTGACCTGAAAACTCTGGTAGTGCAGGCAGAAGAAACGTGGCCTCATGAAGGGCTGACCAGAGAGGTGCTCAGACCTAAGCTTGTGCTTAACTAATGAATTTAACTTGTATGAGCATGATACATGGAAGCTGGGCTCGTAGTGGGAAGTGGGAGCTCTCATTAGGCCAACTCATATCATCTAAAAGCACAGAAAAACTTACAGAAGTCCTTCTTCATGTCCAAAACCTCTTTTTGAGGTAAGTGAAAGTCCAAACCAGGCTGATTGACCCCAAACTGATAGTGCTTCATATGGCTCCATGCCAATGTTGTGTTTGATGCTGAACCTAATTACTGGTCCATCTGATAGGGTTCACTGTCAGTTAAAGGAATTTAAGGCACCAGACAAATTAAAGACTGCAATAATACAAACACCTTTCCCTAATGGTCATTTTGGGGACCTCCACGCTCAGGTGACAGAGCAAAATGCAGTACAGCAAACAGTTCATATTAATTAAGGTCATTGATGTAAAAATAACTACAGTTGTACAAGTGAGCTCTTTATGTTAGCAAGATTTATTGTGAGAATTATTAACTCTAACAGGTATTTTATCTGAAGCAATGTCCATGAAATAGGATGACCTTTTATCTATTACCTGTTGGGTTTGCAGCACCTGTGAGTTCTAGATTGATGAGTTTCCTGCTCAGACCAATTTCATTACATGTTCTATTTATATCACCTTTTTTCCCCCTCAACTGACAGGAGAATTAAAAAAAAAAAAAAAAACCAAAAAAACTACACCAAAAATGACACCCAAACCTGACATGTTCATGGCATGCAAATTTGATCAGCTAACTACAGTGATTATCAAATGAACAGTGACTCTGGGCTCTTGGAGAGAGGAGGCAAAGCTCTGAACCTCCCAAACCAACAGGTTAACAGTGTTAAATAGTGCATTATTTGTCATAACACATTAATTTAATGCTCGAGAAGATAAGGCTCCCATGGTCAAAAGTAAAGATATCACAGGGATGCTTGTAGGTGTTGAAAAGACTGACAGTAATAGAAAACTTTAGTTTGTAAGACTACAGTCAGGGAAAATGGCCTAAGCAAGCACTGAAAACACTCAAAACACTTCCTGACTTGCAAGGATATCAGAGCCTAGGCTGCCACCTAGGAGTGGCACATAGCAGGCGTCATCAAAACGTAGACCCCCTCTTATTTTGGGTCCTCAAGGAACAGCTGGAGTTTCAAACACTCAGCACCAGGTAGATCCAAAGGGTACCACAATCCCATGGCAACCAGACTGGAGGATGCTGAGCCAGATGAATGGCAAGTAACGGGAAAAGGTTACTTTAAATTATGTGGTAGCTGCCAGAGCAGAAACTGTATCCACTTTGCTACGTTCTCCCCTCAGAATACTGCTCAAGTGCTTTCAAACCTGGTCTCACAATACCTCTCAAAGTCCAGATAAATTATATAATACAGCAGTCATTCTGTGGTGGAATCACTTTAAATAAAATCAACTATTCAAATTATCCAGTCTCCTAGAACATCTTTATTTCCCCTCTGAGCTCTACAAATCACACCTCTCTCTGCTTTCCTCTCAGGCTTTCTATTGAAGTACAAAAACCTTCAACTGGACTATTTTATAGCCCCAAAATTAACTTTTATTGACTGGCCTCTTAAAAGGCTTCAAACAACAGAAACATTTCTAGACACCTCCATGAAATAATTAATAGTGCTGAAATTTGCACGATCATCATTAAATCCTGGGATTAACAGCCATCTTGCGATAACTGAGCATTTGTGTCATTTTTGTAGATTAATGATGTAGCACTTTCTATGGCAAAAGACATATCAGGCTGAATCCCTCTGCAGGTGGAGAAGTAGCCTCGTGATAAACACAGCTAGAATTTATTTTCTTTCTTCATAATGGTCTGCTAAACAGTGAAAAATTATTAAAAAAGCCCACCCACTTAAACATAGAAAAGAGTTTAACTCCCACCCCCCCAATCAAAAAAGTCAAATATTTGCAGAGAATTTGAGCAGCGTACACACAGTGGTATATGGAGAGAGCTGAGGTACTCAGTGACTCTTTTGCCTCAGTCCTCACCAGAACCTCTTCAGCCACAGAGAAGTCACAGATGCCCCATCCCTGGAAGTGTTCGAGGCCAGGCTGGATGGAGCTCTGAGCATCCCAGTCCAGAGGAAAGTGTCCCTGCCCATGGCAGGGGGTTGGATCTAGATGGTCTTTAAGGTCCCTTCCTATCCCAACCATTCTAAGAACCTCTGAAGTACTTTCAGAATTTCTAGATCATCCATGTTTGGCCACGTGCTCTGAATAAAACACCTTCTTACACAGTTTCTCTTCTTTTTTATAATACTGCTGTCAAGGACACTGTTTATTGTATAATCTGCAGCAAAAGCATCTGGCAATTCTAACCCCAGCTACTGACATTAATCTTAGCATTATTTTCAGGTACAATACCCCAGTGTGGGTAGAGGTGTTTCACACCCTGTATTTAGTCTGCTGTGTCTTTATTTAAGTGCTTAAATTAATGGCTTTCTATTCAGAAGTTCTGATTACCTAGCAGTAGCTCATACTGGCTTTTAACTCACTTCTAACTTTGTGAAGGCCTTTATTTCCACATGATTTCTTTTCTTACTAAGCAGCAAATAGTGATTTTTACCATCCACACTAGTAGTTATGATTTTAAACATTGATGAGGTCCTGCTTTGTTTTAAACCATACCACAGCTCTGTGAGTATAAAACCACAGAACTTTTGGGAAAACTGATTACTTCTAAAGGACATCACAGCTTCAAAAATTTCTTTCTTCCTAGGAGATGAGTAGAATCTGCATAATTTGTACTTCATGACAAAACAATAGCTCACACTCTGAATTAGTAGTGTTATACTGTGATGCACGTCAGCAATGGCAGTGAAGTGCCGGCTGCTTTTTTAACAAAGATAAATTAATTTGTAGCTGTCAGTCATGTTTTCCAGATTTGCTTAGATTCTGAAATTTATTGACAAGCTATAATAACTGACATTTAAATTGTCTGTTCTTGTAGAAGCAAACATGAAGCATGGACCTAAAATATGACATTTAGTTCTAATCCCTGTTGCAAATAGAGATCATTTGCTGCTTCTGTAACTCTTCTATTTAAAATGAGTATTCTCAAATGGTCCAGCATCCTTTTAAAGTATCATTTGAAGATCCTAAATTTACTTCTTCCTGAAATATTTATACCTATTTCTCAAATTCCTTGAAAGCAGTTGATTTTAATCTGTCAGACAAGTGCAAAAAGGTGCATTTATCCCTCTCTGTTCCTATACCACTGGCTCCTTCAAATCCTAATTAGCAGGCAGTTTGACAGTGATGAGGGGACCTGGCTGCATCCTGTTTGTTCCCTGTTTGGGAATAGGACTTCCAGCTTCTTGCATGTCCCTTCCCCTCTCTGTATGACTGCCCTGGTGCTCACACACTCAGAGTGAGGGGGAGAACAAGGACAAAACCTCCAGCTTCCTCCACTCCTCCAGCAGGGTGCTTAAGAGCAGGGAGCAGCACCTCGGGACAGAGCTTTATCCCATGGGGACACTGGATCATAACAGCCCTGAGGACACAGCAGGGGCAACCATTAAACAGCTACAGGGATGCTGTAAGAATACTCCACAACAAATCTTTAACAGGAAAAAAAACCAAAACCAAATCAGCAGACCAACTCCCACAACTTGCAAACCTTTTTCCTTCGTCCTGATGCCAATCACTCCCCTTATGAGGAACAGCTTGAGGACCCATCCCCTGCCTTGTGTGCCCACCTCAGGCCACTGGCTGCTTTCAGAAATGTCACAACCAAAAGGGAAAATTATCTTTCTTTGTTATTTTAAAACAAATGCTTCACTAACTAGACCCATAATCCACTTTAGAAGTCCATCCTTCCATATTGATTCTGCTACAAATTGTCAGACTTGAACAAATACAACAGGTGGTGTGACCAGTTGGAAGCGTTTGGCATTGAGGTTTGGCAAAGCCAGGCTCAGAGGATCATTTGCTCAACAGGACTTGAACCCCTGGAACAAAGTCTCTGAAAAGGCTGTGAAAGTAAATGAAAATAAAAAAACCCCACAAAAATCCAAATGTTCTTCCTGGATTTTGAACAATTGAATTTTGTCACAAAATTCAGACCCAGACTGTACACACAAAATAAAGGGGGAAAAGTCAGACTAAATTGCTCAGGGGAAAAAAAAAACCACCCTGAAATTAGAACTGGGAGACAGGGGAAGGCTGATGCCTGACCTACACAGTGCCACCCTTCCACCTGTCTGAAAAGCCTTTTTGATGGCTCACCCTTTCAATCCCTCTGATTGCAACTGCCAGCACATTAAATCAGCCACTTGTGTAAATCACTTTTGGCTGATTATTTTAAAGAGGCTCCACTTCAAATAAGGGGTTAAATCCTCTTTCTGTTGCATGATAACGTTTTTCTTCAAGGGGTTTGATTGGCCTGGTGCTCACACATTCAACTCTGAGGAGAAGGACTAGGGTGGTGATTGCAAAAATGACACCCAGCACAGCCCCATTAAATCTGCTATTGTGTCAGAACACAAAGAACAAAACTAGCTCCTGGTTGCCTTAAAACCTAGAAGTAATATTTTCTTTCTTTTATTACTGGACACATTTTTGAAAAGCAACAACAGCTGATGCTTTAAGTCCTTTGCTGGTCCCCTAATGATGACTGACCAGGAAAGTAGAGCATCCTTGGCTTCCCTTCAGGCCCTTTAACTACTCCAGCTGGCCACTAACTGCTCTGTAAAAAGGCCTCTGTGTGACACATTTGTACACAATATGGATCCTGCAGGTTTCCTAGCCCCACAGCACCAGTTAGGCAAGTGTTTCCTTCATGTATTGGCTGTGTCCTGCCTTACAGGCATGTATCTATATACTTTTCCCTTTTAGCCAGCTTCTCTGAATTCTATTTTTAATATTCAGTTAACTTTGTAGAAAGTAATTATATTCTGCTCATTCTGCACCAGCTGGTATTTACTTCATCCTCCATCAGGCATCAACAGAGCATGGGGCTGCAAGACAGAAACATTACTCTGGCAAGCATAAATATTTCATTTTTCACACCACAAATGCGTTGATGATTTATTAATTAGCCTAAAGGCCTGCTGCTTCTGCATAGCTGAGTAGCAAAATAACTCAGCTATGATGACTGAGAAAGTCTGTGGCTCACATCCCATTGGAAAGCTTTGACCAGCAGCATGTCTGAAGGCTAAAAAACATTTCCAATGGGCCAGCACTAAAATTACCAAGATAAATCTTGGATATCACAACCTTTGGCCCAGATTTGGGGAGATGCCTCGTCGAATTCCTAGCAGTAGCAGCGCTGGTGCCGGCCTCGTGCCGGCTCTGCCGAGGGAACCTGTCTGGCTGCTGTCAAACACATTCTCAGCAGAACTGATACTCTGGAGCAGCCATAACACTACTGAAGCAAGCCAATAAAAAGCAGAAAACTGAGCAATAGTGTATTATTATTCCTTGGTGTTCATAATTTCAGATCCAGGCTGGCAACCATATCTGTCTTTTTTCTTTAACAAAAAAAAAAATTAATATATACATATATCCTGAAATTTTCCTTTACAAATTCAAGGGATCATTCCTATGTCTTAATTTTACTTTCAGAACAGCCAAGACAGTGCCTACTTAATTTTCTTTGAAAATTCAATAATTCAGAAGTTGATTCTAGCAATCTCTGAATTTTAAATGAAAAGCAGAGAAAGGAAAAATGACTATATCAAAATAAATTATACCAGTTTAAAGGCATGCTGAAACACCATTTCAGGTCTGGAAAACATGCTAGCATTCCCATTTCTATTCTGTTTGCCTTCACTTTTAATTAAATTAGAAAGAATAATTCTTAGAATCACTGTAACGATTGTCTTTGGGCATGGGTAACAGCCTGAACAGGGCTGAAGTGTTTGGGTGGGCACTGGTTCAAGCCAGTGGCTGGCTATGAGTAGCACCCTTAGGAATCAACTCAGAGGCATCTCCACCAGGGACCAAACAATTGGGGAAAAAGCCCAGGAGAGCCTCAAGGAGCTCAGCAAAGGCAGATGCAAGCCCTGCACCCCCAGCCTGGGCAGCTTCAGCAAGGAAGCAGCCAGCAGGTTGGAAATGAATTATTTCCTACCACTGGAAGGTTCAACCACATATGCAGTGCCCAAAACACTGTCCTGCCCTAGGTATTGATACCCCATGGAGGCGGATGGAGAACAGAGCTCAGGAGGGGCCCAGGGATCTGGGCTTGCTCAGCCTCACGGCAAGGAGAAGAAAGGGAGACACCACCATGATCTTCAACCACCTGGAGAGAGATCCAGAGAAGATGGAGCTGACCTTTCTCAGAAGTGGTCAGTGAAAGATCGAAGAAATGTTCATAAATCACAGCTGTGTATAAGGTGAGAAGGGGAAAAAGCCAAAGAGAACAGCATGAAAAGGTTAAGCACTACAGAGGTTGTCCAAAATGCCTGTGGAGTCTCTGTCAAGGGTGGTCAGTGCAGGGCTGCATGAACCCCTCAGCAAGCTGACTGTTCAACCCTCCCAGTGGCCCCTGATTTAATGAGTAAAAGAACTTAGTGGCAATTGTTATTTACAGAGCCTGCTTGATAATGGCTGTTATTTGATGTTTATATCACAGAGCCTTGACCCTATTCCAAAAAGATTTCAGTTTTGTTTCCCTGCAAGGAAATATCTTGTGTACTCTGAAAAAATGATCTGACATACCAATGCAGCCTTTGTCCATGTTGGGTTGAAAACATATTTTAAGAGAAGAGAAATTTCCATGGAGTTCTGCCTGGCAGCTGCTGTGCATGCACACACATCACTTTGACTCTGGCTAAAATAAAACCTGTACTTTTCACTATCTACTCCTCCTGCCTTTTATTCAGGCTTTTTGGTAAAATATTTTAAAAAAAGAAATCTTGACATTGGTCCTATAAGCAATTTCCCTTTCGTTTTGTTATTTATCTTTTGCATGCAACCAGAGACCCCAGTAGAGACCTGGTAGGAGGCGTAAAATTGTGCAGCAAAGAGCAGAAAATTGATGCCCAAGAGGGGTGGTGTATGACAAGCCAGATACACAGTGGAAGGTTTGGAAAGGGATGAAGAGAGGTACCAAAAACATCAGAGCTGGGAATACAGTCTGTGTCTCTGAGTCTCAGTACAGTGCTATCTGGTAGAAAAAAGCTGGTATGAGGGAAAAAAAAATCATTTCAAAGTCTCTTGCTGACACAGTCTGCCTGAGGTTAAAGACAGAACGAAGGCATAGTTAGATTTCTTCCCCAGAGTTATTTTTAAGGTTACTCCTGCTCGCTGGATAAGCATCACAAGCTGACACAAGGGAAAAAGTACGGGAGACAAGGATGTCTGCTTCATTCTGTGCTGGCAGCAGGGACAGCTCGTGGCAGGACAGTGGGAGCAGCAGCATTGTCACCGCTCGGAGCCGTGTGCCACCACCTGCCTGCCCTCCCACCAGGGTCACAGCAGCACCTGCCTGGCAGCGGGGCTGGCAGGGCAGAGCCAGCTCAGAGCAAGGACCAGGCAGCCAGAAAAGGGCTGGGCAGCTAAACCTCGACAGTGATAGAGGACTCTGCAAATGGGACAAAATGAGACACAAACCCCTCCTTTTGCAGGATATCCTAAGAGGGTTATGCCCTCCAGGGGACTAACCACTGCCAGAAAATTCAATGTCTACCAAGACTGGACACTCAACCCTTTCTCTAAAATGTGTCTTGTGCACGTGGTTCCCAATGCTCCCATTGAGGCTGACAGCAGGGTGGGCTGCCCATCACAGAGCATGTCCAGCATGGCAGAACTGCCGGCCCGTGCTTCGGTTCCATTAATTTGTGGGAACAGGACCTTTAAGAACATGCTTATTTCCCACTTTCACAGTCCGTATTTTGAAGTAAAAAAAAAAAAAAAAAAAAGTATTTAGATTCAGGCAATGTACTTTGCTTCAGGATGGTGTTAGCCTTAATACTCATCTAGAAAGACCCCTCACAGCTGTGTTTTAACATAGCAAGAATTGATTTACACCTGCACCCATTTCTCTTCCACATTTTCTAGCAGCTTTTGTAAAAAACTGCTTTATATTTTTTGTATTATTTTACTTTATTGTGCATCAATAATAATGTAAAAACCTTAATATTCAGTGAATAAATGTAGCTTTACTAAGTTTTTCATTAGCACTACAATGAAGTTGCATGTCCATACACCTGGATTAAAAATGCTTTTTACATGGACAGGTGTCCTAATGGACAGCAGCCTATACTTCTCAAACAAGGACAGCACCATTGCAAAAACTTACCCAGAGCAACACTAAAGACTCAAATCCCAAGAGAGAAGTTTAACTTTCCTTTTTTTTTTCTTTTTAAAATAATCCTGGCAGTTCTATGCAAAATAAGGTGCAGAATATAAGTCATTATCATAGGAAAAGAGGTAATGGAAAGTTTGTTGTTTTTTTTTTTCCTATCTGAAAAATTCCAGACTTTTCATTTCAAGCTGTAGCACAAAAACATCTGAGATCATACACCCATTTAAGATATCAGCACTCTTCCTGCCAATATTCGCTTATAAGACAGAAGGAAACCAGCATAGAAAATAGGTTTGTTTATTTACTCTTAGCTAAAAACATCAATAAAATATGATAGTTTTCTCAGATGTAGCCTGTCTTTTTACTCACTTCTAGTCAAATCCCTCATACCATAATGCTTTTTCAAGAGGAAGGTAGCATGGGAATTATCTCCTGAGCACCTTTGCCATTAGTGTCAATCCTCTGGTTGCCTTACACCCTCACAATTTTTTGCTTAAGCAAAGAATTCAAAGTTATCAATTGCCAGTGCACTGACTTTTTTGGGCTGCCTTGAGCATATGTCACTAATTTCAACATAGAAGGCATTGTAGCTGTGAAATGGAGCACCATAGCAACAAGGGCACATAGGAGGGGGCTGTTAAACCAGAGGAGCAGGTGTGACAGAAGGCCTGGGGTTTGTCAATATTTCATATTTATGGCAAGAGGAAATTGATAAAAGGCATTTAAAAAGAGTTAAATCTATTCTATTTCAGTGATCACATAACACATCCTTTTTCAAAATGTGAACTAACACCTCTAATAAAAGGCAAAGGACACACAATTCAGTAGCTGATCCCTTCAGTCCATTTCCATGCTGCTCCACACAAATCAAAATTAAATGCTCTCCTTGAAGGAAAGGCACTGTGAGGAGCTTCCCAGAAGAAGGGACAAAAGCGAACACGAAAGGGACCATAAAGTTCAGCACTCCTGGTCTGACCCTGCCTGATTGCTTCAATGCCACTCATAACTCATGCAAATGTTTGGTCTCTCAAAATCAGGCTGAGGGGCCTGGAAGTACAACAGCAATGTCAACACTGATAAATCCTTAAAACCTTTGCCTCTGACATGGCAGGACCTTAAGTCACATTGCTCTGCAGTTGGACAAGAGAGAATTTAAAAAAAAAAAAAATTATGGATGAAGGAAAGACCACTATCCAAATACAAGACATGCAACACAAAACCAAGAACATGGACAACTGGTGTAAACCAAAGAAATCTTACTCAAGTATATCACTGTTAGCTAGAATTCCTTTTTGTTTTGGTATTTGTTCTGTTTTCAAGTCTTTGGTGCATCCTCTGAGTATTTTTACAAATAATAAAAGCCAATATATTTATTATTAAGTACTATTAAAATATTAAATTATTCTAATCTACTGTTCCAAACTAGAATAAAAATAATTTATGTCTTTATTATAACTTGCATGGTCAAATGGCTCAGAACTCTTTAATCTCAGCATTATCTCCTGGGCTTACATTAGAGCAGCACAACTATGACCATGTGCTAAGAAAAGGACCAAAACCCACCCTGAAGTGCAAGCAGATAGAATAAGAACTTTCACCCTCCAAAATTAATACTACTGCATGTAAAACCCCCTAATCCAAGCCTGGTTTGTTCCCTTACATGGAGGTTATTTCCAGGTGTCAGGAAAGCTAGAAAGCAGCTCTCAGAGCACCCTATAACTCCAAGTTATTAGTGATTTCAAGCAGTATTTCAAAGCTGAGAGACAGCCCCTTTAAGGTCTGTAAGAGACAAAGGTGTGTGCCTTTGCACAGTGCTGGCCTGGGGCCGACAAGGCACAGACAAGGGCTCTGCACAGGCTCCCTGAGTTTATTTCTGAGCTGCAGCTCACCCGGCACACAGGACACTCAGACACACCCAATGACCACTAAACCCACTTGCTATCCAAGCAGGAATGGGAAAAAGCCAAGGGATTTTGTTGGTACATGAACCACACAGTAAGGCTACACGAACCATGCCCCTGTTTCCTGTCTCTCAAAGGTCAGCAATTTCCTGCGAGTTTTACAGAAATGGGGACTTAGAGAACAAAGGCTGGTACTTTACCAAACCCAGGTGATGGTTGCTGCAGTTGTATCCTGCCAAATACTCAGAATGGGGAAAAGGGGGAAAAAAGCAGAGAAATCATACAAAAGGTGTATGCAGAGTCAGCAAAACACTCCAGCTATAACAGAGCTTAAAAATGAATTGACCCAAGTGACACAAGTCAAGAAGAAAGCAGTTTCACTGGCTGTGCTTGCTCAGGAGTTCCCTTTGGGACCAGGGGAGTCCTGCTCCTCTGCAATTACCTGGGGTCTCAACCACGTGAGGGGGAGCAGAAATTACCCTGCAGCACCACCCAGCCTGTATCAGCACAGTGAAAGACAGCTTTCACACAGAAGGATTTTGTGGGCATGTTTTTAATGTTCTGAATGAAGTTACATTTAGATAAGCTCTGGACTGCACACCAGCCAAGCAGACTTTTAGAAGCAGCATGCTAGAGTGCTCTGTGCTGCTGAAAAGCTACCTGGTTTTTCAAGTATCTTCTTATTGTCTTGCTTTGCTCTTCTGAAGACTATCTGAACTGTAAATTCACTTTTCTTTTTCCTAACATAATGGCCAAGAAGTTCTACTGACAAGGGTTTTGTGAAAGCCTAAAGTTGCAAACACTCCTGAGAGGAGTAATCCATGTTTCATTCTTAGTTTTTTATTGTTTACTGTTTTAAAAGCTACAGAAAATTACCTTGAAAGACTTCCCTGAAGAATCAGGAGAGTTTATTATATTATGTTCTGACAGAATGGAGTACAGTTGCCTCCTTCTTTGCAATTTTGTTTTTCCAAATAAATGTATTTTCTTCCATTTCTCCTTTGGTATGCATTTAGGATATTTTTCCATAGTATTTCATGTACAGCAAGACTGATAACTTTCTAGCTATTTTTGTGGCCCCCTTTTATTCACTGCCACATTTACATTTAGATTATGTATTTTTACCTTTTTATTGGAACAAATGGCAATAAAAGTACATTTGATGCAGTGTTTACATCCAAATATAAATAAGCATCAGTAACTGGTCATGAATTTCTCAAGCCCTACAGCAAGAAATGCAAATGCTGCATTGTTTCACCTAGCTGGCTCAGTCTGTAGGGGGGAGCAGATGGAGACAGGTGCAAACCTGTGTGCTGGGGCGGTGGGATGTAAAAATCCTGGGTGTCAGGAGCCTCACTCCATCCCACAGAACTGCCCTGCTTTTGGAGAAGAAAACCATTGCTCAGTGAGCTCACCAGTTCCACCAGGAACATAAGCCTTCCCTGTCCCAGAGCTCTTGGGAAAGCTGGAATCCTCTGTTCCTCAGTGGGTAATGGGAGGGGAACACATTTGGCTCAGACCTTCAGCCACTGAATGACTCAGCAAACAATAAAATCTCTCTTACCCATCAAGATGTGAAATGAATGCCTGCCCAAGGTTAAAAAGCCAGCTCTGGAAAGCAACAACCCCACTCTGCTGATTGTTCCTGATTTTGGGTAACCTTTGACCTCCAGCTACACTCATGCAATCTGTGGAATAGGAATAGAGTGTGGTAACTTCCAGAAGCAACTATCATGGCAAGCCAAATTCTGCCTGGTCATGTTATGTTTTTCACAAGGATACTCAAACTGTTTTCTTGCTAATCATTCAAATGCTCATGCTGGGGAACACTGAATTCTCAGTTATGTCCTTAACAGCAAATGCTCATTTTTTTTCAATAGTTTCTTTTTTATACACTCCACCCCCACTCCCCCCACCAGAAAATCCCACAGCAGAGAGCTTAAAAACCTACCCTTTAAAGTTTTCACTGTGTGTAATAGAATCATTCATGTTTTTTTCTTTTTTTACCTTTAGTAATCTCACTTTTGAAAAGGACAACCAAAAAAATGTAAACTTTCCAAAAGCTGAAAAAGATCTCTTCATATGAGTGTCCTTTTTTTGGTACAGAAAGGGAGAAGGGTTAGCAAAGCTGCAATGTAGCAACAGAGGATGAAAATGGGTAAGTGGATAAAAATAAGCCATGAAGAAGCATAGATACCACTTACTGCACGCAACATCAAAATAGAAAATGTGTATATTTGTGCCTATGCCTTGCCAAGGTCTGCTGTGAGGAAAGCATTCAATATTGAAGCATCTCAAGATATAATTTCAAATATCACATTGAGAAAGCCACAGGGGAAAAAAAAAAAATATGGGGGGAGAAAGCACCCAAAAGAACAAACATGAAGATTTTCTAATTCAAATACTTCAAAATGGTAACAGCCTCAAGCACCTGGGGGGAAGGTGAGTAGGGAAGAGAAGTGTTATCACTTCTTGAAGGAACTTGGGGTAGGTCTGTTGTTTCCAGCTGCAGAGGCAACGGTGGCTGGTTTGCCTTCTCCTCCAAAGTCAGGGCAGGTGGTGGGCACAGCTCTTCTGGTCTCTGAATTCATTCCAGCACCACCACACACTCTGCTTCACATGCCACTTGGCAAATAACTCAGCATTGGTCCCATGGCCCTTCTGGCTTGCAGTCAAGGGCTGTGCAAGCACAGCTTTGCAGAGGGGGCCCTGCAGGCTCAAGGTGAGGGGTCAAACCACATCACACACAGAAGTCACAGCTTGGGCCAGGCAGAGCCAGCCCAGCCCATTCCATCCTCACTGGGAGCACAGGGAAGCTGCCATGACACAGGCAAGGCTAAATAATCCCTGGATCCTGGCTTGAACAGCAGCAGAGGAAAAGGAGATGCCCCAAGGATGCCCAGAGGGAACAAGCATAGGACAAGAAACTCCCCACACAGCCATATTTATAACAGCAGCTCATTTTGAGGTTTAGCTCTTGCTGTTCACTGCAGAGCTACCAGAAAGAGCAAATGGTACTGAGTTATCTGACCTCTGAGCTGTGCCCTGCATGGGCTCTGAGTAATGCCTTTTCCTGGTCTTAAATCAAGAGTCAAACATGGTTAAAAGGGGAAAAAGAGATTTTACCATGGTATTTGTTTTAAGGATCCTTAGGTGCACCACGTCCAGGTCGAATGCACCTCAATGCCCACCCCCAACACATCTGGTATAACATTATGGGTCTCATTGATTAGCCTATCTATCAAAACTTCCCCAACGAGAGGCTCAAGTGAACCCCCCTCCCCAAGGGACCTTCCCCTGGCTGGTTCTATCTCAGGTTACAGAATGTGTTCTGCAGAGCACCTTGGGGTCTGGGGCACACCAACCCCTACCTACAGAGCTTCTAAAATGTTGAGTCTCCCAGCTGAACAAACAGTTCCAAGAATGTAGGCAAAAAGCACTAAGAATACACAAGTTGTTAAAAGGGATATAAGGGGCATAAAAGAAAAAGCAAAAAATCTTTCTGGCATCATGAGGGCCCTGCCAACAACTGGCTGGAGACACAGCTCACTGCCACTGAGTGTTCAGCACCAAGGGGTGAGCAAATGCTAATTCTGACAACCTTCAAGGTGCACTATTTCCCTAGCTCTCACTGCTCTGGGAGGAAGGGACTTAAAGCCATTAATGCAAAAAGAGAAAATAATAACATTTTCCAGCAATAGTGAAGAAACCACCTTTTCACTGACATTGATCCTGCACACATCTATTAACTTTAGTAAAGAGAGAGCACATATGTTTAAAATAACAGCACAGCAGCTTTTGTCTGTTTGTACCCCAACAGCAGTGGGAATGCCCCTTCATGCCTCACCTTGCAGAGCTCTGGCTAGGGTAAATGTGTTGTAGCTTGGGAATTTGGAAATGCTGTTTTACTCTTTGAAGGCTGGGGATGGGGGGTAGAAAGTAGGATGCCATAAGGAGAGAGAAAAATAATGGCAGGTTGACATGAGGGAATAGGCCATTTTCACAAAGTTTATCTGCAGCAGATAATTTTCAAACGTAAATCCCATTTAGTAAGAGAAGAAATCAAACAGAAATACACCATAGAACATATTCCCTGGCCTCTCCTCAAGAGAAGGGTAGAAAGTATATTAGATCCTGTTGAAAAAAAATCAGTAAAAAATAATACTGCTCACATACTCACTGTGCTCTCTGTGGCCAATGTACACTGGGTTTTTCAACTGTTTGTCCATTATTCAGAAAACATTTGCCAAACCACTTGTGCATATCCAGCTCTCAAATAGGAAATGTGCTCTCAATAGGACTTCATGCTTGCAATTTAACAAAAATGCTTGGGCAATACAAGTATCTTTCACAACATGCACAGGTTGCTCAAAGCAAAGCTCATATAGAAAATTACCATGGTTTGTCCCAAGCTGACACTCAGTGAATAAGCTGGCTGAGACCTGCTGAGAAGGGAAAATGAAGCAGGACAGTTTGGAGGGAGCCTGGCACCAGCCAGCCATGCCCTGAGTTCTCAGGCCTCAAGCCACTGCTCCTGAGTGCAGGGTGACTTCACACAGCTTTGCAGTTAACCCCACAGTTCAAAAAAGAAAAGAAAATTACTGGCTTGAACTCAACGTACCCACAGCTCTGCAGGGCTTCTCTCTAAGAATATCAGATAAAGTACCCACTACAGCCACCACTCTGCTATTTTTCACTTTTTGCTCCCCCTTTCTGACCTTCAGTGAGTAAATTAGAGTTATTTCTCTCCCCACTATTGCATTTCAAGTCCAAGCATGTTACAGAGCTAACACATTTACAGACACTTTCTGAGCTGGAATCTCTCCATTCCTACACTGAGTCCAGTGGGGCTGTGAATAACTCACAGCACACAACACGTTAGTGCCCAGACCCCAATGGACTGGGCTTCCTGCCCATTCCTCCAAGCAAGGCAGATGGAAGAGGGGGTTAAGTGGAAGGGGATCCACTTCAAGGACTCTGGGATGTGGCTGCAGTGTATGAGAAGGGATACAGACAAGGCAGGCTGGATTTCCTAACACGAGTTTGTACCTTCTCCAAGAAACTGAAACTTGGTCTCTGACCACCCAATTCTTATCATTTTGTTCAGTCACTTACTAGTCACTTGATTGGATTGCTCAAAGCCCCATCCAGCCTGGCCCTGAACATATCCAGGGATGGAGCATCCACAGTTTCTCTGGGCAAAGGGTAGCACAATGGTGCCACAACAGCAGAGGAGGGCTTCATTCTGTTCCCTATCCAAGCCTGCATCAAGCTTCATGGATGTAGAATAAATTGGGGTTTTTTTTAATAGACCAACTGCTAGAGAAAAATCTTGAAGTTGAGTGACTTAACTCAGATTGCCAAAAAAAAAAAAAAAGCACTCTTTTGTATTTAGAAGACAAAGCTTTGTTGGATGAAAGAGATAGATGCCAAACTTGTTTTAGTAAAGCTGCTGGGATGCACAGGAAAATTGGCTCAAATTCATGTTCCATTCAGTCCCTGCTTTATTGCTGTTTGTTTACATTTCTTCAGCAACTCAAAATGCACTTAAGTAGGCAAAATGTTTAAGAAGATTTGCTCTACTCTTTACTACAGTAGGCTTTCACATGACACAGGCATTACTCTAAGTCAATTATTTTTTGCTTCATTGTCTTTGACTGGGTTGGACTTCTCTACTCAGTCAATGAAAGCTGCTACAGAGCTGACAAGAAATTTCCCAGCTGAAAAACACACTGAGTGCCAGTCAAAACTCACTGAGCAAGTTCCTTTTCTCATCAGGAAGCCACGTTGCCTCTTTCACAGCAGAGAGGACTGACTGAGGCATGAGGTCCCCAAGAGGCCCGTGGTTGCCTTGGCCTCAAACTACATTTGCCTCCTTTCAAGGCATCTTGCCCTAAGTACCAGCCATAATTCAAGAAGATTTCCAAATGAACTGTCTTTTGTTGTGAAGTGTGCTCTCACTTTTTCATGTGTGTGAAATGAGAGCACCTGGCTTGTTTACTACAGCAAGAAAGCACAAGTCATCACCAGCAACTCTCCTGTAAACAGTGAGATTTGAAGCAGGAAGCACACAAAGGTGACCCATTCAAGGCACACATGGAGGAAGAGTAAAGCTGGACAGACACTGGCTGCAAGAGAGGCTCTCACAACCCACTCCAAGGAAATTAAATACTTCAGAGTACTTCACTTGCCAAAGTTTTCCTTGGGGATATAACCTGTCAAGCAATTTGCAGAGTAGAGCCACCCCTAGGAGTCTCATCATTCAGAAATTATTTACATTAAATATTTGCAACTTCCCACTGCAGGTTCAGGGTGTCCAAACAGATCAAAGCTGGATATGAATCAGGATCACACCCGTTCTAAGAGTCCACTTTTCTGTCTGCTCATCCCTGTGGCCTCAGCCCTTCACATGTAAATGCCACCTGTGCCCTGCTGATTGAAATGAGTATGTCCATAAATTCCTCCCAGCTTTATGGCTGATCTGCAGACTTCACTGAACTACAGCACTTGGACATCTGAGGGGTGTTGTCTACACTTCCAGAAACTGCAGCCACATTTCCCAGTCTCCATTTGTCTGACTCTGGCTTGGACAGATCCACTTCTCTGTACAAGTTTAAAAAGTGGAGTTCCTATGCCCTAAGGTCAGAATTATGTCAAAGCACAGATTTTTGATATAACTTTCTTAGCCTATAAAACATTCAAGAGACTGACAGCTGCAGACTACATTTGTTTCAGGAGAATAACTCACAGAAAAGTTACAAAGGTTGCTTTTAGGCATCTAGTTTATATTCAAAACTTGATTTACCCCTGAATGGTCCTTTGTAAGCCATTTATGTTTCCCATTTAAAATGGAGCAGCTACAAATTCTTCTGTTATCTAAGCATGTCAGAAATGAAAATTAGATTGTTTTTTGCATTCCTTTTATCACACCAGCTCAATTCCACGACACACATGAAAGCTTGGTCTCTGCTTTCTTCTAGCCAGAAGCATTTAATCCTCTTAATGGGTGACTCACCCAACTTACTTAGTCTGGTCAGATAGGAAATCATCTGCACAGCCAAAGAATTACAAGTATGGAACAACACTGCATGAAATTACCTCAAGGATTTCCATATGGATCTTGCTGTCTACAAGACTATCCTACCTAATAAGCCCAGGGGATTCAGATAATACATTTACAAACCCTACTTTCATTGATTTGTTTTTTTTTTTTTTTACTCTTTTCCTCTCCTCATTAAACAAGGCAGATACCCAATTTGAAGTCACTGGTTAACAGCTAAAAGCAACTTTTGTAGGCTCTGTAGCAAGTAGGAGTGACAAAAACACCTCTTCCATCACTTCCTGTAGGTCAATAAAATATAACATGATGAACCATCTGCTGCTTGTATAATGGAATAACACATCAGAACTAATCTAATCTTTTCAGGGTTATCTTCATGAGTTTTAAATGTAACCTCCCACTGGCTACATGAAAGAGCTGACTTAGCTCTGGAAGAGCTGAAGTCACTCTCTGTGCTAACAATCTCATCTGCTTCCATCCTCACCATAACCAACTCATCAGGCAGTGAAAACATAAATTAAATTACCAAAATTACCTTCAGACATTTCTCACAAGTCTCTAAAATAGACTAGTATTTTAACAACACAACCAAAGAGGTAAAAACAGGGAAGGTGTAACATTAAGGGTCAAATCTTGCATTTGGGACTGCTCACACCTGGGAGAAGCTCTCAGAGTGACGTGGATGGGCCCATGGGCTGCATGGAGGGAGCTGGGGGTGGATGGTGGGTGCTGGGAGGAGCAAGGAGGGGCTGAAGGCCCCTGGGCTCTGCTGGAGGAAGCTGCAAGGTCTAGGCAGGGGCACATGTGGAAAGGGGCACCCTGTGGAGCTGTAAGGGACATCCCAGCCTCCTGGCTGGACCCAGGAGATAACACAGAGGCTGACACCCGCCCCAGACATCACCTAACCACGCAGATCTGGGGGCAGCCCAGCACCCTGCTGGGAAAACAACTGCCTTTGGAGAGCCTGTGCTGCCCAGCTCAGGGGGAGCTCCCACCAGCTGCTATACATGATTATTCCTTGCCTCCCCTCAGGCCACGAGGCTCTGCAGAGAATACAAAGTCTGTAGAGAGGAGTGAGGGGATTTTCCATGAGGCTTTGTAACACTGATCTGTGCCTTTCAGCTGGTGCAAAAGCAGAAACACAGGAGATTAAACTCCCACTGTTTCAATCTTGTGAAGAATAAGGGACGGGGTTTAAAAACCAGAGCTGTGATGCAAAAGGATGTATTTAGATGTCCTATCTTATTCAGTAGTAGAAATTACATTTAATTAAGAAAACAGTAAGGATCCTCAAATAGCATTAACTTTAAACCAACTAAACCCATTAAATATCTTCAGCCTAATTTCTAAAAACTATTATTTAATTACTGTATCTCTTCTGACATCAATTTAAGCAGAAAATTTAGTCTCTTGAGGCATGTTGAACAAAAGCTCAAACATTAGCATCTCTATCTCCTTGTTATTTCTACAATTATCTTCTTTAATACTAACCACTAAATACAGTTTAGAAGTGGTGCTTTCTTGAAGTCTTAACTTGTTTTGAGTTTTTCACTTCAGCTGAAACCAAAAATAAAATACAAGGAGAATTAGTCCAACAAGACAAAACTAACACAACTTCTCCCATCAATTTACAAACTAACAAACCAGCTTCACTGAAAAGAAAGTGAAAACTCTGCATATGCAAATGTTGTAAGTCAGAGGGGATTTTTTTGTTGTTTGTTTTGGTGGTTTTTTTTGTTGTTGTTGTTTTTTCCTTCTGTGTTTCATCCCCTGTACAACAGCAGTGGCACCCTTCAGCTGGAGGCAGCCTGGTAAATACTCAAACTTAGCAGCCTGCTAAAAGGAGAAATACTCAGACTGCTCTTTCAGAGGCATTTCTTCTGGTAATTCTTTTTTTGCTTCCTCATATTGGTAGGTAGACCTAAAGTAAAAATATTTTAAATATTCTATGTGCTTGTGGTTTTAGCATAAAACAGAGGGATTACTAAATTTCTCAGTGTTTCCACTAAAAGCTATTGTCTGAGGTCTTCTAGGGCTGCTTGGAATGGAAACAGGTCAATTTTCAGATATTTCAGAGCTTTATGAACTTTCAAAAGTGCTAAGTGATAAATGCAGCTTTTTTAACTCTTCATTTTTCCAAATCACATGTCCCAGAAAACAGACATTAACAGGAAAGCTTGTACAATAAATCATGGCTGAGATTGACAAACACAATATCATTCAAAATCCATGAGTGAGCTCTTCAGATCACTGATGCCAATATAATACAGTTCAGTTGCTGAATGAAATTTGCCTAAGCTCAGATGGGTGATCTCACGTGCAGGTAAATTAAAAAACCCGTGGCATACCCTTTCCAAGGGAAGTCCTTTACAGCTCTACACGTAAAGTGCCACACACATCTGGCAACAGTCCCACTGCAGGGGAACATAAATAAATGTTTCCACCTTAACAGAAGGTTATGGCCCTTACAAAAAGCAGACCTGACCTACCAAGAAGAATCAAGACAATGATACAAAACAGCACTGGAAACCTGGTGTCTCTGTACCACCTTGCTGCAGCCAGGTGGCTGCTGTCACCAGAACTGACGTGATCCTGGTGCTCAGAGCATGCTCTGAACATGGCTGTGACCTTGGACTAAGTTCTGCATATCAGGGGAAGGATGTCTTCTTCCTTACTGTCAGTTTAATGTTAGACCCTGTCTTTAAGCCATTTAATGCACTCAGCTGAGGGACATTGATCTGGTGTCTTATGCTGACCTCCACATTTTCTCAGTACCCTCTGTGCTTGCCTGCAGTTGGATATTTGCCGTCCCACTGCAATCCAGGACATCATTCTGCCTTACATGGGACTGTCACATGTCCCTCATGAGCCTGCCAGGCCCTAAGGCATTACCCTGCCTTTCCATCCCAAGGAGCTGGGGGGTGTCAGGAGGGTTCTGCCCTCAAAGCAGGGACATGTTTTTTAGCAACAACAGTCTAACACTATTCCTGTCACCGAAAACATTTAAATATTCCTTGAGAGAGTGATACCTTGTCCACAAATCATCATATTTTCCCTTGGAGAATACAGAAAGAGTGGTTCAAAGAACACTGAAGGGCACTTGTGTACTAAGGCTTAAAATACCCAAATCCCCAGCATTTTCCTAACTACCCACACTGACAGAAGCTTCTTCCCAGGTCAGTTGGGGTTTTAGATAAGCATTCTAACTCTTTAGTATTGATGAATATCCTCATAATGGAGGTAATGTGACTATAAATCAGAAGCAATGTACAATCCAAAGATTTCTGTTACTGAAATGCAATTAACATCTCAGGGCATCCCTGGCTTAGCACGTGCATCAGCCTCCGCAGTGTAAAGTTTGCCACAGCTCAGTCAATCATCCACGTACATGGAAAGGTGCACCTGCCTCATCTGCAAAAACTGGGCTGAGATCAAAGGCACAACATCCCACCTCCACCCAGACAGCACAGGCACTAAATATATTCATTTCAAAGTTGAAAGAAACAGGGAAGACCCTCATCACATGATATTCCTTTCCAAGTGTAAGCTGTTTGTTCTACCAGTTGGTTTTGCAGAATCCTCTTCTGCAGTCATGTTTGTTCCCAAGGCTGCTTTACCCCACTTGGCCAAAATACCCCCTCACTGTATAACCTACTGTTTCTCCTGGGCAGTTTAGGGCAGGTTAACTTTTCTCTTCTCACTCAGCTGAAACACTGATCAGGTCTATCCATGCCTAAGCCACATAACTCAGGATTAATCATTCCACTCTGATAAATGTCATTGACTGCTGCTCATTTCTTCAACCTGCTTTCACTTGAGGGCTAAGCAAATAGGATAGCTTTATCTGGCAGATAAAAGGCACTTTGGAATTCCAAGGATATTACACAAAAATATTCCAGTGGAATTGGAGAAAACAGACCAATTAACATACATTTAATTCTGATTTCAATAGCTACTTCCCATCCTCCATTAAGTACTTCTTATTTTCACAACCTCATAAAGAAAAATAACTCATTTTTCTAAACACAGCAACAGACCATCTGAAACCCTCCCTGGGCAAAGTCTGTGCTTCCCAGAGCTGGCAGGTGAAGGCAGTGAATGGGACACAAAGTGCAGGCTGTGGAAAGTGCCGGAGGGCAAGGCCGGGCAGCCAAGTGCTGCCTCCATCCTCAGCATCGCTGCCTCCATCCTCGGCATCGCTGCCTTCCCTCGCCGTGCTCACGGGCAGCTCCAGCACTGCCCTGTTTGCACACCTGCAGTGCCTGTGTGGGAAGGGCACAGCAACAGGCAGTGCAGGCTGATTTATCATCGAGATAAGCAAACCACCGCTTCCAAGAGAGCTGCTTCAGGGTCAATACTGCGCTTCCCCAGAAAATTTAAGCAGCAAAGTAAACCTGGCTTTGCTGGCTGCAGCCTTAGTGCTGAGCCAGGTCAGGGAATATGAGCAACAGCCCAACAGGTGAGGGAAAGGAGCAGAAAGGGGCTGCTCTGAAAACAGGGAGTCTGAGAGACCCAGGGCGGCTGGTTCCTAGGGGGAATTGCATTTAATACATTTAAAGTAAAGTAAATGGGAGTTTCCTCTTCCTAGCAAACTCTGAACAACCACATCTCAAAAGACACACAAATTTTCACAGGACAAACTTGGATGAGGACAGCATTTAACCACTCACATAAGGCTGGATTTCGGGGGGTGGGGAAGAGATACCTCCTCACAGCATCATTAAGAAATAAAGCTCAAATATTTTCAACATTTTCCTCGAGCTGCTCTTCCCTAACCCAAACTACAAAGCTATCTGCTGCAAAAAAAGACACTGCCTACAGATATTGCAATATAAAACCAGACAATTTGCTCATGCATGTGAAAGCGGCACACTCTTGAGTGGGACAGACATTTCTGAGCCACAAAGTTATGGGAGCAGCTAAATACATACAAGGGCTTCAGCAGGAGTTGGTAACATAACCCTGGGAAATGCTACATGCTCTCAGAACATTATCTCATGTTTTAAGGGAAACAGGATACTCAGACCTCTTCAGAGCCCCTTATCCCATCAAAGGCCAAATTGAGAATTTTTTATATGTGTTCTGAGAAGAAATAGGAAAATATTACAAAAGACTACTTTCTTTGCATTAGAAAGGCCTCTCACAGGCACTTCCCTGAATCAATATGTGAGTCCACAATAACTGGTCAAGCAATTCCAACAGGTCAAAAGCACAAGAAAGCAAAAACAATCACAGCAACATCTTAAAAATAAAGTCTCTCATTTTTTCCTTAGGAGAAAAACAGTTTTGTTATGGAATTCATACAAGTTATTTTTGAGCACAATCTCCTGTTCCCCACAGAAAGTAAAATGGTTATTTGGGGATTATATTAAACTGACTAGTTGCTTAGAGTGGTTGTCTTTCTCCTTTCTCTCCATCCCCCCCAAAAAATAAAACACAGAGAAATATCTTTCCTATTTAACCTGAACTGTATTGCTGTTCTGAGCAAACTGACAAAAACAACCCAACCTCACCACCCTCAAATGCCTATTTACAGCCACATAGTCCATAAACCAAATGAGACAGTACCTTTGCTGGCTCAATCGAGGGAGAAATAATCTTCCTTGCCACAAAGAGAAGGAACCCCAGTACAGCAGCCCAGAGTGTCCCGTGGCTCAGGTATTTATGTCCCCCTGCCCTCACACCTTGTTACCTCGTCAGGGTTAATTGGTGCTTTGCAGCTGTGCCTAATTAAGGTTCACAAGGCCCAGGTGTGAGGGCAGCTCCCTGCTGGCTGTCCCCTGAGCCCTGGCAGCGGGAGTCATCCTGGTGCTCCATGTTGGATGCTGGCTTATGGAAGTTGCCCTCTCCGAGCAAGTTTTGAGCCTGACCTGCCATCCTTCCCTGACACACAGATAGGGGTGGCTGCTTGCAAATGAGGCAGAAGATCATAAAAATGTGGATCTGCTTTAGCACTTACTGAAAAATAGAGTTAAACTCTTGCCTTTGTGATTTCAAAAGCAATGCAGTTACTTCACCCTGGGAAGTAGAAAACCTGGAGACTACCAGGTCTCTTAAAAAATTCATGGTGTTTTCATGCCTTTTTCCTTAATCCATAATTACTAATTATCTTAATGTGTCGTTCTGTTCAGAGTCTGACACTCCTATAAAGTTCATGGGTCAGCACTGAAAACACCAAAAGAAAATCTACAAGAAAGGAAAATGAAGAAACCTCTCATTGCTTGGCTTCCTTACCTATAGTGCTGTGTGCCTATGAATCCACTGGTATTTTACTTGTTTCTTTTCAATACACAACTTTTGCATTTTAGGTAACACACCAACCAAAAAAAAAAAATGTAATTCATTTTGTTTGGAGTTTTTTTTTAAATATATGCTTCTGATTTTTTTTAACTGAAGAATGTGACTTACATTTCTGAACATATGAAGAGGGTAAATGCCTCAGTATTAAAAACACAATGGGAACAATTTCAAAGCTTATAATTTCTATGAAACATTTAGATACATTTCAAATCTAAATTAGCTGCTGATGAGAGCTGTTTTTTGTGTTATGTGACAGCAGAATCCCAAGATCCTTGTTCAACCATGACTCTCACTGAAATTTAGGAAAAAATTATCTGAGCCAAGACAGCAGGATTCAGTCCCAGAGATTTCTCTGCAGGCCCTAGGGCCAAATTCATTCTCGATTTAAATCAGACCAGCAGAATTGAAGTCAATAAAATGCCACTGATTTATATCAGCTCTTATTTATTGCTATAAGCTGTGAGCTATGGCACCCATGCTTACTTCCATGCCTCCACTGTAATCATTTTCCACCGTTCATTAGGTGCATATATAAAAGCTGACAGAAAGCACAAGCCAACTGACTGCTCTTTGCAGAGCTCCAAATGTCAGATTTCCCTCATTTGCAAACAAGGTCTTCATCTTACTAATGCTGGTGGAAATAAGGATTCCTATAACTCAGCCCCATGCTGCTCCATTGGGACAAATGAGATAAAAATCAAGAACTAGAGCTACTGTGAGCATTACTGCTTGCATTGCTTTGAGGTGTGACATGAAGGGAATTTTGGGGATGGCTCTTCCTGTGTTATCTCACTGGTAGCTCCAGTTCTATTTAATAATGTGAAACCTCTTAGTGACATTTCTAGACAGATTCCCTGTTATTTCCCACTCAGTTGATTTCTATTTTTTTTTCCTTTTATCATTGTTCTGCAGAGATGCTCAAAACCAATTTGCATCAAAATGCGCTATTATGCCATTATTTATGGAAAATTACAAATCCCTACAGGGTCTGAAGACAGAATGGGGGACGCCTGGGTGGGTTCAAACAAGTGAACATCAGTGGGGCAGCTGTGAAGTGAAACCTCTGACAGCCTTTGGTTCGGTTTTCAGGGTGACCTGACGCTCCCAGGGTAGATTCCTTCTGGCTCCATGCCACCAGTCACGCAGCCCAAGAGGCCCTCTCGGCCTCAACAAGGCTCTCTCAGTACACCCCTAATGCTTCTGCCTTGCACAAAGCTTCAAATCCCAAACCCTAGAGGCATTTATCCTCAAGGACCAGATTATCTCTCATCTGGTATAAACCCCCCCCCCCCCCCAAGACATGGAAAATAGTAGATAACAACTCTGCATGAGTTGTTTTTGTCAACCAAGCTGCTCCTCTGAAAGTGAAATTCTGCTGGCAGAGATGTAACCACTCTCCTGTGAACTTCTAGGTTCCTTCTCCAGAGCCTCCACTGAAACTCAGACTTAATTCATTATGTCCCTGGTAATGTAATAAACAACAGCAAAAAAATCACTTTCTATCTACAAAGGCAGTGTGGGAATATCTACCCAATGAAGCTGCTTTCTTTCATTATCCTAGTGGGTTGTTAACAGTTCAAAGAGGTAATTTTAACATGTTGATCATTTATCTCTTACTCTGGCTTCTGTTAATTTTGAAGGAACAAGAAATTGTACAAGTATAGTGTTATGATTCTAATCCTTCTTTCCTTTTATTTTTTTCTGTGTTTTTCTTTCAGAGATACTTCTGGAGTTTCATTTAAAACAGGAAGATCTTGTCTTGTATCTCACTGCTGCACAGAAGTGCAGCATCATGTGCTGTGCCATTTAATTTCTTAGGCATTTCTTGCTCTAAATAAATGGAACAAAATCCTAACAGTAAATCTGCAACACTTTCAACCTGAAAGTAGTCTTACTTTTCTGATGGAGTCATCTTTCACATGGGCTGAAGCACAAATCCTTTGCTCTAAATTCATGAAGCATAAATAATCTTCTGAAAATGTCTCTTGTTCCATGCTAGCTGTTTTTTACACGAGCACATCCCATTGAAAGATGGACAGATTGCTTGTAAATGAGTGAGCCAATACAACTGTAAGAGAGATGACTATTCTGGTGAACTAAGTGTGGTAAAACATGGGAGGTCAAGGGAAGCCCAAGCTTTAAAAATCCTTCCCCTTTTTAGTCTGAGCAGTTTATTTCAATCAAAGCTACAGCCCCCTAGGGGCATTTCAGTACATGGGGCTTGGTTCTGATGACTTAAATCAGTATAAGGATTATATAATCCAACAGTTTGTACAGGAGCAATTGCCTGCCAGAATTTTGGATGGACCTGACTGAATTCCACTGGCATTATACTGATTTCATTGGCTTTATAATTGATTTCAACTCGACTTGAATCAAGGCATTTATTACTGCCTTGAGACGTTATTAAGGTGCTGCTGATATTCTTTATTTTTCCTAAAATTTAAGAAACTTAAAGAATATCATCTGAGCACAACAGAGCCAGGCTGCTCTTTGTTCTTATTCAAATATGTATCTCATGTTTTTTAAAAAAATCTTCTCTGCTTGCCTTATTTATGTCTTCAGGCAAAGAATATAATGCATTAAGAAGAGTTGAGTTTAATTTGTTGATTTGTTTGAATGTCCATATCAGTATTGCACTAGAGTAAAAACCCCATACATACACCTATGTGCTCCAGCATCTATATTAAATAACAGCTTTTTATTATTAGTCAGTACCTCTTGTAAATGTCAAAACTTTGCAGCTGTCACAGTCAAACTATATGCAGAAACTTCTGGCTGAAATTTTGTAGCTCAGTATCGTTTGTCTGAAATTGAAAAAAATACACGTACTCTTAAAGATCAAATGCTTGAATACCCTCTATTTTGTAGGCTGTGAGACAGCTTCTATTAAAGTTTTTCCCCAATAAGTGTTCTTGATAAAGAAAGTAAGATTAAAATGCAGAAGCTTAAATGAGAACACTCATCCAGCTGTCCAGATAGGCATCATATTTTCAATAGTAATAAATCCATGTTTACCAACCTATATAACTGCTTTCTAAAACACTTCATATGCATAGTTCTCACTAAAGCAAACAGAACTTGTTCTGAGACACTTCAGAGACAATGTCAAATTAATTTCTCTCTACAAGTTCCTGTACTAATGCAGTAATCACTCCTCAAGGCTTTCTAGCTCTGCTGTCATATGGTTTTCTGTGGGGAGAACATTAGAGTTGCATTTGTTTTGTTCACAGGAGCATCCTTCACTGGAACAGACAAGCATATATTGTCAATAATCATGATGGTTCTGCTCCACTCCCCTCACTGCACAGAGCTGATGCCTCTGCTGAGTCACCCACTGTGACAGGGCTTCCTTCTTACAACTCATTTCTTTACAGTTTGTGTTGCATTTTTATTCTCCCCAATTGATGGCTGCATCATCATCTCCTCTAATCACCTTAGCTGTGTGAGGTCCCCCTTGAATTCTTTAAAATTCTTCTTAGAATTCATAAAGCAAATCACTATGTGTTTGGGAGATGACTCTGCCACTCTCACCCTTGCAGCACATGGCAGCAATTATGTCATTCTAAACAGCCAGTGTAATCTTTAATACTTAATGCACAAAGTCCTGAAAAGGCATGTGGACAATGGCTTGCATTTGAGCAGAAGGAATTAAAAGGAGCAAAACTATTGCAGAAGGGAGTGAGTCGGTAGGAAAGGAGACAGATGTATCAAAGCAAGGCATGCATCAATGTATTTATGAGCATTTGTCTGGGATAAGGAAATTCAGCTGTGAAAAAAGGGACTGCTGCTGAAAAGCAGCAACAGGTGGGCTGCCTGCATGGATCAAACTCACAGGAAATGGGGGAAAAGTCACCGGGTGTCACCTCTTCTCTGCAGAAATCCAGCTGAGGGAGTACGGTGCTCCATCTGGCAGAAGAGGAGTTGGAGCTACAGAGGGGAAATTTTAACTGTGGCTGAGGCATACATCTAAACATAAAAAGCCTTTCATGAGAAAGATGAAATTTAATTTTTCCCTTCTCTTTTCTCTTTACCATTTTTTTCCCCCTTATTTTTTTCTCTTGGGAGTGATTTTCTTCATCATTACTTGCTGGTCTGAAAACAGTGAAATATCTAGAGCATTTCAATTTTATCCCTAAGGGTTATGCTATTGCAAAGGGCATTTTACTACTCTGATGTGTAACTTTATTATTTATTTGTTTAGCTCTAATTTCGATATGGATCCTGTTTAATTTTCTAATTTTCTCTTTTTAAATTTTTTTGTACATGCTTGAGGTGAACCAAATGCTCCCCATTTGTCATTTCTTTATTTCTACTCTGCAATAGAATAAGAATTGGAGGACATCACATCCTCTCTAAGATGTCTTGATCATGCTTTTTTTTTCTTTGATGTATTCTGAGTGTGCCCTTTCTTTTGTCATATGCAGTGCTTTCTTGAAGCAACTTCTAACAATTGTGATTGATTTCTTGGCTTTCCTTTTAACCACAGTCTAAAACTTCTTTAGTTTTCCAGCTGCCACCATCCTTCAGCTTCTGTATCTTGACATTTTATCTAAAGATTTTCTAAAGGATTCTCAAGAATCTATTGTTTGATAATTCTTCTCACTATATCTTTATATAGTGTGCTTTAGCTGTATGTAGTAATAAAGCACAGAGACATAAAGCAAAAACTTAATTCAGACTTCTTCATAAATATTAATTTAAATACTTCTGCCTTTCATATTGCCAGAGACAGTTGCAATTGCCATAAACACAGAAAGCACATGCTTGACTTCACCTGAAATAATACTGCCACTTCTCTTATGTCTTCATTCAGATCCTTTTCTTGAGGAAACCTGAGGCATTGTTCATCAAACTTTATGGTGCCACAAAGAGCACATTAGAACTGTACAACACCTTTCTGTGCTCCCAATACTACTATCAGCATGATACTGAGGATTTGAGGCAGTTACCCAGGCATCTGCATTTATGGAATGTGTAAACATCTGGGTGCAAGCAGGTGGCACTGCTGGGTGTGTGTCACTCCTCCAGAGGGACATGTGAGGAACCCCATCTCAGCAAGGCCCAGTGCCTCTGAGTTATTCAGAAATTATAACCCTGCAGGGTTTAACAGCATCTCTTTGCAGTACAGTCTGCTGTGTGGAGAAGACTTCTCAATTTATGGCAGAGTCCACTATCAGAGGAAAGCAGAAATAAAAGCTCTGCCCAAGACAGTTCTGTGCCCAGTCAGCATTTCATTTTAGTGGTCAACACAAAGGAGGAGCGAATGTGAATTGTTCCTTGTCCTTCTATTTTGGGCAGGGCAAAGTAGCCAGTGTATCCATTTTTTTCCAGCATCAAGGAGAGTTATAAAAACAACTGTGGCATCACATGAAAATTAGGAAGCAGTTGAAAAGCTGGTGGCAAAGGACAGAAGCCACACAATTTTCTCAGTAGAAATTTATGTGCCTGATGGCAACACTCTCAGGAAAACTCTCACAGACAAGTTGGATGCAAGTTTCCCAACAGCCACATGAACGTTCATAATTTTTCTTTTTTTTTTTTTTTTTTTTTAAAGGGACTATGATAAAAATAAGATGTTGTTATAACCCGAGGATTTGTCTCATCCTAATTCTCCTCCTGAATCCTTTCCCTGCAGTTTATTTGCATTTTGTGATAGTTCCTGTGATACAGGATATTGATTTATTCTAATGCACAACTAAAATAGGCACAACAAGGAGATGGAGAAAAAGAAAAGAAATTAAATATGTGAGATAACCCAACCATGCTTTGTAGATGTATAATGTTAAGTTCAATGCACAAGTGCTGGTGATACATTCAATTACAAAACTCCAGAGTTCAGTGAGGATTTTGGATAACATCAGTGATATTGCTTCCTGGCAGCAGTAAGAGTGGACTAAGGGAGCAGAGTATCTTCAGTGAAAAGCATCAGTTCCAGAAGAGATAATGGGACTAGCTGGCTGAAGGAGGACAACTGGAACTTTGCCTGCTGCTGGGTTCGATTGAAACCCATGGAGGTGGGTGCATTTAACCAGGTGAGAACTGCCATGAATGAGGTTAAGGCTTTAAAAAATAGAGTGAAGGAGTTAACTGCAGTTGGCAGGGATGTCTGATGCATGTACAAATGGATCAATGTTCTTTCCTGTCTCTCTCCAACACCATATAAATCTCAATAGTTGTTGGATGAATCAGCAGAAGAGAAGACATGAAAAATCAGTTTCTCATTGACTCAGGATCTCCAGGACTTAGCTCTTCTTTTTGCCTTTAGTGTTACTCAATATAGACTATTTGAAAATTAATTGGCAGTAAAATTCAATCCTTTTGGAAGTCTGAGCTTGGTTTCAAAGAAAAAAAATGCTCATTTAAAGCAAACATTTACACATTCACTTTTCAGCAATTGGTTGCATCTAAATGTGTGTAAACCCAACACCCAAAAACTGAGCCAAAATTTCCCTCAGGTGTACACATAGAAGGACATTTCTCACTGAAGACACCACAATATGAAAAGGTAATATTAATTTCTTAACACGTCTTTTTCTATAACATTTTCCTATTTTGGGTGCTATTTCTATTCATAAATGTGATGATTTCAAGACCAAAAAAGCAGATAGTGTAATGAAGGATCAGTCACCCAAGTGGTGATCCCAACATCATACAGGTATGAAAAGAGCCCTGGACAATTTACCAGCATTTAAATAAACATGTGTAGTTATAAAACTCTGCTGCCATTTTTCTTCCATGATAAAGAGATGTCTAAAATCACTGGTTAAATTGTAGATGGTTCAGTTATAGAAAAAAGGCAAAGGACAAAGTTGTCAAGTTCTTTGGAGACTGATGTGTCCTTGACATCCATGTGGGGCAACCCCACTGGCAGACAAGCAAAAAGAAAATTTACATTCCTTTCCCCCCATAAAAGTGTGAGTAATTGAAACATATGTGCTTGTTGGAGCCTATAGTTAGGTTTTCTAACTATGTAAAAGCTATTACTCATCAGTTTCCTCTATATTATGAACTTAGATGTGAATTTAAAATGTTTTTTTTAGAATGTTTTGGCTTTGATTACACTTTATCTGACAAAATTTACACCCCTGAATCCTTAAAAGTTCTGGAGAAGCCCTTCCAGAATTTCTCTCTAATTTTCCAACAGAAGCAGTGAAATGGGCCTCTCTCTCTCCTTTCTGCCACCCAGCATCTCTGATCTCTGTCAGCACAGGTAGAGCTGCAGCCCCTCACTGAAAAGGTGACCACTGCACCCTTGCCTAGCAGCTGCTGCTCCAGCCCTGAGAAGAGGAAGGTGCTCTCTGCTGATAAAATGGCCTGTTCCTTCCTCTCCTCAGGTGGGAAAAAGACATGAAGTCTGTCTGGAAAGGAAAAAGAGAACTAATTCTGCTGTGGAGAAGCTGTGAAAATGTGAGCCCTGAACATGAATCCTTAGGAAAAGGCTAGAATCCAAATTCGGATCTCTAATTGTAGGGACCATTGGACAAATCTGGATTCAAGGCCACTGGGGCAAGTATGGGGCTCCAAGTGACTCTGTCAACAGAGCTGTTAATAAATTATGACTGTCAGATAAGGGACACAGAGACAAGGAACTGCCTGCTGCTCATCTGCACTCTGCTGAGAGAAAAGTATATTTGCACAGACCTTCTCTAGCACTTAGAAAAGGGAAAATGTGAGTTTCTGCTGAAAAATGAAATGCTTTCTTTCCAGATCAGCTGCTGATAGCACTCTGTTCCTAGCAATAAGAAAAAGAGGGTTTAAATATTTACAGTATTTCTTATGTTCTGAATGAGGAGTAAGGCAAAACGTTCCTTATTCTCCCTTTATCCTTTCCTACTTGAATTTTGCTTTTCTTCACTATGCTTCTGTCCATTTAAGAAGCAAAGAAAATTAATACTTCCTCAGTTGAAGCAATATGCCATCCCTGATTTAGTACACATTTGCAAATTATCTATTTAGTTTTTATCTCCTTGCTTCCCTAATTCTCCATTTTGTTTGATCTGCAGTACACAGGAGGCTGGTAGGATTACAGGGAGAAAATGAGCTGCATAATACAACCTGAGGAGGGTGTGGCAAAAGGGGACTTACTGGCAAATTGATCCGAAGGGATTATTTTAAAGTCATCTTTTCTAAAGCTCTGTTTTAATGGGATTAAACAGATGTCTGATACATATTTGATTTCAGCAACCTTTTAGAGACCCTTGCCTGCCTATGATAACTCCACTGTAAAAGATGCTGCAGCTATGATATTTGTTTTATTTTAGGGTAAATTCCATGGGAAAGTAGGATACTTTAAAGCTGTGAAAATATGTCAAGAAATCAGAAAATACTGATCATAAGGCTTTATAAATATCCACTTTCTTCTTTTTTTTTCTTTTTACTCATCATTGCAGCCCACAGTTGCAATATCTAAGGGAGTGTTAAACTTTTCTCATACAGGAGACTCACATACTTTATCAGATTTTATGTTTCTTTTAAATGTACAGTAATCTCATTGGCATAATTTATGTTTTACTATAATTAATTTAATTCACTATAGACTCTAGTTATATTTAAACTGACTTAGATATCTTGGTTGAGATATTAACTCTGGTGAAAACAGAGGCAAAATTGCAATCCCCTAATTTCCCATCTCTCCAAGTAATACTTTAATAGTAGCACTTACTCAGGCATTTTTTTTCTCAGCTTTCTTCATGCTCTGCATACAGCCAAAAGATGAAGCGTGGTGTCCCACTGGATAGCTCTCCATGAAGGGCTTGTCCTGCTGGATAGGTCCCCATCACTGCAGTTTGTGGGGACACACAAGGCAAAGCTTCTGACAAGGCCCTGGAGTTGTTGCTGCCTTCGTTAACTTTGTCACATTTTTGGATGGTTGCTTCTGCAATATAAAAGTTTTCCTAAAGTTGCCATTGTTTCATATTAAAATCCAAGGAAAACTGTTTTCAGAGGATTTGAAGGCTACCTAACTCCACCCATCCCAACGTGGAGACAACACATCCGTGTCAATCCAATTTAACTCAACCCTTGTGCGTTTTTAGACAGCAGTCGGGTCCAGGTAAGAGCTTTCCAAAGGATTTCCCACTAAGGATGTCTGCTCCCACTGAGGTGCAGCCACCAAACAGGAACTCAAATTGACTGCAGTTAGTCCTTTGTTAAATGTTAATTGGTGGATTTGGACCCAGGGTTTGCAACCAGATAAGGGTCTTGAACCTGTTTCACACAAAGAAAAGGATCTGGATAATTCAGAAGAATACTTCTGTTTCTCTCCTTTCTCTTCTCCAAATGTACTTTACACTGTTTAGCTAAGCAATGGAGACTGGGGGATAGGAGAAGAAGCTTTTCACAGAGAATTGCAATATTGTTGAGCAAAAACAGAGAAAATAATCCCATTTATTTATTTAAATTTTCGTCTTCCGTGTTTTTACCCAAGACTGAACTCGAGGTGAAATAAGGGTCCCAGAACAATGGCCATAATTTACTTCACTAATGAGACACGAGAGCCCCGGCGGCAGAGACAAAACAAGAGATGGGCTGAGGGGAGCTTTCCGTGTAATTAGTTATGCTTAATGTATTTCCAAATTTAGTATGGGGTTCAGCTCTTCCAGTTCACCTTAAAAAGGTAATGGGGCCCTTCTAAGCTGCCAGAAAAGATTTGGCTCTGGTACTGAGGGGCCTCCAGTGCAGATTTACTTGTATCATTAGAAAAGCCATTTCCTTTTACGTGTGAGCCTAATGAAAGTACACTTAATTTGTAATTTTGTATAATTATAGATCTTGAAGAGATAGATGAATGTGAATTCAGTATCATCTTGTGAGTTCATCATTCTTTGTATCATCCATTTCTCAATTATCTCTAATGGTTGTCTTCAAGAGATTTATATCTTGTCATTTTCCTCCTAACCCTTGGAACATATCCTTGAAGATCTGCACCAGTGATTTCTCCTAAGGAGACCAACTTGTGACCCACACCAAGTTTCTGAAAGTTAGGCTTCTAAAATACTTCTAGACTATCTCAAATGGATAGAGGAGAGCCATCCTTCCAGTTCATGGTGTTCCCACTTCCAGAACAGCAGCCAGGTACTCCAACACTGATGCCTTCCCACCTCCCATTTCCATCCTCTTCCCTTCTTTGAAATCCTGCTCAAGACCAAATTAAACCTCAATAATACAGACAATTATTTCCTCATACGCTTCTTTTATATACATATATACATATATATATAAGTACAATTTCCTAAATGTCTTGTGGTGGTTTCCAGGTCTCAGCTTTCTTTTTTCAACTTTCCTCTTTTGTCCTCACCTACAGTTCAATGGCAAAGTGACCTTCACCCTGGCTTCTGGGCTGTATATCACAGCAGCCTTCTGGGTCTCTCCTTGCTCCTCTTATTCATGGTTATCTTTTTCCTCACTGTCATTTTTTCCCTTTTTTTTTTTTTCCCCTAAACTGCTTAACCTACTTCCAGAGGCAATGCTTGCAGGAGGACTATAAGGCCTAGTAGTAAAAACAAACATGAGCATCAGGGGAGGGCCTCCATGTTTTTCAGAATTTGTTGCTGAATTTGTTTAGAATTTGTTCTTCAGGTAACTTTGTGTATCTGAAAAAAGACATGTTCTGGACAAAGATCTGCAGTTCCTCTGCCACAACTCTCCTATTAGGAAAGCAGCTATCTGAATAATTCAGACATAAATAAAATTTTCAAAAATCTCACATTTCTAACCTCCCTTTCACCCTTTACATGGTCATCTCCCAATACTCAGGGCACGGATTAATTTCCATTTCAGAGTATGGGAAAAATAAGCCCACATATTATGGTGGGTTTTTTCTGTGCTCATTCATCTTGCTGACTCTCATCTTGGAAGCCTTCAGGATTAACTGAGAACATTTCTTATTTTTTTTCCCACTAAGGTGATGGAGGCAGCAGCCTTAGTAGAAACAAATTCTTTTCCATCAGAAGGAGAAGGGTTCACAACACAGCTCTGTTTATCATCCTCCAAAATAAGAAATAATGCAGCTGCTTGGCCTGCCACTTTGAAATGTTCAGAATCAGTCCTGCTTTGTCATTACAACACCCACCATTACCTGCTAGACCGGGAAAGTATTTCAGTGCTCTCATGATAAATATTTTGGTTATGAGTACTGTTCATTTTACCCTGTATGATGTAATTGAGTTCCCTTAAACATCCATAAATTGTCAGGTACTCCAGATATCTATCAGCATCCTACCTGTTTACAGAAATGCTTGGAGAATTGTTTCCCTAACTTTAATAAACATAGTTTTATGAAACACCTGAATAAGCACTGTTTAGATACGTGCAGATTTAAACAGGTGAAAAGACAGAAAATAAATGTAAGGCAGATTCTATCTTACAGTGCAAAAAAAAGAGGTGACTTTCCATTACCCACTGATCAATCCTTATTGTATTGCAAATGCTAAAGTAGTTTTGTTCAGTTTTATGAGCAATGAGCTGGTTACTCAACTCTACAAAAGGCTGAGCAAATATAAGGAGGGAGTGGTGCCTTTTCCAGGCAGAACTACTTGACAGGAGTGGCCTTACCCTGTCTCAGAGAAATTGTAATCGATGTAAGAATAACCCCACACCAAAATCCACCCCTCTACACTTGCAGCAGCTCCTAGGAAATAGGGTTTCCCATTCTAGTTAAGAATGAGGTGGAAATTATAGTTCTCAGGCTCACGGGGCAAAAGATTCCGCAAGGGCTCTCATAACTTAACTTTATTGCTAAATGTGTTCCTGTTTGGATGGTATTTAGAGGAAGTTCTCATGAGAAGAAATTGTGAGCCCTTCAGTGCCTGATTATCACACATTGACCTAGGTGGGATCTTGCCCTTGCCAATGAATATGAACTTATAAGTGGGCAAAGGTTTGTCATCACATTCTCACCTGCCAAAGAAGTTTGGTTTCTAGCTTCAGATGTCTAAATTAAAAAATGCTTGAACAGAAATGAGGTATATTTCAGAGAGATACAAGTATTGATTTTAAGTACGGCCACATAAATGAATAATTACCGGAATAAAAAAAAATTAAAGGGAAAGAATACAAATTTTGAATTAAGTTTTCATTATAAGGTAGGATATAAATATCAATATAGGTTTTGTAAAAAAGGTATTTACTGCAGTGTTTCTTAGCTTAGTAGTAATTCTTGGATATACCTGGCTGAAAACTTACAATGGAAAACATTTTGAAAAAAATTAAGTTGAAGAAGGAAAAAAAAAAAAGAAAAACTTGAGGTTGGGTCCATGGTTACTACATTTCCATGATTCTTCTTAGGGCAACCCAATCCAGCTTCCTCCCTCTAGCACATCATCTGCTCCTCTTCTCTGCTGCAACCTTGGTGATTAAATCGAAGCAGATAAAGAAGAAAGTCCTCAAACAATTGCAAAAAGAGGTTGTGTAGTTCTTGAGAATTGCTCAGACACTAACAGCAGTACACAAGACTAGATTTAGGAGCTGGGTAAATCTCCAGCTTCTAAGTGATGTCTCTTTTCTGCAGTGAAATAGCTGCATATGTGAAGAAACGGGATGAGAAGTGACTTTTTCCCCTTGAACTGAGAGAAGAACTACTCAAGGAATGAGAAGATTAGCAGAACAAAGAGATTACATGAATTTCCTCGGCTTTATTTTTCTTTTTCCATTTATAGAGTGAAATTATCAAGCATGCAGATAGCTTACCTATGTAATGTTTCATTTCATAGGTTTTTTGAGAGAAGGCAATGGAGGAAAAATAAAATAATCACACCTTGCCTGTCATATCATAACTACACTGTAATGGGGAAGATTTAGAAAGGGGAGCAAAACCTGAACTGTTTAGAAAATTGCAATGCATGGGTGTGTATGTACAAAATAAACCCTTGGCTAAGAAGTGATCTTGTTCACTTTTCTTTGTTAAAATCTGGTGCAGACAAGGAAATTTCTAAGTAAAGCAGCAGCAATAACCTCCATCCTCTCAACTGCCACATGTTTTCCCAGCCATTTGCATAGTAGGAATTTCTTCTACTACAGGATTTTATGACTTCCCCACAGAGCTCATCATATGGATTTCCTTCATTTTAAATGGCTTTGTTTTAGCCTTACATGCAGTGTTGCTGTCAGTGCTGGCACACAATAGCACCTTAGACTAGAACAAGGTGTTCCTTTCTGCTGGTTCCCATCCCTGCTGTAGTCACTGTGCTCCTTTCTCTGTCCCCCTTTCCTTCTGAAACCCCTTATTCCAGCTTTTGGCAATGCAGGGAACATTCGGGGTGCCAGCATCACCTCCATTTCGCTGTTGCACTGCTCTGACTGTCTCCAGGAGCTGCTTATTCCATCTCAGCTGCCCAAGGAAGAGGTTGGAGAGCAGAGAGAGGGAGGGAATGGCAACCACAGGAACTCTCTCTGGAGAGGCAGAATTTGGGTCATTTGGCCCCATTTTGTGGGGAAGTCTCACTGCTTCCAGTCATGTGGGTTTCACACTGTTCTATAACTTCATACCTCAAACTTTACACCTTCCTCAGGTAAAGGCTGGGAAGAGCATTTGAGTTGCCTTTAACTTAACTTCTTTAGTCAAGGATTTAGGAAGGAAGAGAAAATCATCAATGATTGTTTGCATCAGTCGAGTCAGTGAATAAATCCTATTCTGAGATAGGAATTATTCACAAGGTAGCCCTCTTTACTTTGAATAACACTCCTACTCCTTTTCCCCTTCCTTATTTATATAGTGCTTTGGTTTTTCTCTGTCACTATCTTACCAGAAAGTGAAAAAAAATTTAAAAGTACAGTATAAAAAAGATCAGATACAGAAGTCATGTCTGGCATGAGATATGACATCATCACTATCCTGAAGTCAGCTTAAACCTGTATTTCTCTTGAAACAGTGGGGTCTAGAAAAAGCCCTCGAGCCCAATATTACTTTTAACTTTTTTAATCCCCACTTGCTTTAGCACAGATCCAACAAAATGTTCTGCTAGTGCTGAACTGACTATTACTGAATGATTGATTGGCAGATTTCTCCTGCCTGAGATAGTGAGGCTGCTGCTCAGCCTGTGCACCTTCCACTGAAAAAGGACCCACGAATTTAAAAGTGCTTTGCTCTCCAAAGAGACTCTTTATGACCCTGCAGCTCTTCTGACACTTCAGAAATACAAAGTCAAGTTTCCACTGTGCCTTTCCACTATTTGGAATGGTTGTTGTGTTGCATTTTGGCTGCACAAAGGATTGCAGTTCAAAAGTAGCACCAACTTTATAAAATGGTATTTAGCTGTTAATCTACACTCTTGGGCACTGGTGTCCCAGAGCACAGAAGTGAGGAAGGTTGGGATGGCAATGGGAGTGAAGTTGGGCTGAAGACAGATCTTTTACACCTCAAATCCTCAATGAGGCGTTGGCAGTGGAACCAAAGGAATGTCTGATTTATCCCAACCTCGAAAAAATACTTCATTTATAACAACTGGATCTGAATTGAACTTTGCTGGGGGCTTGGGCTAAAATCTTGCTCTGCTTTCATCTTTTTTCTTCGACATTGCTGTTGCCATAAACTATAGTGGCCCCAAAGATGTGAGATAGGAAGATCACCTACAGCACTTCAGAAGATCTACTTCCTTTCTTCTGGAAGAACCATTGAAATGGATGCTCAAGATCCATAGAGACTTTCTCCAAGTCTCCATGCATTTCCAAATGCCAGCTGCATTTGTGCCAGAACACTTAATAGATTTAGCAGTGAAGCATATATGAAGAGGCAGCAACTGAGCTTTTCTGGATTCAACCCAGTGCAGACCCATCTTTATGAATTGGACCATTTAGCTTCTGTGTACCCCCTCCAGAAGCAAAGTATGCTATTTCAGTGCTGAGAATATTAATTTATGACTAGCACCTCTCATTTCATAAGATATCGGCTGCTATTTAAAAGTACTTTAAGTAAATATATATTCCACTCATACGTACTCAAATTTTGCTAACACAGAGCTACTGTCACAGTGGTTAGTTCATCCATTATTTACATTAATAACAGTAAAAAATATTATTCTTCAGCTTCAGCATAGCCTGTATTTAAGTATTTTTAAAAATTTGGCAAATGTTAGCTCTTATACAACTCTTAAGTCTGGAAAATGTTATCATACCTGTGAAGAATCTGAATGCCAAATTTAGTAAGTAATTTCTCAGTATCTGATACTTTCTAGATTATTGTCTTTCCTGATAACCATTATATTTTATTGACTTTCAAGAAGCAATGAAAAACTGGAGGTAGAAAATACAAACCAAGGTTGTTTACGTGTGACAGAGTAAAAGGAAAATCTAAGTGAGGAAGACTCAGCTTAACTGGAGCTTGGCAGGGGATCAGTGCTCTTCTGTCCCATGACAATACTTTCATCTCCAAATGTCTTGATCAGATACAGCCCTGAGAAACAGTGTGTGTAGGCAGGCAAATTAGTTCATTAGTGAGATTCATCATTAAATCAGTACAGTACCCAAGCTTCTGCTGTTATCTACCCAAGAAAACTAATTCAGTTAGATGGGGATTTGTTTTTTTAATTGGGATTCAGCTTTTCACCTTTGACCTCATACTTGATAAGTCACATTTTAGAGACCATTGGTGAATAACGGAAAAGAATATACAATGTTGATCTTTGTATTTAACAATGCTAATGGTCTTTTCTGGAAATGGGAAGAGAGATCAGAAATTAAAGGAAATTTCCAAAGAATGGTTTATGCTGCCATGTTTTTGGTAACTGGAAAAACCCCATCATTTTTCATTTAAATTTTTCCTTGAAAAAACATGGCTGGACATCATGTTTTGCAGTAACTGCAACAGCAGTTTATTGCTCTCTGATAGTATTTTTTAGTTGCAAGCTGTCAAGCTAGACCTTTTTTACTCCCTTCCTAACATTTAATGGAAAGACACAATTATTTGCTGTTCTATTCTCCTCTGGCTTTAGTTCTCAGTCATCTTTGCACAAGTACCTCACCCCCTGACACCCCAAACAGACCTATGACAGGTTGAAAGAATTGCAGCACCCTGCAATGAAAACCATCAGTGTTATCAGACTTAAATCTGTTTTTACTTTTTTTTTTTTTTTCTTTTCTTATAAAATCTTTTTCAAGAGAATGACTGTATAGCCCATTTCAGTGTTGAGCTCTAAGGTCCTGCACTCCTTTACAGCATGCTCAGAAAGAAAGCACATAGGCCCAAGAAAAGTGATTAGAATGTTCAACCTCACAAAAGATTTTGATATAAATATTTGCAAAAGACCAGAGCTAGAAGACTTAAGAGAAGAGGACATGAAGGAAATGCCTTAACTTTAAAACTGTATTTCAATAAACTAAAACTCTGGTTGAACACCATATTGGAATGCTGAGGTGCTGTGATAAATGGAGGACTCAATCCTGTTTCACCTGCAAGAAAGGGAAACAAATTCTTTGTAATGCAGTTTATTAAAATGCTGATTTTGACTTTTTGCCTATGATGGGGCAATCTGTAAGAGAAAGTAATAAGGCAGTGAAGCTTTAAATTTTAATCTCTCTCTTCCTCTTCTTCCTTCTCTTCACGTTTTTCTCCCCTCCCTTGGCTAACATAGAATTGGAGGACTGTGACTCAAGCATGTACAAAATTAAAAGGCTTAGCCTTGCCTGCTTCTTTATTTACCCGTTTAACTCAATACATGAAAGCCTCAATAGTCCCAAGAACAGGTTGTCTGAGAGTACCAGTGGTGTGGCTACATGACTCCTCCAGAAAATTGACTTGATGATCTTCAGTCATTGTATAGGAAAACCAATTTGAAACAGATTTCAAATTAAACACATTACACTTGGTGCAATTTCCTGATGTCTATTTCTTCTTAGTGGCTCATGCTTTGGATTACAGGTATAATGTCCCATAGAAGTGGTCTCTAGTGAATTTAGAACAAAATTAAGTAAGAAATATCTTCCAAATGGTGTATTCAGCAGGATATTTAAATTGAAAGGATTGATTTTTTCCAGTCAAGCATCGCACTAAAAGCAAATCCAGGAAGACAATTGCTGTAAAACAAGCCAACAAAAAAACAACCCTGAAGACTCTGGGCAGAAAAAACTTCATTGATATTAATAATATTCAATTTTAAGATCACTGTCTTGGGACTTCAGCACAGGAATGGAGTGCTGTGGCAGAGGTAAAGAAAACAAGAGCATGTGAAAGAGGAGCATCCCAGGATCTTATGGTCCTGGCTTAGCCAAGACTTGGTGCACGACCTTGGATAAATCACTTGTCTGATTACATCTGGGGAAATCAGCTGGAAAACGAGCACAAAGCCTGGCCTCTCTGACAAGCTGCTTGGAACAAATGGAGACGTGCTCCTGTGACAGCCCTAATTGACATGTATTTCTTCAGATGGAGGAGTGCCTTGTGGGGGAAGGGGAAGAGTAACCCAACACCATTTTACATTTACAGATGTAAAATGCATCTGTGTTTATTTACTGTGTAATAGGTCATAGTTCCTGCACATGTAAATTAAACAGTACAAAGGATAAGACAGCAAAAGATGGTTTTCTATCTTATTTTCTTCAAACCTTAACAAGTAACAATTAGATTTATGTGGTTGGTAAAAAGTTCAAAATTAAATTGAATTTTATCCCAACATGTTCCTCATGCCAAAAGTCGTAATCTGTATGGGGAACAAAATATTTACCAGATGGACACAAGAAGTGAATATGATCCAGATGGCACACGAAGCTGCCTGGTTTAACCAACTCAGCTCAATCCTCACCCAGTCCACACACATCACTGACCTTTCAGTCTTGCTCACCCTAACTATGAATGAAGTATTCATTTCTGAAAAGAGCTGGGGAGCTGAAAGAAGAGGAAAAGACAAAATTGATGCCATGGCTGACTAGCTGCTAAGAGGTTTGGGAGTTGTTTTTTGGGTTTTTTTATTTCAGGTTTTGGAAAACTTAAAATGAAAGAATGCCCCACTTTTGTGGGTGAGTATACATGAGATTTAAAAGCCCCACAATAAACACTGTATTCCGACTGACTCCTTGAACACTGATACTTTACTTTGTTAAGCTCTGCTTCTCGGAGCAAGCGTGTGTATGCAACTTGGCAGTTGCTAAGGCAACAATCATTTGGGGGAAACAGGAGAGTTAAACAGACTTACAAAATGTACATAAAATTGACATGAAATGGCAATGGTTTCTCTAGGCTTACAGCAACTTCCTACATGCTCATGGATACACTTACCTAACACAAGTGTTTCCATCTCCCAAGAATTACCTGGTTATGTGTTTGTTTAGAAGATGAACAGCAGTGTCACCTGTTTAAGAAAGAAAAAATATGAGTTAATGGAGGAAATGTACTTTTGACTAAAACCACTGCCATTTAACACACAGGACATTTACACCTGTTCCCTGCCACTGTTTCTTCTCCAAAGGGACTTTCCCCAGCACAGCTTCAGGGGCTGCTGAGGGATCTGTCACCTGCTCTTCCCACCCCTGAGCCTGCCTGTGCTCTGGGGCACAGGATGCTCTAAGAGCCACTCTGTTAACTACTCTTTGTGTAAGGATTTTTCCCCAGACCAAGGCAATTTGAGCGTAGTGGATGCCAAAATCTGTATCTGAGATAAGGCACAGGGATTCACACTGCACTCCATGCTGCCTTCCCATGAAAAAAATACAGCCTGGTTCAACTAATGAAGATATTCTGCAGCTGCTTCAGTTAGCAATGGGCTACAAAGGATGCTCCTTCTACTTTAAGTAAAATTTTAACTGGAGGATGCTTCCCCAATGTCAAGGAATCATCCCTTCACCTCAGAAATATTTTCTTTATATAAGGCATTTGCATCACTTTTTTGGTATGTGTGAGACAGATATGTAGTGTTGTAGATTATGGTATCTGGGAGCTGAACATCTCTTTAAACTACAAGCAGAACATCAAATTTAAAAAAAAAAAAATAAAAAGAGAGGAAACTCCACTGCAGGAGCTGCTAACACTTTCTAACGGGAAACATCATAGTGAGAGCATTTGGGGTGACTGTTCAGCACAGGCTTCTTAAAGGCTCAGTCATCATTTTCTGATAGGAAAGCAGAAAACAAGGGTGGTCACTATCACATAAAAAACTCAAATCAGATAGAAGCACAGATGCTGGTAGCATACAAACTAGGAAAACAACATAACACTCCAAAATGGTGCAAATCACTACCCACCATTTAAAAACAAACATATACAAAGGCCTAGATTTCTCTAAGAAGAGTCACTCAAGCATTTCGTTTTGTGTCAAGAGTCCAGAAAAAGCTAGGAATAGAAACCTGGGTGATCCATCTAGTAAAGACCCACCACCCAGAGAAGGAATCCAAGGTATTGAGACAACTCAACAAGATGCCTTAAGATAGGCTTGGTAAATTCCAGTAACAAGGTTCACTGAGTGCTTTCAGCAGCTCTCAGACTTTAAGTTGAAATTGAGTCAGAATTTTCACGCTGGTGAAAGATCACTTGCATTGCTGTGTGTGTTTCAATTTTAGGAAAAGCAGAGGGGAAAATGCAAGTCTTCAGGCTAAACACTCCTCAGATGTAAGATTGTACTTGTCCATAATAATAAGCATTACACCAGTTCAGATTTATTTTGTAAATGTCTTTGAACCTGTGTCTTTCTGCAGGGTAGGAAAAAAAAAGAGAAAGGAAAAAGAACTAGGCAACTTTCAGCATAGAAAGATGGTCATAGCTAAAAAAAGCCTCTGTGAATCCAACTTGTACCCTGAATATCCTGGGGGAATCAAGCTGTGTCTCGTGTTGTCTATCTTGATTCCCTGCCTGCCTGTCTGTGCTCTCAAATAGTAATTTCTAAAATGTGAGCCCCCCTGGCTGGGGCTGCCAGGGAGCCAAGTGAGCAGCCCTGCTGTTCCTGGCAGGGCCCTGTGCCCTGTGCCCAGTGCGTGGGAGGAGGTCACGGCGGGCAGGGAAGGGAAGGAGGCAGCAGAACTCCATTTCCTCTCGTGTTCCCTCCCTCTGGCACACAGAGCAGCAGCCATGTGCTTTCTGGAGAGAGGCATCAGCAGCACCACTTTTTGGGCACCCAGAAAGTTGCCAGAGGAAAGTGGTTTGGAGATGCAGCTGGGGAAGATCTGCCCTGCTCTTTTGGTCCAAGTTCATGTTTTTAACCTTATAAACTAGAAAGGTTGGGCTTTTCCTTGTGTTTATATGAATGTGAATGAGGCATCTACCTCATGAAAACACAAGGACCACCAGCACAAAGAAACCTATCTTACACTGGCATTTCCTCTGTGAGTTTTTGTCTTCACTAGGTACTGTGTTCAGTGTCCTCTGCAAAGCTTTTCCTATTTGGGAGAGAAGCCCAGGGTACTGCATCAAACACCTGATTTCATACCTCATAGGGTCTCTCTCCCCTGGGAATTTACAGCTGCTCCTCATGACAGGCACTCCACAAAAAAAAAGTGAAACCTAAGTGTGCACATGGGGCAAAATATTCTCCTATGATACACTGATGAGTTTATAACCACATAGTAAATCTCAGAGCAGACAAAAGCTGTCATTCACTACTCCTGTTTTGCCTTTAATTTTCTGCGTTGCATTTTAACACCATTCCTGTCCATGAAAAGAAAAATTATGGGGACAATTCAAGTACGTTCTTATCATCTGCAGAGTGGAAATCTAGGACACAAGCCAGTGCTCCAGAAGGATTTCACTGTATGAATTTACAGGAGAGCAAAAGGGGAAAAAACACTTAGTTATATTAAACACCAGTGATATTAAACATAAATCAGCTGGCCAAAGTCTGCAAGACAGATCAGTGTTACAAGACTAATTTGGCAGCCCAAGAAAACTGACGGCAGCAGACAGACGTCACGGCAAGCCTGGGACACAGAGTCCTCATGATACCTTAGTTTGGGTCCAGGATGTTGCCTGGCAGTTCCTCATCCTCTTAATGATCTCTGAGTCACCATAATCAAATCCAAGTAACTCATTAAAACAGCACTTGGAGAAGGCCAGTGTGCCCAGAACCACCTGCAAATGGGAATTTATTTAGGCTAAATCAATGTGATTCAGTGAAGTGTGTGCTGGCAGTCTCAGGGGGGACTTTCAAAACTTGCCTACCTCAGATGATTTTTTCAGACCTACAGCTACTACTTTGGCATGAGCAATAAACAGTCAAGAGTGATTTAATTTCAATCTAAATATAAATGTTATTTTTGGGACAAATGGGTGAATGGCAAGAAGAAAGAGTCACACAGTACAACAGTAAATTTAGTATTATTTACATAACTAACAAAGCTTGTCTTGAGGTTTTGCAGCAGCACCTTACAAGAAAAGCCTACTACCTATATTCCATTTTACTTGAAATCTCTCTGTTGACCTAAGTGGAATTTCTCTTCCATGAGACAAACAGAAATGGGTGTCCTTCTGAAAGAAAAGATGCACTTGTCTCCTAGCCAGGAACAAGTAATCAATGTTCAAACATCCAGGGTGTCAGGGGAAACAAAGGGTTAGCTGGGCTGAAGGGCCTCAGGGTTGCTGGGCATCCTTTCAGCAGGACTGGTTTTTACACCAACATTTGGCAGCTTGCATTCTGTTTTATGGTGAAAAAATGGGCCTTATGATACCTCTCGTAGGAGCATAGTGCATGGAGAGAAATGAATCCGGTGCTAAATTCGACCTGAGCCTCTGGCAAGCAAGCCTGACCCTCTTGAAATTATTGAATTCACTAATGGGATCCCTCTATGTGAGGCAGGAGATAAATATCCAGACCATTTATCAAAATCAGATTATTAAACATTTAGAAGTGACATTAAAGGGGACAATGCACAGACTAATGCCCATATCAGAACTGGCAGCCCCAAAGCATGTCAGCAGCCCAAATTGCTGCAGCCTCAGTCTGGAGGTGCTAATCACAGAGTGCTGGGCTGGGTGTCTGGTGAAAATGAACATCCATTGCCTCAGGCCTTGGGGCTGCAGTTTGGCTGTTCAGAAAAGCACTCAAACAGAAAAACCAAACCAATATTCAGGAGAGCTCTGCACAAAAGCTCAGATCCTTGACACAACCACTTTGTTGTGCTGCCATCCTAATTTTTAGCATATTTTGATAGGATAGACTTTTCCTTTTTATCTCAGCCTGGTGACAGTTAATTAAATAAACGTTTCACTGGATCCTAATTTATATTTTATGTGATGAACTGATTCAAAGGAAAAACCTGTTTGAACTGCAGTGGGTAGATGGGCATGGGGGGTGGAAGCCCTTAAATAAACATATCATTTTGTGTATCATCCCTTAGTGTTTTTCATCATCTCTTCAGCTCTCTCTGATACTTCCTCTTTAGATGTCCATTCTGTTGGTTTTGTTAAGTTGACACATGAACAAATCAATCTGTCTGCTAAGCCCTACACATCCATGTTCCTGAAAGCTGAGGGAAAAACAGGAGGAAAGAAAATAAATTCCTCATAGAGTGCAGGAAGAAGGTTTGTTCCTTTTTTTTCTGGCAATTCAGTTAAACCCTGAAGGGCCATTCATTAGGTTTTGATATTGGATTTTGGACCAGAAAGGCTACTAATTGGAAGCACCAAATGCTGTATGATCACTTACGTGCCTTGACCTCGAAAGGGAAATCAAATATATCCTTAGAAATAAATAGGAGAAGATACATTCATTGCACCTCTGAGGATAACCACCCACATATTCTGTGGAGCTCTGCTGAGTGACCTAAAGGACAATGGGAGGCTGAAGGAGAACTGCAGCTTTTCTCAAGCCTTTGTGACCCAAGCCCTAAAGAAAGGGCTGACTATGAGAGCCTGTGCAGCAGGGGCAGGCAGGAAGGTGTTCTTACTAAGTGTCCTCCTGTCTTCAGGAAGAACCAGAACAGACCCTGTCTAATTGGCCACATCTAACCCTGTGGCTACTATGTAAAAGAATCAGGAAAGGAAACATTATTCCAAGTAATGACTCAATTGCAGTTGTGTTACTTTTATCCTACATCCCAGAGAAACCTGAGTTTTAACCCTTCCTGTGGCTGGCAATAGGGAACACAGCAGGGAATCCCTGAGGATGATAGCAGCTAGTGAGAGTGGATTAGCCTTCCCTGGACACCAGTGGCTTTTTTCCTGTGCAGAAAATTCTGATTCCTGTTTACTATTATAAATTATTTTAATATATATATTAATTAGCAATAATGTGACAGGTAGCAGAGGAAATTTTTTGTGACAAAAATGGCAAAAATGCAATGGATTTCAATGATGAGGCAAATGATACTTTCAAAGACTCAAAGATTTTAAGCACAAGATCAACTTTAGTCAGTTTGTTCTGGAAAATATAGGCCACCAAACTTCATACAGTTGCTTCTGTAATGAGCTTAATAACTTACAGATAAACTAAACCATTTATTTTACAGAAAGGCCAATCTTACAGCTGAGAGAAAATTTACTGCATCACTTGGAAATTTCTGCAATTACAATTATCCTCATTATAAAAATGTGTTCCTCCTCATTATTTAGGTGCTGTTGTTGAAAGCTTAATGGTTCACATGCATTTATATGGGGAAAAAATAAACAGTTTATTATGAAGTATGGAACTACAGCATAATGTTCTCAAAAATTAGTTCAATTTTAATGAGGCTGCAGAAAAAGTAAGTTATGCATTAGTTTTTGTTCTGGATAGGTGCAGAAACACAGCTGTAAGGGCTGTTCCAACCCAAGCAGACAGGCTGAATTCTCACACAAAACCCTACTCTCTCAGGAGACAATGATCAAATTTTCATTAAGACCTTTGAATCTTTCTGTTGAAATCCTTGGGCTATAGGCATATCTAAAACAACCTACTTTGAAACCAAGTATTTAACCTTGGGGGGCTTATTTGATATGAAACACAGCTCCTTTTCAATTTCTAAGTTGACCAAAAACTATGCATTTGAAATCTACCTTGGGCTTTTGAGTTCACATACAGAAGCACTTGAAAATGCAAGTGTAACTCCATATTATTTTCCCAGAGGATTTTGTCAGGAGAAGTTTATAAATTCAGGACAGACCCTGAGTTTCCACACAATTTCCATTCAGATTTCAGGTCAGTTTTCCTTTATAAATTGTCAATATTTACCTCGTGAGAACAATTTTCCACAATGCCAAAAATGAAAATGGAAATGTAACTTACAGCTGCAGCAAAACAAAATGGTTTTCATGACACTGGATTGAAAAAAAGGAATTAAAAATAAAAAAGAGATTGAGGCTAAGACAACATTTTGTTCCAGTGCTTCACTTCATATAAATAAATCTGTGCCAGAGGAATAAGATTGCTTAGCATCACTGGAAGCTGAACAGATGCTCATTTTCTGATTCTCAGTCCATCTCTGTGGAACCTAAATTTCAAGCTGATACTAAAACCTGCTACTGGTAACTCCTTCTTGCCACTCCACTTCCCAATGTGTTTTGACTTGGAGCAAGGTTTCCTTGATTAATGCATGGAAATACATTCTTCTAGTTTTCTCAGATTATTTTCAATTTCTGCTTTGTGACTTTACCCCCAGCTGAGATATTCACAGGGACAGTGAAATTTCAGCATCATCCCCCTGGTTTTCAGTTGCTGAAATAACCATCTATTTAAGATTTGAGGTAAAAGAAAAATGCCAGCAATGCTTTTGAGCTCAGAGCAGGGCTTAGAGATGCATTTCTATGCTCCTGGACCTTTTAAAACAGTTCCTTGTAGTCTGGGAGGAAAAGTGGGATGGATGTTTGCAAATAGCAGAGAACCTGCAACTCCTGCAATTCATTCTTTTTTAAAAAAAGGGGTCATATGTGCAAGGTTTAATTTGAATGAATTCTTGCAGCTGACCCTGGGTATGTTTTCCCTACAATGCCTCTATAAGATACTGATCAAGGTAAGTCAAGAGTCAATATTTACATAGATTCCAAACCCAAAAGGGCAAAGTAACACATTGCTGTTGAACTGACTTAGGACATAGTGCTGCCCTGAGTATTGTAATGACTAAAAATAACCCCCCAAATCTAAAACCTGAGGCAGTTATATCAAATTTAGCTATTCTATCATTTCCACCAGAATTTTTTCCCATTTTCATTTTGCTAAAATACAACCCAACAGTGAGCTTGCAATAGACTGGGTTTAGTCTTCAAAAACCATGGATGTCAGTTATGGATTTTCTCCTTTCCCTCTTCTGGGACACAAAGAGATTCCTCTCAGCTTTCCCTTCCCTCTCAAAATGCCAAGTCAAGAAATAAGATCATACTCATGATTAATTCTTCATAGACAGAAGTGAAAACTATATGCTTCAAATTAAAATTCACTGCATAATATATCAACCATATAAGATGAAAAAAACAGGTTCACAGTTTGAAATTTTTTGGTACAGTGGAAACTGAAGCTCTATTTAAAGGTTCTGTTTCAGGATGCTAAGAAAAATATTAAGGGGTTTTGTGTTGTTTTTTGACAGAAGTTCTGTAAATAACGAGTAGTGTTCCTAATTTCAGGACAGCAGCTCACTCACAGAACCATCTGCAAGTTCTAAAGATTTCCTTAGAGCGTTTGATGTAGGTTATACCTCAGCAAAGGTCAGCTCTCCCTTTAAGACTATTGAGAAGGTTAATTTGACCAGATGAATCCAGACTTCACCCTGAAACTCAGTTGACATTTTTAGATGAAATTGAGTGATGGTAGTGAGGGAAAGAAATCAGTCTCAGCTGTTCAGGCACCAGGGAAAGCAGAACAGCGGCACGAAAACCCCAAACTCTTCAATTATTATGTCCATATGAAAGTTGGATTCTGGAGCTCAACAGCTTCAAAGAGTTTGTTTTTCACACTGTAGCAACAGCCCAGTAGAGATTTCAGCAGCCAGTTGGGAGGAAGAGGGAAGGAGAGAGGGAGTCTTGCCCAGCTGAGGCAGGAGCCTGGCTGACCCTGGAGCAGAGCAGTCCTCACTCTCTGCTCTGAGTTACATGGGAAGGCCAGAGAAACAGGGAACTGACAGTCTAAGGACATAAATGTTGGAAATATCCTGTCCTTGGGAGAAGCAAGAGAAACAGGGAACTGAAACTCTAAGGACATAAATGTTGGAAATATTCTCTCCTTGGGGGAAGCAAGAGACGTAAACCTCTGTGTGCACATGCACACACACATATATATGTATGACATAAATACACACACACATGCAGACATGTAAAGGAACTCAGATGAAAAATTCCTGAGAAATGCCTGTTTTTCCCAAGACAAATAGGAATGTTTAAGTTACCATTTTCACCTACAGTGCACAATCCACTTTTGCAGCGCTGAGTAATTTTTAAGCAGGCACTCTGCCACTTCAGCAGATGGGTAAGAGCACAGCCATGCCAGCCAACCAGCCTGTCCCTGAAGTCTGGGACTCCTCTGCCAGCTCCCCATCCCAAAATGCTTGAACAGCATGCATTGTTTCACCTCTGGCTAGTGGGGATGTGTCACTGCCTGATATGGAGCATGGGTAAACTTTTAAAATTCCTCAATCAGCACAATAAAATATCTGTTCTGGGAAATAAACCTACTAGGATTTGGATTTTCTGTGAAAGCAAAAGAGGGGAATAAGCTACAGGCAGCATTACATGCTACCTGCAATCTGCCAGAGGGTTCACACTGTTGTTAGGAAGCAGCAGGAATCCTGGAGTTAGGGAAAGGGGCACAAAGTGAGACTCAAACAACAGCTGCTCCTCCAGCCACACTTGGAGCTCAGCCACGGTGTCCCAAAGCCTCTGGGATCTCATTCAGGATTCAGCAGCCTCTGGAGCAGTGGGGTGAGGACAGGATTTGCTGTCCTTGCCTTGAGTGTCACTCAGCCCCCATGACCCATCAGTGTGTCTCTGGCCACAGACAGACATCCCTGGGAAGTTCCTGGCTTCCTCTATAGAGGAGCAGTAGGAATTTCACTCTACACATTTTTCTCAGCACTGCCTTACTATCAGACCATTTATGTAAGTTCTGCTTCATGTAAAAGCAAGTCAGAAAAATCTTTAAATTCGTTATTATTTAATGCTTTCCAAACAGCCACGAGCAATACCAAAAGCTGCAGGTGCAAACACTGAAATTCTAGATATCACACAAGCACAAGAGAGGGGTTTTTTGTCTCTTCCTGATAATGCTGTATCAAAGCACAATAGTCAAAAGGATCTGTTATGAATTAGTCACACTGCTTTCCCTTCTGTTTAGGGCAGAGTTTTCTGTTGGGTAAATCCTTACCTGCAAGGGGGTAACAAAGCCACAGGTAGCCTGTGGGAACTGAAAACCAGAGGTATTTGCAAATTGATGATGTAGGTAGCTTTGGAAGTGCTTACCTTAACAAGACTGAAAAGAAAAGAATCAGAACAGCTTTTCACTGTCAAAGATGCATGTGCTGCAAAATGTGTAGATAAACGTGTATGCATGCATAGCCAAATATACAAAAAACTATATATTCTCATTATTGTATTAATATGCTAATAAATTTAGAAGAATGATCTGGAAATGTCATAATTTACCTGTAAGTGTGCTTGCTGTACAAGGGCAGCTAACAACTTTCCTTCAGTCTTGGTTGTAATTAAGTAGGAGGAGAACTGCAGTGGCTGAAGGTTCGTGCTGCAAGACTGACATGATACCAGGTTTCATAAGTAATAAGATGTGGAAAATGTCAAATTATTGTTGAGGTAGAAAATGTCAAGGATGCACTTAAAATTAGGTTTCCCATGCAAGAGTCTCAGTGAACAAGAGGAGGCAGAAGGATGATCATGACCAATGTCCAGGTGCTGCCCTTCAAGGCAGTGATGCCTCAGACTCAAGTGCACAGACCTATTTCAGTTCTTCATTGACACCACAACAATGGGATAGAACTTCCTCAAAATACTTTCCTGCAGCTTTTCAGCTGTGTTGCTTTAGTTTGAATTAGCATAGATTTAATTTCTCTGGTTTTTTTTTTTTTTTTTAGCCTTTCAGAAGCACTCCTGAATATGAAAGTGCATCATTTACTAAACCAACACAGTCTGAAATCCCATCTCATGCCAACAAACACTTAATGGCTCACAGGACTGGCATGCCCCAGTTTAGAGAAGTCTTCAGGAAGGTAGGACATACTGCAGTCAACTCCCTCAATTCTCTGTGATCAAAGTACTTGAAAGTGAGTAGGCAGCTTTTATCAGTAAATGCTTGGTTTTAAATCAAAACAGCTATTCAGGTTTCCTTGTCCTTGTTTGTAAATTGCCTACTTTTTTTTTTTTTTTTTCTCCAAATGTTCCAGACATCTACCAAGGGAAAAACTCTAAAACTTTATGGTGCATCTGAGTGGATGATTAATCAATCTTTGAACTTCTAACTTGAGTGCTGCACAGCCACAGAAGGTAGCTGTTAGGAAGCATTAAAAGTATGCAGCTTCCTGTCATTCAGTACACATTTCTTCTCTCCCCCTTCCCCAGCCCCTTTTAGAACTTCTGCTGCCATATTGCTAGTAAATTCTTTCCATAAAACAATGTTATTTTTATGGTTTAGAGCTATATAAACTATTAAACGTTTTTTTTTAAAAAAAACATATGCACTTGTTTTCAAAACTATGTTTTTTCAACTTTTTTTACAATGCTCTATCCAGCTGAATTTCTAAAGGGGAAGCCACAATTTTCTGACAAAAGGTTAACGTCAGAAAACAGAGAACCTGGATCTCCCTGAACTGCGGGGGGACAGTCACTACACAAGGCAGAGTAAAATATGAAGTATTATGTTTGTGTCACTGTTCACACTGCACACTTTTTCTGTAGGGTAAAAGCAAAAATGTGATGTCCCAGAAACCCCACAGGAGTTGAGATACAGGTGTCTCACATCTGGAAATCTCTGCATGTGTGCTGAGTGTATCCTGAATCTCAGGAACCACAAACCAACTCTTTTAGAATTGCACCCTTCATTTTAACTTTTGATGTTTGTTGTTCTCCAGACTGGATGTATTGCACCTCATCTGAACATGAAGTGGCACTGGTGATATCACAGACTTGCAGAAACGTTTGGGTTGGAAGGGACATTAAAGATCCTTCAGTTCCACTGCCCTGCCATGGGCAGGGACACCTTCCACTATCCCAGGTGTTTTGGAGCCCCATCCAACCCAGCCTTGAACACTCCCAGGGATAGGTCAGCTGCAGCTTCTCTGAGCAGCCTTTGTGAATGGCATTTGGAGAATTTGAAATTACATTTTAGGTGGCTTTATAAGAGAAAGAACAGAAAGAATAACTGGGTTTGAGAAGGCTACGTAATGAAAAGCAAGGCACTCCTCACTATTTTGTTGCAACTAAAATGTATCTCTGTTACAGTTAAATCTTCAGTCTCCCTAGAGAGAGGAAAAATCCTTTAGATTCTGCTCGTGTAATCTCTGAATATTCCATTTTAGACAATATTAACACCAGCTGGGAATTAAATATTAATATTTCTGCATTGAAATTACTGGTATTTGCACTTATAATCCAAGTTTTATTATGATTTCACTATTCCATGATTATTTTCTTCATGTAGATGTTAGTGTTTCAAATTTCAGTGAAGCCTCATCTATTTTTCATTTGGGATAAAAGAGTTTATAACTATACCTTCTTCTTTCCGACCTATTATAATTTGAAAAAGATAGTTATCAGTAGTTTAAATTATTATTTCATATTTCACATCAAGTCAAGATAGAATTATCTATCTTAATGTAAATTTTCCCAGACAAAGCAGGTGTATTGGTGTGATAGTCAGTAGGAGATAATTTGGTTCTTATTAGAAAATGTTTCTAACAGAGAGTCACTTTTAATTTTAAATACATTTTATTACTTAATTGTCTTCCTAAAGGTATGGAAAAGAAGAAGATTTAGGAAAGTAAAAAACTCCACATGGTTACATGGTAAAAATTGTAAATATAATGTAATTATTTTTTCTCTAGCATGGAAATTAGAAGCTTCTGCTGCTGCCTGAGGCGTACACCTTCTCTATATATAGCTGAACTGTCTCTGACCTTTTTTTAGGCCTTTAGGTAACAAGTTGAGCAAGTAATGTTTTACAGCCTACACTTTGACCTTCCAGTCAGATGGTTTTGGTTACAAAGTCATCTTACTGCAGTCTTCAACTTACATCATGTGAAAAATACATCATCATCTGAAATATCCACTGCGTACACAGAAAAGCTGAAGAAAATTCAGGTACATCAGAAGTGATGATGATATGAGTGATGTTTAGCTGGACACCTTGGTGTCACAGGTGAAACAGCACAGCACAGACTGTAGGGTCATTTTGTCTTGCTTTACCATCAGTGCTTCTTTTTTGTCTCGGTTTATGAACCAGAGAGTCAATCCAATGAGTTTTGTAAGACAAAGTAGGAAGGTTACTTTAAATTTTAGAGAATTCTGTATTATATCTATTTTTTGGACCAAAAAGCTTAAAAATGTACACATCCCAATCAACACACATGATTTGACTCCAAATATTTTTATCTTTAAATTGGGTGTTTGCATTCCATTTATAACTTTTGACTTATTAATCTTAGATTTTCTCTTTGTCTTACTGCAGTCAATTTTTCGCTGCTTTGGAACATATGACTGATCTGTGTGGGAATGTTTTCCTTTCCCTGGAATTACTTGCTTCATTTATCCCTATCATGTCCACTGCCCCTCTTGTTGTAAGGTCTGACATTAGGAGATCACAGTAGCTGAAAAAATATATCAGGAAAGCAAAGAGGATGGAAGGAGGGAAGGAAGGGAATGAAGAGAAGGAGGGGAAGGAGAGAGGGAAGAAGGGAGGGAGAGAGAGAAAGAGAGGCAGGGAGAGGGAGGGAGAAAGAGAGAGAAAGAAAGAGAGAGAAAGAAAGAGAGAGAAAGAAAGAGAGAGAAGAAAGAGAGAGAAGAAAGAGAGAGAAGAAAGAGAGAGAANGAGAGAAGAAAGAGAGAAGAAAGAGAGAAGAAAGAGAGAAGAAAGAGAGAGAAAGAGAAAGAATTCCGCCTTCACTGTAGTGTCACTCAGAAATTTCACTGTGAGGTGAAAATTCTTTAGATATTTCTATGTGTATCCAGCAATCCTTGTGCTGCAAGTGGTACAGTGACAATCTGTGGATTGCCAGGAACTGTTTTCCTCTCAGCTTTCTGGGGCTTTAATGGACCTAATCCACATTAAGATGAAACACTAATCCAAGAAGGTAGACCAAAAGCCAATGAGCACCTCTGACTCTTTAACCTTCTGCAGACCACAACTACTACTTCCTTGTCTCCTCACAGATTCTTTCTGACTAGCAGTCTCCTTAACTCTGTGTTTCACGTGCTTGTTGTGCTATAGATCTAAAGAGATCACAAGATCCCACAATTTACTGATTAAATTATTTACATGCCAAGGATGGCAGCCCAACTGCTGGAGAGAGCACCACTCCATGTCTGCTCAATCCTGTTGAGAGGATGTGAGAAAAGTACAGGTTGTGAATAGAGCTTTGCTGGAGTTCTTTGTAGGGATTAATTTCACTAGGAAAAGATTACAGCAGCTGTTAACACTCCTTTCCAACAAGAATCCTTTCTGCTGGAGGATTTGAGGATGTTATTTCTCCCCTCACTGGATGAAAATACTCAGAACGGTGCTCTTAGGCTGTGTGCCAGTCCTTGCATACCTGAAGAAGGGCTAATCTTACCCAAGATAAATGTCTGTCTAAAGTAAGTCTGCCTGCTGTCACACTCCCGGGGGGTATAAAAATCCCTCTGGGCACCTCCCTTCTGCCACTGACCACAGGAGCAGCTGAGGAAGAGAGCAACACTTGTTTTGGGTGAGGTAACTTAGACTTCCATACTGCTAAATGTGGACATGCATTTCCCCACTGCTGACCACCAGAGGTACATGCATAACCTGGCATAAGCATCCAGAGCTGCTATTTTTGGTGCTTCTCTGCAAAATAAATAACTAATATTCAAAATTAACCAATATGATCAATCAAGTATGGCCACAGCTCAACACCAGCATGGAAAATAGAGTACAAGATGTTCTCGGAAAAATTCAGGCTTGCTGATACAACCAACAATTGTGAATATACTCTAAACCTTGTATTGTACTTCTCTGGTCAGAACACCTTCCTGGGCTCTCTCTGGAAATTCATTATCATGGATTTTTTTCCTCTTTTTTTAAAATTTCCTAAATGTTCCAGTTGGTGAGAGTAGAGTGCAGAAATGGGCTGCAGGATCACTGATCAAAGTAAGCCAAAATACCTTAGATCAGAATTTGATCCACAGGTGTAGGTAGGCAAAATATGGAGTGGTTTCAGCAGCTTAAAAGGAATGATGATTAGAAAGTGTTTGAACCTTCAGGTAGCAATGAGAGGTGTTTACTTATTTATTTTCAGCATGGCACTTTTGTCTAAAATGAAGAAAGAGTTACAAGGCCCAATATCCAGAGAGAGAAATGGGGTTGTCAAAGTAAGAAAAGAAGAGTAGTAGCGATCTTGTGATAACAATGTACCTAAAAACCATTTTGATTTCATCTTTTCATTGTGTTTCATGAGTACGGCAGAAATAGAACTCATGGAGATGTAAAGCCCTGAAATTATAAACCCATCTTTATCCAAGAAGTTGACTGAGATTCACTCAGGCTTTTCCCAAGACATTATTTTCATCTCCAGAGTTCCCTGATTGATGTGCATGTTTGAAGTCCACCTCTTCTCAAAGAGCTTCCCAGTAGTTGTAGGCTTCTGATTTGCTACAGACTCTTCCCTGCCAGAAGCTCCTGCTCAAACCCTTCGTGGACCGGTTACAGGGAGGTGGAATTGTGGCATATGCTAATCCTACATTGTTGTCAACAACAAATCCATCAGAAGTTGATCCAGCATAATATTATTCAGAAAATATATTTCCTGATTAATTTCTCTATTTTGCATTTCACCAATGCAAATTCTCTTCTACTGTGCTTAAACAAAGAGCTCTTGTACAGATACAGGACTGGATCAACCCTTAGCATGTTCATCTTCCTCAGATTTCAAAGCAGTTCCTTATTTTGGACTCACTCTGAATGTGCTTTACTGTTCTGTAGATATTTATTAAATGGACTGTTTGGATGTGGCAGTGAAATTCAGTAAATAAAAAAATACTTGTAAAAATGTTTTGCTCCTAAATGGTTAGCTCTTATACCCCAAATGTCCCATGCAGAAAGACAACTACCTGATGGATAGCAGAGATTTTTTTTTTCTCTTCTCTGTGAGCCATAAATGTTCTTCCACATCCTAGACCATGGAAGGAACTCTGCATGATGATGTTCATGGATATGAAATGTCTCATAAGAGTGAAACATAGACTCCATTAAAAACTTTCCTAAGATTTTCCATATGAAATCTACTTTATATAGCGAGATTTAAATTTAATAGAGGCAAAAATTTCATGTGGACAGAACTATTTATTTCTAGGTTATGTGTAGTGGTCCAGTGGCTCTTAGTTCCTACTACCTTAAAATTCAGTGGAGCCCCAATTTGCAACAGTACCTTAAACTGAATGAGCATCATTTCCAGAAAGAAACCGCTAAAAGGGATTATCTTCATTTTTCACAGGAAACTGGTTTTCATCCAGAAATAATTTAGTTTGGCTTGCCACCTTTTTGCTCAGATTTCTTCCTTGTATTGCACAGGTCCAGTCATATAAAAAAAATAGATTCAGATATATTGATTTTCCTTCTGATGGCTGCCTGTCATCAGGCAGGTGTGAGAATCTCCTACAGAGGCAAATGATTGAGTTTGCACACAAGTTCACACTGCAGTTTTGGGAGTTTTTTCTGTTTTTTGGTTGGTTTTTTTGTTTGTTTTTTTTTTTTTTTTTTTTTTTACCAGCCACACCAGCTTAACCTGAAGTTGAACAGAAAAGCTACTGAAATGTGAAATATGAAGGGAATTAATTTGGTCTCTGACCAGGCACAGAACCTTTACCATCTCTATACTAATTTGTGTTGCACTACCTATTTGTGCCCTCCTCTCCCAGAAATCCTCTTGAAACTGAAAGGGACACCAATATAAAAAAGCCACTCTCCAGCACGGGGAAGAGAACAACTTGTCTTTACAGAAGAAAGGGCTTATTAACAGTGTTGGGTTGCTATTCTATCTGCATCCTTTTGGAAGGGGCAGAAAGGAAATTACACATTCACCACACATCTAACCCAGGGACATACTGCCAGTAGCTTTTCCAAAAAGCGTTACTGCTCAAATAAAGCTGATCTATGAGCCTCACAGCTCAGAGAGTTTTACAATGCAGTCAGCATTTTCTCCTTTGTTCCCTTGATTGAGCAGTCATAGATTTAAAACTGAGAGATTTACCAGACAGCATAAGAAGGAACACAAACCATGTGATATAGGTATCCAGAGCGGAGCTATACATCCCACCACAAACCATGGGCAGCAAAAGGCAAAGACTTTCAGGGTCACACCCCACATAACCCATCAGGAGACAGCGGTGGCTGGCAGGGAATGCTCTCAGGAAAAGAGGCTGGGGAGCACAATCAAAGCCTGTCCACAGCAGCAGCACCTCAAGCCCCACAGAGAGCCCAGGCAGCTGCACTGCTGCTTTTGCCATGGGCAGTAGATGGCAACTGGTCAAACATTTGACATTCATTAGCCACAATGCAAAATGCATCGATTTAACCCTGCTGTTGGTCAGATATGACCTGAGCTGGAGTAAATTTGTGGCTCTGATGGTAAGTGTTGGCCCAGAGGTTTGAGAGGGATAACTCCATAATCCAGAGGTGCTCAGAGAAAGCCAAGTTCTGATACAGATGCTAACAATAAAACAGTAATTTCTTTTCTCCTTAGTGGAAATTAATCTAATTTCAAGTGCCTATAGTTGTAGCCTCTTCCAAAGACTGACAGATTAGAATGGATTTAAACTAGCCAAGGAGGTTCTTTGTAATTCATAACAGGGTAGACACGGTGATGTGGATTTAGAAATAAAAATCAATCTGAACCCTTGCTTGGAAATGAAAGGGAAACCATTCTGAGTACTGAATCAATTACTGACAGCTTTCAACTGCCAGATTTTAAGATTCAAATTGAATATTCCAACTCAAGTTACAAGTGAAAATGAGTGCAGGCACTTTAATGACTAAATGTACCCCTCACCAAAAGTATGATCAATGGAAGGGAGGAACCAGGACTTTAGTCCTTTTTGGGATTTCATATCAGCACTGAAGTGTTCACCTGGGGAGCCATGAAGGAGAAGTTCAAGGCAAGGTGATCAGATATGGACAGCATATCTCAAGGGTACAGCCACAGTACTGTCTCCAGTGCTAGGCTGATAAATATGCCTCCTCTTTTTAAAAAGTTTTTTTTAAATTTATGTCCAGTTTTGTGTTTGTCTTGTTTGATTGGTGTTTGGTTTTTTGTTGGTTTGTTTTTTTCTTTTGTTTTTTTTTTTTCTATCTTTTATTTTGATGAGAACTCAATCCCTCAAACTAAGACAAAAAAAAAGTGTCCTGTGAAGATACTGGAGAGTCATCTTCTGTGACTCAGATCAACAGAGAAAACTGCTTTTTTATCCATTTCTGTACTTGCAAGCTGTCATATGTTACACCCTGTGTGACTTACTGCATATGCCCTCTCCCTGCCCCTCTCTGCTCCAGCATGTCCTCAGATGCCAAACACAGGAAGAGTGGATCACCAGCAGTTTCCTCAAGAAACACAAATCAGAGAGTGCCCTGTCCTTTAACAGCTTGATGCCTGTGTGTCCAGCATTTGGAAATATTTGGCAGCTGGGGAAAAATTCCTGTCCCCTGGAGCAATGCTGCTGAGAGGATGCTCAGCCCAGGAGCTCCCTAAAGAAAAGGATTGTTCTGCATCTTCCTGGAGAGCCACAGCTTTGGTGTCATGTTTGCTTCTGCACAGTGCCTTCCAGAGGTGGAATTTGAATGAAGATTTACAATCATTTTGCTGTGTATTGACTGCCTGGAAAGTTGGTGCAACCCTGTTGCTCCTAATATATGGATTCTCACACAGGCCTGTGAGTTTGGGTTCAAAAGCCTCAGTTATTGTCCCATGTTTATGGTGGGCTACAAGTGTGAGGAATTCTGCCATGTGTTAGTATCACACCTCCCTTTGGAACAGATAAGAAAACCTCTGAAAAAGCAAAGTTTGCATTTTGGAGGGTGTGTGGACCTTATTTAAAGACAGAGTAGCTTAAAAGGATCAGATTATTTTCTGGAGACCTATGGAGAGAATGAACTTCATTTGAGAAGATGCCCTGAGGAGACCAAGCACAGCTGAAGGATCTGTTGCCCTGGGAGGGTGGGTCACTGCTGTCAGAGACTACAGCTGTGAGATGGGACAAACTGGCACATGGGCCAGAAACAGGCAAGGGCCAGAGGCTCCCTACAAATGCCAGAAGCCATGAATCAGATTTTGCTGCTCACAAGGCAGTTCCCTCTGCTGTTACGAAGAAACAGTGGCTTTAATAATGAAGTTACTGATATTCTTATTCAGCTAATTAGCTGCAATGCTTCTTCCACATCCTGTGCCTTCCATGGAAGTCTTCTGCCTGAGGACTATGATATCTGATGAGATCTGTGGATTAATATAGAGAGCAACAGGCACTAAGCTATACCTTCAATCAGTTCAGGATCCTGGGGCTGAAAAATATTTATGCAGCAGTTGGAGACTAGGAACACTACTTCCCCTCACCGTGCAGAAAATTTAAGAGACACTGATTACTAAAAAAATCTTTGAAGACAAATATTTACCACAGAGCTGTTACCTCTTGTATAACTTTACAGCCAGCTTAAAAAAAGAAATAAAAATCTTTCAATGGTTTAGACTTACTGCAATGGCTATTCAAATAACTACCCAAGATAGTGATCTTACCAGGGTAAGGAACAGCTCTTCTGTATGAGGAAGGGCTAAGCAGATTAAGACTTTTCAATTTGGAGTTCCAATAAGTGAGTAAGAAATGACAAAGATCTATAAAATCAATGGAGCAACGAAAAAGTGCACAGAAGACAATTATTCACTTTTCTTCTAATGCAAGGATTAAGGGGAGTTAAGCGAACAGATCACAGATTTTAGAAAGCATATAAAAAAGTTCACACAAAATGCAATTAAAACTGTGGAGCTCATTACCACAGGATGCTGGAGATGCTAGAAGTTTATGAGAGCTCTGGGAATAACATACTGGAAAAAAACCCCACTGAGATTCCATGCAGGCACTCTACACATCTCAAGATTTAAGCTGCAACTCAGAGGAGTTTTGGAGAACATATCTTGGAAACACAACTCTTAGGTATCTACTGCTTTCTTCTCTAGGAGGTAAAATGTCTTGCCTTGATATACTTTCATGCTGGCCTGATGCAACCATCTCATGTCATAATTAATAGATTTGCAGCCACAGAGAGCTGCAATGCTGACACACAACCACGGATATTTTGCTGTAGCCAAACACACTGTGGCTGTTGTTGGCTGTGGGATTAAAGCCACTCTACTAAACACACAGCTCTAGTGAAGAGCCACAGCAATGCCCTGGTCATCAGTGCCTCTCATTCTTCCATCTATAAAGAACTGAAGGAACTAATTTTAGCTTTTACAATTATTCAACAGAGTGGTTTGAAGGTGGAAAACAAACCCCAGTGACTTGAACTGTAGAAAATGGTTCATGACTCTGGCTTGGGTGAGACAGAAAGCTCTGAAGGAACAATAAGGAATTGGCCTACCAGGGTTGAAGCTGCTGCCTATCTCAGTAAAAGTCCACAGGAGAGCCCAGCTAGTGCTTGGTGCCAGGAACGCTCTTGGGGATGTCATGCAGAAACCTGATTTGTGCAACTTGTCTTCTCACATGACTGAATCAAAAGTTTCATGTCCCATACACAACACGCTGGGATAGATGTAATTTATGTATTTTACATAGTACAATTCTGACAACATATCATTATATGGTTACAAGTAGTATTTTAGCCCTCATTGTTTTTTTGACCTTTTTCTTTTTCCTTCTTTTAACATGGGAGGCAAGGAGAGGTAAAATTGCTTTAAATCTGCAGAGAGAATATTTATCCAAGTGCTTGATGTGATCTCCAGAGTGGCTGTGGCAGCATGTACAACAGCATGGTAATCTTCCCACCACCTCTGTTAAACAGAAATCACTCGCTAGGCTTAACTAGACGTGCCCAGCATTCTTTTAGTGAGCAACAAAAGATATTTAACTGCTTATTTTATTTTGATTGACAAAATTTTCAGGAGGTTCACGTAAAAACATTCATGGCAGCAATTTTAGCCATCAGTTTGGTATCCCAGTAAACATCCAGTAATCAACTCAAAACTAAAAATAAAAAGGAGGGTGGTAGGGGTGGATAAGTACCTGGATTATTAATGAGTAATTAAACACAGATTTAAAGATGTAGTAACCTAAACTCCAGTCATAAAAATTTAACTGTCAGATGATGTGGAAGCTGGGAGTTTTGAGGGAATCTGATGAATGCAGGCTCATGGAAAGCTGTCACAATGATGAAACAAGCCCAGTCTGGGCTAATAGATTTATCTGGCAGATTATAATAGGATTTGGAGCCATCCTGCTGATCAGTGGGCATCTGCAGAAAGCTCATCACACAAAAGGTGTCATTTGAAGTGGATCAAAGGGGAATATCTTTGGAGCTAGATTATCTGGAGACATCATCACCTGAAGAAAAGCAGAGGGGCAAGGCTGCATTTTGGGGTATAACTTGCAGCAGATTGTCAAACCATCTGCAAAGAGAAGCTAAAATGGCTGATATGTGGCTGTTGACTGTTCACGAAGAATTCCCACAGGAGATTACTTCCCATTTCTCTGGAGACATAACAGTACTGTAGATCCTAGAGCTTCATATTTTTTGACTGAACATGTAGACATTTTGATAAAGCTGAGGCTGAAATAATCAGTACTTCCAAAGCCTCCAACTGAAATGCTGGAGGAATCAGTCAGCTTTTCCAATTTGCTAAAGACAGGTGCTAAGAGAACACTCTTGTAAAACTGGACAAAGTATTATTAAGCAGATATAGCATATATGAAAGGGAAAAGTGATGAAAAGATCAGTTTTGCTAAAAAACAAAAATACTTTTGAACTAATGTTTTAGTGTAGAAAATGAACACTATTAGTGAAAAAAGCACCAGAAAAAACAATTCCCCTTCCCAAGAAATTTAAAAGATGAATAAGCAAAATATGTAGTACAGTATGAAATAACATGATTGTTATTTTCAAACCAGAAAGTTCAAATTGAAGTACAGCTAAAGGGAGATTGTTATGTTCACATAATACTGAAGAAGTCCATGAAAAAAACAAATTTCATGCATAATCCCTAAACAAGCTCACATTTCCTTCCTGTGGTACACTTATGGTTATGCTGTCCAGTCAAGAAATAAAATGTCCAAACAATAAAAGGAAGGCATTTGATTCAGATATCAACAGCACCAGGGGTGGAGGACAAGATTTTTGGAAGGTGCTAAGCAAACAGACATGATGTTTCTAATGGCCAGAAGAATGGACAGGTAATTTGTTAACTCCAATTCACCTGCAGTGGCTACTGGATTTGCTTTCACATTAGGAAGCAGAGTTGTGATCTACGAGCCTTTCCTTCAGTGAAAAAGGTAAGAGACTTAAAAAAAAAAAAAAAAAGAAGGCTGGATCCCTGGGATAGTACACACCAATGACATCTGATGTAAAGATGTGCATCTGCTGCCCTCCCTGGGAGAAGATGTTTGAAAAAGAGACAGGCAAAAAATAAGATGAATTGTGCTGTCAAGAACAACTCCTCATTCAACTCTTGATCTCTGTCAGGAAGGGTCTGCAAAGACTGAGACTAAGGATACTTCTGCCAGTACTTCAGGCAAGTACCTGGGTAGATCAACTTCTTGTCCTCAAATTTGCCTCTCAGAGTGCAAAATGCCAGTGAAAAACAAGAAATCATTTTAGAAACAATGCTGTGTTTTTCTCTTCTGAACATGTTCTTCCATGTGCTTTTCCATGCCTGCAACACACCTTCACTTGCAAAAGGGGCTTGTAGTGGATGGCACATTTAATAAAATCTCCTTTGCTAATGTCTTTCAGAGAAAAATTTAGGATCTTACTGCTCACATGGGATCCGAGCCAAAACCTCTTCTTAAATTCCATGGGTGTTGGATCACAAGGCTCTAAAAAGTAATGGGAATAAATGGGTTCTCCTGGCTAACCTCTCATTTTTCTTTAAAATAGCATTTCATATGCTTTGCCATTTTATGTGCACACCTTTGGCTTTGGACCAAATCCTAACTAGTGTAAATCAGTCTCACACCACAGGTAGTGGAGCTACACAAGCTAAAAACAAGCCTGGAACTGGCCTGCTGCAAATAAGTTATAGATTTACCTGCTCCTGTATCACACTACTGGTTCCTGTTATTGCTTCGTAAAGTGCTTTGGGAAATTAAGGGAGTAGTAGGAGCTACATTAAATTAGATCCCAGTCTAATACAATCTGACCTGTATTTCACAAGGAAAGAACTTACACTTCTGAAATGCTGAGCAATGATTTTTAGAAAGTATTCAAAGTAAGGTAGCTCTGATGGCTCTGTGCTACTCTGTTCAGAATCATATACGAAAACCTATGGCTGGCAATTTTTTTTTGCTCTCCTCCTAATTACCATTAATGCTAGTTAGTAAGTATATGTTAGTTCAATCTCATTGTTACTCCATAATGTTTAGCTGAAAATTACAATAATGTATTCCAGCTTCTTCAGACAAATGTAATAAAAATGCTGATTAATATTCCCCAAGGCTATGACAGAATGTGATTCAGGCTGATCTAAAAGTGAAAACTTTGATATCCACCAGGTGCTGAAGCTGACACAGTAAATGTAAGGTGTGACTAGCAATGTGCTGAAACAAGGAGGTCACTGCCCTCTGCTCAAATACAGCTGCTGTGGCCACCATGGCATGGCCAATGTTGTTTGGCTGAGTATGGACTGGTGGTGTCCTTGTTTTCCCCTTGTTCAGTTCTTGTGCTTTTATTACTCTTGAAAACAGCCCACGTATTGAAATCCACCCACATCTACTTCTGTGTGGAATGAAAAAAGCAAACCTCCCACTTTGTTAAATAAAAAAAAAACCCAACCTTTTTCCCATGCATTTATGTAGGCCGTGCATAGTTAACCAAATAAAATAGAAATTTAGCATAATTCAGAGACGTCCAACATCCTGCCAATGCACTTACAACCAAAAATTTTGGGTCTTATCCCAGATGCGAGTGCCTGTCCTAGGTGCCTCCCCCCTCTCTTGTGACAGTATCACAGAAAAGGTTTATTAGGAATGACACATGGAATGGTCTTGGCAAGGAGCCAGCAGGCGGGTGGCCACAAGAGGCTGTGACACTCACTTATCCTGAGCAGCTGTGACAAATGGGCCAAGACCACACTGCCGAGCCCTCTTCCTGCTACAGATTTCCCAGCATGAATCTGAAACAAATCTGTTTGCCAGGGCCATGCAACAGGCTGAACCCACGAGAATGTACAGTGCTTTTATAAAAATACACATTTTCTGTTATCACATAGATTCAGTCCTGCCAAAATTACACTTTCCATACATAAGAACAGAGAAAGGTACAAAAGTGGGAGTTCTTGATCTCACTCTGGCAATAATCCATACAAATTCATGCCTCAGAATTCTTACTTTACATAACCCAATTTATACAAACATATTCCTCTAGTCACATGCTGCCATGACTGCTGCAGTCCAAGGGGTTACATAGATGGAAAAAGGGTATAAACCCAGGATGAATTCCACCCTGACCAGCTATCCTCTCACGCTGCATTGCACACTTCCCCCTCCCTTCAGGTTCCATAAATTGAGAAATTAAATTTTAGAAAGGAGTACCACAAGAGATGCACTGAAACCCACCCCTTATTGCAGAATTAGTTTTACAGCTGCAGAAAGATCTTTAAAGTCCAAATATAGATGGAGTTTAGTCTCTCAATTCCAAACACTGAAAATTAAACACCTTCCTATGATTCAAAAAAAATCCAAACAAAAAAGTCAGCATCCACTTCCCCTTAAGCCAAATAAATTGTTGCTAAAACCAAAGGACACAAAAACAGGGTAAGAAGACTGTCTTAATACTATAGGAGAGCTGATTGTGGCCCTCAGTCTTGCCATCCCACATTTCCCCAAGTAAATGAGAAGCTCTTCAGCAACTTTACTGTAATAAAATAATATTTTTTAGATGTTCAGACGATGCAGGGTTGTGTCACAAAGAAGTGTAAAGTATGGAACACCTTGTGCATGTACATATCTGTGTGTATACATGCAAATTTCACCAAGCTGGGAAACACTGCCTTATGCATTTTTTGTCTTTGAAAACAAAATCTTCCTTATCCCTCTCTCCATACCTGTACATACAAAATGAAGAAAAAATTAGATCTGTCTTTTTTTCAACGGTGTTGTGCATCTGGACAATAAAGAAGTGAATTTAGTGAGGGGGCAGCTCCTAAACCCACACTTTTGGTATTTTGCAGCATGCCCTGAATGAGTTGAACAAAGGCAATGCAGATTTCACCTGCCCTGACCCATTGCAATCCAGAGGGAAACTGTGGGAAGCAGATACAAGGCTCCATTCCAAGAGAGCGTTGCTTCTATGGATTACCTTTTTTTTTTTCTCTTCAACCCTAACCCCAGAACATTTACAGTTCTTCATTTACAGTCACTCAGAGGCAACTCATGAGAAGCATTTGTGTGCTGCAGCTGCTCCCCAACCCGTGGGTACCTGAGGCCTATTTTAATGTGGATTTTACTCCTGTGCCACCTTACCCAGACCTGTATCACCTCTTCGACTCCATCCAAAAGGATCAAGCGACACGTGCCAACCCACTGCCCAAATCCCACGTGCTCTGAGGTCAACCAAGTGGCAAACAAAAACATGTCTTTCCTGCCACTGACAGGGCATGGAAAGGGTGCCATCACCCTTCCAACCTGGGCAAAGAGGCTGCTATTTTAGTGTTACCCAGTTTCCAGAAGAAGCAAACAAATGACAAATGGAAAACAGGCTGTTGTTGTTTCTAACTGGCAGGGTCATACACAGGTTACACACACAGAACTCTTGGCTCTGTGTAAAAGCAAACAAACCAGCCCCCCTGTGCTCACATTTTTGCAGTGGTGGGTATTTGCAGTGACCTGGAAAGCTGTTGGAGGAGAGGTGTTACTTATTTGAATTCTAGAGCACTGTATTTGCTAACTAAGTTAAAAAAGTAGGAGAAGTTTCACATGTTGTTATCTCAGAACATGTGGAAATAAATTGATGAATATATGGGGAAGAGGGCTATCCCTTTGTGCAATCATAAAGCAAACTCCACAACGACAACTGAAGGGACAAGAAATTGTAGTTTTCCAGCACAGAATTTATGATTTATTTATAATAAAAAACTGCAGAATATAGAGGTTTGGGCTTTTTTTTTCCTAAAAAAAAAATTCCAAAAAACCTGTTCAATTGTTTTGACAAATTCCCTTCTGTTGATTTTAAATTTCCCTTCACTTGCAGAAAAAAATTCCTTCCTATTCATTGTATCTTATATGTCAAAGGAATGGAAAATTTAGGTGGGTGAGACGTGTTTATCCAAAGTACTTGTTTCAAAAAGCACACTGTCGAGCCTCTAAACTGTATTAACATACGACCCACAATGCTCTGTAAAAATGTGTAACCACACAGAGTGTGTCTTTCCTGCTTTAGCCCTTCCAGAACTAAAAACACTGAAGTCTCCAGTATGAGCAGCCTCCCCAGTGTCCACAGACATCTTCTCTAAGCTGTCACCCCATGACACAACAGGAAGGGAGAGGAAACCACCTGATAAAATATATGTAAATATATATTTGTAAAAGGCAGAAGACTTTTATTTTTAAAGAATATCTCAGTTGAGTGTAACACAATGCAAGGTAATAGCATGAAAGAAAACTGAAATGTGATTAGAATGAAATCCCAGAAATCCCACAGTGTACCCTGTGGCCAAGGGGAGTCTGCTTTATTGATCAAATAGCACATGGACAATAGAGATTTTATCTGTGTTAGAATGATTGGAGAGAGTGATCAACAGAAGGTCAGGAGAAATTTCAACAATAAATATTTGCAATCACTCACTATATCTTTCTGAGCTGTCCAGTAACAAAGTCTATATTATTTTATCTGGTGATCTTGCTCGAACTTGGTTTCTTGAGCATAAGAATAGTGGGAAAATGCAATCCAGAGTCGTAAGAGAGTAACTGGGAAGTGATTTTGCAAGAGAAAACTCCAGTTTTGCTAACACTGATCTTCTAGCACTAAAAATTGACCACAGACGTTCACTACCATGTGTTCATTATATTTAGGAGGCAATGATTCAGTAACCTACTCAAATAATTTACCTCCTGCATTCAAGGCTTAATTCCTAATAACGTAAATAGAACAAGTCTGAGCTGCATTTTCACTTGAATATTTTGACTTGCACTTTGATGTGTGGGAAGATTTGAACCAAGCAGTTGCTAATGTAGTAAATAATGAAAACAGAAGCAAAATTATAAATATGGCTTGGCAACTAAATAAATACAATATTAAAAAAAAAAGGAAACAAATAAGCAGGGAAAGGCTTTCAAGAGGAAAGAATTATCTTAAAAAACCCCAACAGATACCAGATGTCTGCATCACAAAACAGGACCAAAGACTTCAAGTTTACCCAGGTCTGAAAGGAAGGCCTGTGTACACAGGGATTGGGTGCTGCTCAATAGAATATGCCTGTTTATCAGTTTTACACCAGACACATTTATATGCCTTTTATAAGATGTATTTACTTAATTAGCAAGTTACTGGTAAAAACCAAGAAATTAATGCACTATAAAACATAGTGCAATTGGATATCTTGTCAAAGACTTTTTAAAGCAATAGAATTTGGGAGGCTGAGGACAAAAAGGACACCATTAAGAACTGGATTCATCTAAGGTAATAAACTATTTTGTTAACCTTTTGAATCCCTTCACATCTAGTGAAAACTACAGATATATTAAACATTTTTTCCCCAAAATAACTTTCAGCAAAGTTTCAGTTCAGTGGGTGATAGATAACTGAGGAGGGGGGAAAAGGAAAAAATACAGAACTTCAAAAGATTATGAGAAAGATTATGAGTTAAGTCTTACTCATAAGACTTCAGCAGAAGGTAATGAAGGAAAGGACCAGTTTCAATAAAGGTCTCTCCTATTACTTCAGATAGATTTCCCCTTATTGCATATCCTTGAGCCCTGCTTGTAGTGTAAGAAAGAGAAACACCAAGTTCCTTAAAAGCCTTTTGGTGAGACAGGGACAGAAGCTGGTTGCACTGCTAAAATATCTATATATTTCATGTACAGCTGAGTGTTCATAAGGTTAAGGCTGTTGAGGGAGAACTCACTCTGATTTACTGATGGACACCAAGCCACAGCCAACAGTTTTTATCCAATTCTCCAACAGAAGATGAGCAGAGAGGCAGCAGCCACCCACATGTTCCTTCCAATGTTTGTCTGCACAGGGATCAGATGCACTGTTGGCTGCCCAGGTACCCAAGCCACATTGCAGTATTCACCTCTTATTCCTCAAAAATATAAATCTGAGGAAAATCAGAGGCTGTTCCTGCGCTGATGCCTGAAAGATGATGGTGAAGAGTTCACTGAAACTCCTCCTGGGCAGTAAGGCAGCACCACTGGGTAGGTAGCGATAGAAAATCATGTTCTGTGCCAGGCCAACCGAGCTTTGAATGAGAGTTTTGGCTGTGCCACAGGCTTGATGAAGCAGTTTGATGGCTTTAGCTGCAGCAAGACAATCAGGGAAAGGTGCTTTGAGAAGCATTTTTAATTAATCTAGTTTGCAGGGAAATATTTAAACTCAATGCCTCCCTGTCTTGTTGGCTGTTCTCCCAACACAGCAGAGGCGAGGTGGCAAAGACTCTGCACTCAGCTCCTGAGGAAACACATTGCAGTATTTAGAGCTATGTTTTCAAGCACTGTTGACAAAATTCCTGGGGGAATTTGGACTCTGCTCAGTCAATGAAGGCTCACTTGACAAATGAGGCTTCCCTGGCCCTATGCACTTCAGCACTGGTTGGTCAATCCTTTGTGCATTCCTTTCCCCCCTCAGCAGTAAAGCTTGTGGAAGGTTCCCTGCCCACGGCAGCAGGGTTGGAATCAGATGGTCTTTAAGGTGCCTTCCAACCCAAACCATTCTATTTTTCTATGATTCAGCAGCAAGTGCTCTTCTACAGATAAAAGGTTTATAGACTTGAGATTAGACTGGGTCACGCTGTCCTTGCAACTGAACATCAGTCTAAGAGGAAGCACAATTTCCTCCCACAGTGAGCAGAACAGCCTCTAATCAGCCAAAGCATTTCATCCTCTCTTGTTCAGAAACCTTTAAGAGAGAATGTTGCTGCCTCCTCCTTTGTGCATTGACTCCCAAGAAAAACGCCCTTTCAGTTGAAATTGCTTCTACTTTGAATTTTGTTTCAGCTTGCAGGCCCTGAAGTTTAAAGTACTGGTTTTACCATTAATGTGCATCAGGAAATTTAAAATACAATTATGGTTCTTGATCATAAAAACCTCTAAACTGAGGGCTCATAATGTCAATAAAGAATGCCAACCATACTGATTTGTCATTGGACTCCTGGGATTTCCATTGGTGCAAACTAAGTCCTGAAGAAGTTCCTGCAATATGTGTATATAAGCCTTTAGTCCACCTCCTCTATTTCTAACTCCCTTGTGGTGGCAGAGGGCTTGGTGCCCTATGGGAATAGCAAGGAAACAAATACCTAATTCCATACTAAAGGCAGCATCTGCTTCAAGGACAGACACCTCACACTTCACTGCTGAATTTTCCCAAATTCTGCTGAACAGCAAAGCATTTTTATTGCCGCTCAAAGTAGTGCCTTATAAAAGGCACTGAAGGTTTGGGAATGAGGGGGAGGGCTTAGGATAGCAGCCTCAAGGCTGAAAAGTTACTCAGTGAATTGCACCACGTCTGTCTCCAGACTCCTGGCAACAAAAAATAGACGGATATTGAGCTTCAGAATGTAAAAGATTCAAAGAGTGACTTAAAGACAGCACCTCAAACTGCCCAGTGCTGTGGAGATTTGGCAAAACTTTCACTGATAATCTCCAAGGAAACTTGCCTGCCTTACCCCCTCTGTGGAGCTCAAATGAAACTATAATGTGCTCATCTTATCCTGGCACTTGGACTGCCTCTGAATTGTTACTGATTTATTTTATTGCACACATGCAAAAATGAGGTGGTGATCCATGCAAAGACCAATTTTTTTTCCAACATTCAAGACTCATTTCCATACGAACCTTGCCATCCCCTTTCTGAAAAGCACACCAAGTAGCATCACAGGAGTCTGCTGTCAGGGTTTTTTCTGGTTTGATGGGATCATGATGAGCAAACATTAAATTTCGGCCAACAGCAAGTGGAATGGCTACAGGCCTGAAGTGTAAACATACTCAGTAATTTCCAGGGAAGGCAAATTATTAATTTGTAACTAGCCATTCTTTTCAATTACAGGGTGCTTTTCCTTGGAAGCTCTTTTCCCACTGATCTTTTAGCTGCAACATGCCCCCCTTTGCCCTGACACATTCAGATACTCTAACAAGCTGGACTTTGTGAAAATGGTAATTACTGTGTGTTGGGGCTGAAGAGAGCCTCAGAGCTGAGAACAGATGCAGGCCTCCAGAGCAGAAAACATTTACTAAATATGCTATAGCTTCTTCCATCAGCCTGTCATGTGACCTTTAAATTCATAACTTATAGCAATGTACTATAAAAGATAACTCCTAACTTGTGTTATCATACTGTTGCCGAATTATTGCTTTCTTCCAATAATGCATACATTCTTGCCAGCTTGTTCGAAAAGATCTTTTTTTTTTAGAGTTTACTGAAATTCCAAAAAATAAAAAAGGTGTTCTGCTTCTGAAGAGTTTTGTGATTACTGCAACTGCATACACCTGTTCCTTGAATAATTCATGTGCCTTCTTAGTACCAAGATCTGAAAGGGAAATATTTCAATACAGAGAGTAGGATACGGGCAGAGTCTTAAAGTCAATAGACAGCAAAGGGAAACTGATCCTGGGGTGAACACATTGTCATTTTGTAACACGTCTGAGCTGGGCACAGACTGGATGGAGAAATAGGAGCAGGTTGGAGGCCTGAGCTCTGCCAGGCCAGGGCTCAACTGAGGCTGCTCAGGATGTGGTACAGATGAATTTTAGACTGCCATCAGCACGATAACCACACTGTAACTGCATTCTGAGGGGAAGCAGGTACACTGTGAGCTGTGTTACTTCAAAAGGAGCAGCCTTCAGGCCTCATTCTCTTCATGGGGCATTAGGGAAAATGCACTTGAACATCAGGGTAAATTTGGAAGTTCTACTCATTTTCCATAGCCCTCTATTTGCTGGAACATAACTGTGAAATAGGGGTAAGGAAACAGCACAGGATGCTGTAAGAAAGCATGATCTGAACCACTTGTGCAAATCAGAGAAAAAGGACCCTGGGTGTTGAGATGGGCACCGTAGCCACATCAAAAAGTGCAACTGCAGCAGTGCACAGAGAAATGTGCAAAACCTATTATTCTTCCTCAAAATTACAAGAAAGGAAGGCCTAAGCAACCTTGTAGAATGCCTCTTGGATGCCATCATGCAGCACATTGGATTGGATTATAAAACTGCCCTGTGACTCCCAGAGATTTGATAAAGCTAACACTATCACCCTGCACTGACTGATGAGCAGCTCACTTCCCTTGCTGAACTTGGACTGTGCTCACAAATCTCAGAGGCAAGGAGTTGCCACAGCACTTGCATAAGTTATGACTGACTCATGATACTAATCAGTCTATGTGGTAAATTCATTCTTTTTCTCTGCTCCCTCTTATCTACCACAGTAACTTTACAGAAAGCTGTAAGCCTTTCCCAAGTAATTTCAGTTTTTGGGCATTTTAACTACTTTTTGCCAAGTTCCAAATTCTATAAACAAAACTAAAAACCATCCTGCAGTGCTTGTTACAGCTGTGAGTTTGTCATCAGGGTGCTGGGATACTTTAAGCAAATTTAGGTTCTAAGAATAGCCCAAGACAATATTTATCATTTCATCAGGAAATTAAGACTAAATCCTCTTAAGCAGTCTTTTAAAGTATGTTGTCCTTCCTCCTCTCACTCTTATCCTCCCAAAGTGCCACAACCTGGCTCTTGGCAGGGCTGGAGCATACTGATGTACAGAAGGAAATTATGTGTCTGGATTTCTCTCATGCAGTACAGATGTCTCTTCAGCATGGACATCCCTTTCATAATGGCTAGAAAAGAAGTTTTCGTTACATTTTCCCTCTCATTTCTTTGACAGATATCACCACCATTCCAGATCTGGTCATTTTTGGATTCAGAACATGTTTCTTCCCAAGTGTTATTTAATCTTCACAACTGTGGATCATTTTTATGAGAGTCAGAAATCCCATAGGTTCTAAAACCTGTTAAAGATTATAGAGACATAGAAGACTGGGTTGGAATCTGGTCTCCAAGAACCTGTCTATTTTATTGCTTCCAAGGGGCTTGTCAGCTTCCTATTGAAACACAGTTCAGCAATTGCACAGTGAATAAAAATGGGAGGATAGCTTTTTATTAGTACTAAATGATCAGGTTGATTGGCATTAGGGATCTTCTTTATAGATTTTCATTGATACAAGCATATGCTGAAAGGCATCTCTATTTTCCAATAACACATTACCACATGTAGTAAAACAATTCACTACCCAGTATTAAGCTTTAATGTTACTGATCATTTGGAATATGCCTCTATTATAGCTAATTTGTACTATCCCCACCAAAAAAGTATTTACGTGTTTTATAAATTTTACTTAAACTTAGTAAAAGCAAAAATTGTTTATAATTATTTAATCTATGGTTCTAAAATTCTCAGAAAGGAACCTTTCCCAGTAGGGCAGCACAGAGGAACTTCAATGGCATTTTAGACAAGCACATTTTAATAATTCCCATTAGATCCTTTCCCATGGCTTGTGGAAGCCACAGTAATCCCTTCCTGTCTCATAACGATGAGTCCAACTTGCACCACACTTCTGGGAACCAAGCACAGCCCAGACAGAGATGCAGCACTGGATGCAATGACAAAAGAAAAGAAATTGCTTCCATGGGATGGATAAAGGGGTCCATAACAGGCTGAACTGTAGGATTGTCATTTCAAAACCTTGTTAGTTGTTAACCTTCCCTAAGAGGATTTTCAGTCACAAAACTTCTACCATTTCCTTCAGGAAACAATTCCCACAATATAACTCCTCTCTCTATAGTTTTTTTTCTCTATATAGAGAAGCCTTTTATATATTTGTAATGTTATGTCTTCCCCACTCCTTCAGCCTTCCTCATGGTCTTTTCTTACCCTTCACTACCTCATTTTCATTCTCTTCACTTGTTCAAGTATTGTTTTCTAAATCCTGACATTTTCCATTGGTGCCCCTTCTATGTCTGTAATGTTTATTTCCTCTGTATCAAGCATCACATCATTCACATATGACTGAAAGGACTGAGTCCAGAGAGAATTGATGTTTTGCAATGCATTTCTTTACAAGTTATAACAAAGTTTGGACTTCAGAAATATTTGCCCAAGGCTTTTTGGGACAAGATTCAAAAAAGGGAAACCAGCAGTCATTTGACATCTTGTTGAGAAATAAATTAAGGAAAACATGCCTTCAAAGCTTGGCCTGAATTTTCATGATCTCAATTATTCTTTGATATTTCGAACTCCAGCTGCCCTGGTCAGTCACACAGCCAGGTGGCCAGTCAAAGTGAATGCCTGCAGTTCTCAAGATCAGAATGAAACAAAAGGATAAATTAGGATTACCCTAAAAAAACTCCAGAGGCAAGTACCAAATCCCTCATTGGAACCTCATTTACAGCAGTAGCAGTAGCTCAGTGTGGAAACACTTCCTTCCTTGCCTTTGGCCAGAGATTAACCACAAGATAAACCAATACAAGATACCTCACTAAAAGGAAAAATAATGTCCTGCTTTGGATAAATCTACCCTATATCATGGGAACTATCAGAGAGTTAATAAGAGTTGCACAAAGGCAAAAAATTTATTTAAGCAAAATGGCTGAAGCCAGAAGTAGTCCAGAGGTCACAGAACTTTTCTCATGTCCCCTAACAGATTAAGTAGTTGGATTAGAACAAAAGAAACCCCACTATCCATGGTCTGAAATGTACACCAATTGCAAATTCATTTCCAAGACGTGCCTTTTTAATTTACTACAGTTAGCTTCCAAGATTAAAAAAAAAAAAAGTTGATCGAGGAGCAGTTTTTCTTATCATAATATAGTTTTTTTACAAAAAAAAGAAAAGAAAAAAAAAAAAAAAAACCAAAAAAATCACAACTCCCTCCCCCTCAGAACTGAAACCCTCAACCAAGCCCAGTGCTATTAGGAATGCACAAGGAGTTATGGGATTTTGGGATTTTAAATCTCTGAAAACAGGGAGGTCATGTAAAGGGCAACTGAAATATGTCTATTTGAATTTTATGAAGAATGCAATAGATTTGCATGAAAATTACTCTAGAAACTACTACATTTAATCTTTTATAAAATGGGTGGGAGTTGGAAATGAACATTGCTATTGCATTTAAAACTCTCTTTGGGATTTCTTTGACTGTGTCTCTTCCCAACACAACAGTCTAAAAAGATATGAGTAACACAGAGTTGTAGGAATATTAGCCCTCCTGGCAAGCAGCCTTCCCAAAGCTGAATTTAGACTAAGGGTTTGATTCAAAAGGAAAACTGTCAGCTCTCTTGCTCACCTCATGTTTAAATGCAGTACTACTCATGAGGGATTAGATTAGCATCTAAGGCTCTTTGCTGATGTGCAAAGTGGACAAGTGAAGTCATGTACAGCCCAAACCAAGACATTTTTCTTCATCCCAGAGTTTCTAAGTAGTTCCCACTCACTGAAGTGTTACCTTTTCGTGGGTCCATCCTTTGTCACGGAACCCCTGAACATGCAGTCTCCAAGCACCCTGCCAGCCAAGAGTCCTGGCAAAGCCAGAGAAGGAGCAAAACCTCCAACCTGCTACTCCTGGCTGTGCTATTGATCTGCTCTCTGAGTGGGTCATAATCCCTCAGCGAGTTGCTGGGTGGAAAAAACCAAACCAAACAATCAACCAGCAAAAAAACTCCACCACACACATACAAGAATGTTGATTAGGAGACTGATTCTTTCTGGACAGACAGTTATCTGACAAGGCTCTAATTTTCTGGATAAAACAAAAGAATGGTTTCAGTGCAATGTTGCATTTTTATTTTAAATTATTGTATCAGATGGGATGCTTTTTATATAATTTAATTTTCTGTTTTCTCCAAAATCTGAGTTGTAATTGTATGTTCTTCAGAATTAGAGTGACGCATTTATGTGAGAACTCTAAAACTCAGAGAAATAATTGAAGTTAAAAATGAAAAAAAAACCTCTCAGAAATAGTTGTCCAATTGCTCAAAAAGAGGCAGAATTACAGAAAACATGAAATATGGAGACTGAGATATAAGCAAATGTTGTGGTATTTCTACCAGCCCTATCATTTGGTGGTATGAGTGCTTCCCTTTTAACTTGTAAAAATCAAGAGGAGAAAAAGGAGAGTAAAGCAGGGAAAAAAATCTAAAAATAAGAAAAATAAGAAAAAACATGAGAGGAGAAAGCAAACATTAGTAGGGATAAAAGTGCTGCCTAAGATTATTAGTTGATACTGTTTTTGGAAAAGAGGAGTTACTTAAACTTTATGAAAGCTTTACTCTGCACTTTAATCGCTGGTGTAGTGCAACTCTGGTTGCCATAAGGGCCATAGTTAAGGATAAAGGACAGATTTATTGGAAGTCCCTTTGATTTCCAGTCACTTTCTTTCATTTTCAAGTAAATCATGAGTTCTCAATGGAAACATTTCTGGAGAAAGACACGTTTTTGCCAAAGATCACAGTAATAATTACCATAGGTTTACACAAAAGAGCCTCAGCCCACAGTCACTCACAAAAACAAAACCCATCAGTACAAAAAGACCAGAAAGGCCAGATAAGGACAGCTGGACCCAAAATCACAAGTGTGAATTTTCTGACACACCAGAATATCACTTCTTTTTGTTACTCCTCTACCTGTCCTGGCAAAGCCCAGGCTGATCCACACTTTCTATCTCTTACACAGCAAATGCATCATTCTCACTCATGCGCTTATGAATATGTTATAAATTGTGACTAAATGTAATTATGTAAATGATAGTCATTTGTTTGCTGTACAGATTAATGTTCTGCTTCATTGGGGTCCCAATATGGAGCAGCAGAAGTTTGAGCTTTGCAGCTGTGCCTCTGTGTGGTGCTGCCTCTCATGTAAAAATTAAAATGAAGATGGAATTTATCTTTTGCTTAGGGGGAACAAAAAAAAAAAAGAAATCCCTGTTTAGTTAATACATTATCTATTACTTTCTCCAGGTAGCAGAATCAATCACCTTTCCTGGTGGTGGTAAACTCCCAGGGAATAATTTCACACACCTCCAGCTTTATAACACAACATCAACATATTAATTGGAATCCCCCCAAAAAATGAATTTGCTTTTTTTTAGTGAAGCTAAGCTTCCTTTGTCAAACTGGGGCCTGACAAGAGGCATGAAAAGTAATGTTCTGCTACACTGAGAAGATATGGCTAATAAGGATTTATGTAAAATGGGTTTTCCATCCTGTGAAAGGTTTTTTTGGTAATTAATAGGTTTTTCTATTTTGCATCAGGGTTAATCTGAGAGCTTTAAAGGGTGGGAAGAGTGTCTAACAAAGAAAAACTCTTCCAAAAAGGAAATACCTGTGTACTTCATAAACTTGCATGTACACATTTCCTTTTAAGACACATCGCAGTAACAATTCTGTGTATTTTGACTTTTTCTCCTCCCACTTTAGAAAGTTGCCTGGAAAGGTCTGCCAGAAGTAGGCTGACCCCACGTGAAGCCCCAGATCTGACCAGTTTTTAAAGGCAGGGAGCTCATTTCTCTCGTTTAAACCAGTAACATTATAAACAGACTGAACACCTCTCCATGCTGTTACAATAACAGTCCCAGCATTTGTAATACTGTTATCACAAAGTGTTTATATTCAATATTCTAATTATGTCTTTTGAATTATGTATGCCTCTACCTAATATGGAGGATGCAATATAAATAACTCTAGGGAAGAAGGGTGAAAAATATCTACCAGATTTAAAGAGACTTGTAAAGGTAGCAGCTATTCTGTTAAAAGTGAGACCAAAAGATGCACAATTCCCTCACAACAGTTTCTTCCACTGGCAACATCAGTCCTGAGGCTTGCTGTATGATCAACATTGCAATGGAGACAAGAGTAGGCTGCCTACACAACCCAATGTTTTATTAGTAAAAATCTAATGTTCAGGAAAAGGAAATTTGTCTTTCAGGGCTCTTGCATGCAGTAACTCTGAAACAACCTCTGCTGTTCTGCATTTCAAGTTCACAGTTACTTTATCAATCTTCTATTAATTACCCTTTTATCCCTAGAACTTGACCCTGACTTTCTCAGGTCATCTCCCTCATTCTAAACCCAAATATTTCTGTCTACACAATAGGAAGCAAACAAACAAACAAAATCAGATGGTGACCAGCATGCCCTGCAGGTTCCTCATATAGTCCTGGGTGATGTAATAACATTTTCACACCTTAGGAACAGGCTGCTTGTAAATTACTCAGAGCTTCTTAGGTGAAATACAGTGCTGAGTTCATGGCTATTACCCTTTCAAGTCTTACTCCTTTGAAGGCATATGTCCAGGTATTTGGAATCTTTAAGAATGCCACCCACAAGGGGAAGAAATGAGTTAAACTTTTAAAGCTTCTTTCTGGCTGGTTCATGAGGATTAACATGCATTATCTCATTACATACATGCACAGTGAAAATTACAGGAGGGCAATTCTTACAGCATGTTCTTTTATAATTTAACAGAAAATATCCTTTATCCTCCTTTTAATCTTCCCCTACATCATGCTCAGATGTTAATCAGTGTACAGAGAGTCTGCCTCCAGTCAGCCTGGATCCATTGCTCACAGCACTTGCATGCCACAGAGAAGCACATTTGTGCAGCCACAGCAGAGCTGACCCACCAGGATGCTCCAGGAGTGCAACCAACTCAAACATTCATAAAGCTGCTAATTTATGGCAAGTGCTTGTCTCCCATCAGGGTTTCCCCTCTGACTGCATGCAGATTCCAAGTAATGTGTCTTCTTGCAAAGCAGAACTGGAAGAATTTAGTATTTCCGGAAGTAAAAATAGGGAGAGGGAACAATGCCACAGCTTCCCATGCTTTCCCTAAGGGAAATATTTTTCTATGTTATTATTAATCCTATGTGCATCCAATGATGCTTGAATACTTATTTGGTTAAATAACAATATATTGCTGGGGTGTTTTTTTGATTTTTCATCAAACATGTAAAAGTAATTATGCTCTTCAAAAACATATAGTTGATATTATTATTCTTTGTAAACATTGTTAAATGTCAAATATTTTAATATGCTATACAATAATATAATTTTTTGTCACTTCTCATTTCCTAACAAAGAAAATATGCATTTCCTTTTTTTCCATCTGAGTGAAACAAAACAACGCAAAGAGAGAGAATAAAACCTTTAGCACTAACTAATGGATCCTTGTGGCAATAAAAGCATTTCTTGTCAGAAGAGTCTACTGCAGAACAGCTGCACTCTAAGGCTTGGCCTGAGGGCCCTGGTCTCAATCCTTCCCAGGCTATGGGTTAGGAAAGGTGCAATAGATACTGTCAACAAGAGGCAATCTGTAGTCAGATCAACTAATGTTCAGGCAACAGATTGGAATATATAAACTGATAACAGCTTTAAAAGAAAAAAAGTAAAGAAAAAAACCTAATAGCAGCATTTGGCAGATGAGAGAGTGCTAAATGTGAAGTGGCCATGCACTACAAGCACTGCACCAGCCAAGCTGTGAGACTGCAAGCCAGGTCTCTGCATGCTCTCTTGCCAATATGCCTCAGCTCTTCTCTGGAAGAAAAATCATATTGATGTTAATTTAATCCTTGGCTCTTTGGCTAAAACTACTGATATTTTTTACTCCCCATCATAAAGCAAATTGTTTTCAGTACTTTGGATGTAGGTCTGGGACCTGTACTCAAGGTCAAAAGACAGAGGTGCCTTCAGAGGAGGCATCTCAGTTCTGGCCACCTGAGGTATAATTGACTGCTTTGGCTTCGGGTCAGGCTTGGGATCCTGGTTCTCAGAAACTCAGGATTCCATTTGGAGAATAAGGCCTTCCTGACAGGGATGGAAAGGTGTCTTTTAAAATTCTGCTAGAGTGCAAGTATCAAGATATTTACAATAGTGACACTGGCTAATTTTAATTATTGAGCTAAATCACTGTCAGCATGAAAAGGCTGCAAAGAAATGCTAAGGTGATAAATTACTTCAGGTCACCAAAAAAGGGATGGCTCTGTATGGCCACTAACTGCTACATGGCTTCCCATGGAGTCTATCAGCTCCACAGTTTTTTAATAAAACTGCTGATTCCCCGTGTAGAAGCTCCTCTAACTCCCTTAGGCTTAGCTTTGTCTCTTCACCAAACTCTCCGTGCCAGCTGCAGAGAGCTGGGAATGCTGGTGTCCTGCTGCAGGGAGGGTCATGTCAGGCACTGCTGAAAAGCCACTGGATGAAGCAGACTTGGTGGCAGTACTGGGAGTGTGACAGAGGAAAGCACTCCAAATGGAAACAAACACGAAAGAAAACCCCCTCAGAACGGTCAGCAGCTCTGCCAAAGCTGGGGGGGAAGGAACACCAGAAAAAAAACCCCAAACCAATTAAAACAACAATAAACCAAGACTTTTATCAGTGAGAAACACGAGTAGAGAAGGTTTAAAGCCCTCTAACAAGGCCTGAAGTGCAGACTTCATGGCAGAGAAAAGGAATATGTACATTAAAGTATTTGTCTTCTTGGAGAGTTTAGGAGCCTAACACATTGTACTACCATGCTTTGGGGACTGCTGACTGAACATACACAGGGGACGAGGTAGGGGGGTGGTTTGTTTTTGGAGGGTGGCCAGAGAGGGGGAAACATTTGACCACTTTGATTATTTTGGGGTTTTTCAAATATATAGTTGATTTAGAGTTCAGAAAACGATCTTATGAATTTGGGAGCCTACACAAATCCCTAATAAGAAACTTCTCTGTACTGTTAGAATGGGACAGAACTTTCTTCTCAGCCATGAGCACTGGACTCAATTAGGTCTTTGCAAAGACACTGCAGGAAGTCACCTACAAAGCTCGAAGTAAAGATGTGCAGAAATAGGAGCAGCCTGTGTAGTGAATGACAACACCAGCCCAAAGACTCACTGAAAACGATTCCAGGCTGCTGCTAAGGGGGAACAATGTTTGAAAGTACTTGTGACATCAGATGAGAGTGCTGCCATTGCTTCCTCACACAACAAGGTTTTAAAACGTAATGAGCTGGAAAAGACTAGCTAGGAAGAAAGACAAAACAAAACAAACAAAAAAAAAAGAAAACAAACAAACAAACCAACCAAAAAAATAAGACAACTGAGCCTTGAGAAACGACAGAAATGAAACCAAGATAATCACTTTCTAACAATAACGTTGTTGCCCAAGGGCTCCCCTGTCCTGATCTCAGAACACACATACCAACACACTGCTAAAACTGTTCTTAATGGGGTGTTTATTTGAAACTACAAGTAATGTCTTCAGGTTGGTTGCCTCTAATATCATACTTAGTTTGTGGATAAAGTATTAGAGCTCAAATAAAGTGACACAAAGCCATTAACTCAGCTGCTGTGCCATTCAATAGCTCAGGTACATGGCATAGGCTGGATAGATGCAGGCACTGAAGGAAGCAAACTTCCGTGGCTTTGGGGAATTACAGAGCTGCAACTGAGACAGCAAATGATTTTTTGCAGGGAAATGGAGAAGGTGAAATAAATGTGAGTATGAAATAAGTACATTAGGTAGAGAGAAAACACAAAATCAACTTATAATACTCCAAGTCAGAACTGCAATCCACTCCTGTGTGTAATATAGATTCCTTCATTTCCATGCCCAAATCACCTTGCTGTTTTCAGAGTGCACAGTCTGGAAAATTTTGCAGGCCCCAACTTGAAAATAGGAGCTTCTGTGTCCAGTGGTATTTTGGTAGGTGATGAGGGCTCTCTTCAAAGACAGGCAAGGAGGACAGGGTGAGTCTGACATGTCTCAGCAGGGCAGCTCATAAGGAACGAAGGGGGAAGCACTTGATCACAGTGCAGAGAGATCTTAAGTCTGTAGGCAAAACAGCTGGGGCTGATCTCTCTCATGTGGGTCCAGCTGAAACCCCTCACCCATTCTAAGCCACTTCCCCACTAACTTCTCAACATTTTCCTTCTCCTTTCAACCTTGTTTTTGAATTTCTCAGCATAAACTGGCCGAACAGAAGGGAAGGAGCACTCAGAAGTCCTCTTTCCCTGCAGTCAGACTTGGAGAAAGCAGCTTTTGTCTCTAAGTTGTCCTTTCCCCTTTGCACAAGGTACTTCTGCTAACACTCCCCAACGTTTATGTGGAAAGCCCTGTTATTTACTTGCTTATTTATGAGGTGGGGAAGTTGATTTCAATACAGGTAAATGAATGCCTGCAGGAGAGATGGAGGAGAATCTTTCAGATTAAATTCACTCATAGCGTAGCAGCTAAATGTTGATTTTATTTATTAGGTTATGAAAAAATATTAATAAACCTATTTATTTAATCCCTAAGATCTTATCTCGAAATTTTCATAATTCAATATTTTTATCTACTCTTCACCCCTTACCTCATAAAATGATCCCTAATGACAGCATTTGCTTTCCTGGCCATCACTACTGAAAAGCTCTATAACATGTCCTGTGAAATATCAGGCAACCATTGATATATGCAGCCACCTTTTGAATGAAATTTCTTCTCCTTTTAAAAAATTCATGCTTTCTTATTCTTTTCTTTAGTAGCATCTTCACTATTCCAATTGCTATGCTTTCTTCATCATTATTATAATTCCCTTCCCCTTTTACCAAATCTGCCCTGCAAATTTTTACTGACTGAAAGCATTGCAGCTTTCCAGGAGTTTATAAGTGACTGGGAAGGCCACTCAATGCACAGAGCCCGTTAGCAATGAGGTACAGCTGTTTTAGCATTGCCTGGGCCATGCATTGCCTTCCTCCCACGCAATCAACCATTGCTGTCTGCAGGTAAGGATTAGTTTCGGGGGTTTTTTTTAATAGCTGGGTGGGAACTCACAGGATTCTTAAACATGGTTAGGGATATGATGTCAGAGTACTAAACATAATAAGGCTGATCTAAACCTGGGACAGCGAAACAAGGACCTGATTACATTAATTTGAAGTCCCCACTGTGGGCATAAGTACAGGATATCTGCTTTAGGCACACAGGCAGGGAGGAAGTGTCATTACAAACAGAGCTGCCAAATAATCTTGTGTGAAAGCATCACGAGGCTTTCAGTCTTTGAGCAGGCCTGTGCAGGGAGCACGTGGCCTTTAGTGGCATTCAGGGGCAGTGTGGTGGCAGCTGTAACTGCAGAGTGTCCTCTCTGCCCAGTGAGTGCTTGTTAATGGTTTCTCAGGACCCCAGTGAGTGCTCTCCTCACCAGCTGCTTCAGCACCTCAGGCCAGTATTTTCAACGTCAGGTGTGGCTGCACCAATACAAGCAACCTTCAGGTGTCTGACAGCTCACCTGGACAGATGCTACTTCCCTAACTTCACATGGACCCAGCTGCTTTGCTACAGAACTCCAGGTACACCAGCTTCCCATTCCTCTATGAAGTTTTTTTCAGAGGTTCCTGACCTATGGCATTTTATTATAACAGGATCTTTGCTGCCTTTCTCCATACAAACATCTTTCTTTTTGCCATGGCTGGTAATGCTGGGGATCAGGAGAGATGCTTGCAGGTGTTATTGACATCATGCTCAGGATGTCAAATTGCATGGGGGGAACTCTGGCCATAAACTCTGGTCTGGATGCTCTGCAAACCCAAAAAGTTTTGAGCCTCTCCTCTAGCCTTGTTGGCTTGCTTTTCTGGGCCATGGGATTATTTTTCTGCCTACCCACAGAAGGATGAACTGAAAACCACTGAAATTTTTCAGGAGTACATGCAGATGCACTAATCACAATGAAGATGGCACGGTATCAGGTGGATATTACCTTTGTCTGAACTCATTACAGGAAATCTTGCCTGCATTTCTGCTTTCAGGACAATTACATAAATCCTCAGCCATTTCTTTTGTTATTTCTGACAGCATCTTTATATAGAACACTTATTGTACTTCATTCACTTGTTCCTTTGAGTCTTCCACATTTTATCTTTTGTTCTTGTTGGTTTTATTTACATCCCTCTGAAACAGTGCGGGAATTGATTGGCTCCTGGAAATTCCTTCCAGAACAATATTGCACCTTAGGCTTCACCTTTGAGGGCTCAAATCAAACACAGCAATCTGAGCAATGTAAAAGCTGCTGCTATGCTGAGAACACCTTTTTTTGTATTTAGTCATACACTTTAACCATACAGCCACACAATGCACACTCCTCCTGCAGCACCCTGACACATTTCTTACAGCCAGTGACAAGAGCTGAGGACAGCAGAGCTGACACCTGCACTCATGAGCCAAATCCCACCAGAGAGGATTTTTGCAACAATACTTCTCCAGCTACAACACCTGATTCATAGCAATCTGTTTTCTAAATTTAGTTATCTTCAGAAAGTCTTTTCTATGTCCCAGCCGCTCCTTAGAGATACACCCACATCCTTGTCCCTAATGTGTTACAGAAGTGCTTTGTTTTCTACTTATCTAGAGTAACATCACTGCTGTCTAATCATTCCTAACCTGATTTCCAAGGGTCAGAAAGAAGAGGTAGAAAGAACTCTTGCTTCTAATTGTTTTTAACATTCAAGTTCCCTTCCTCTGTAGCCATGCAAGTAGTTTTATCCTGTGCCTTTCTCAGATCTTGTCATGTGCAAAATCTATATGGTCTCATCTCTGGACTATCTCTTTTGCTGAACAGACAGCCCATGAAATGTCATCTACCAAATTGAGTCTTGAAAAGAATAAATTCTCTTCCTTTTTTGCCCAGCTGAACCAAATGAAATGGCAGACTCCAGTTATCTAACCAAGCCTGGAATAAATATATTTTTACACTTCTGTACAAATGTCATGGTTTGATCCAAGCCAGCAACTAAGCATGACCCAGCCCCTCATTCACTCACCCCTGAGTGGGATGGGGAAGAGAATCTGAAGGGTAAAAGAGAGAAAACACAGGGGAATCAAAAGCCATGCATGCAAGCAAAGGAAAACAAGGAATTCATTCCCCCCTTCCCATGGGCAGGTAGGGGTTCAGCCATCCCCAGGAAAGCAGGCCTCCATCGTGCACAGTGGTTATTTGAAAAGACAAATATCATCACTCCAGATATTCCTCCCCCATTGCTTCTCCCTCCTCCAGCCTTACATGCTGAGCATGATGCCACACAGTGTACAAGATATCCTTTAGGTCAATTGGGGTCAGCTGTCCTGTGTCCCCTCCCCACTCCTTGTGCACCCCTACCCCTCACTCATGGGGCAAGGAGCAGAAAAGGCCCTGGCTAAGTGAGGCTCAGAATTAATGAATGTGCCTCTGTGTTATCAACACTGCTTCCAGCATAAACCCTGAACAGAGCTTTGTGCAGCTTCAGTGAAGGAAAAACTCTGTCCCACCCAAAACCAGCACAAAAGAGTCTCCATTTGTTTGGATAAATTGGGTAATTTCAGTATCATCCTTTGGAAGATTTTCACGTGTCTGGGTCACATCTATCATTTCTCAAAGTAGCCACAAATCACCTCACAAAAATTCCTTTATTTTGTTATCATCCATCACTTTTGGCATCATTCCTAATGAGAGTCAGTTTTGTGCTTGAAGCTTTTGCAGTGGGCAAGCAGAGTACCCTAAGTAAACACACATCTAGAAAAATAATGTGGGTTTTTTTTCCCTCCACTGCCTTTTATTTGTGATGCCTGTGCCATGCAGCACCTAGCTGGCAACATTTTCTCTTGTGCATATCAGTGCTGTTCCCTGCTGTGCAGGGGAAACAGCTTCTCCACCACATGTCAAACAGATACTTGTGCTACAAGCTGACTTTTCCCACTCTTTCACCTCTGCCATGCAGTTTACTTTTGTCTTGACATTAGCTGAGGATTTACAGACCAGTTAGAAATTTATTTTGATTTTTTATCTCTTTGAGCTTGCCTGAACAACACACCTGGATTTTCCTGCACCCAGCAGCAGTGGGGTGCACTGAGTTTGGTTGGTTCCCTATTTGCAGGTCTTTGGGATTACCACATATGGCCAAAGTGCTTCTTGTAGAACTCATTTATATCTACTTTCTTCACATACTTTCTTCAGTTATTCTGATGATTTTTTTCTGATGTTGAATTTCCCATTAAGATCTCATCCTCCAGTGCACTAATTCTACCTGCAAAGGACATTTTTATGGCTGTACACTTATTTGTTGTCTTGGATATCTCTTGGCTGCTTCCTCGGGAAAACTGATTTTCCATGAAGCTGTTATTCTTTAGGATAAAAAAAATAAGCTCAAGTAATCAACAACTTATCTGGATTTCTCCAGTTCAGATGAGACTGCCACAAAGCACCCATGTTCTGTATTTACCTTTTTCCTCCCTTCCAATTAGTTTAGAAATTGAGCTGATTTCTTTAGAAGCCAACCCACCTGCCTCACAGTGGGGCCCTTCTGCATAGCTCTGTTTGCCTGCGGTGCTTTTGGTTAAGCATCCACAGCCTTTGCCTTATTTTTATGAATGCCAGAGTCTCCTTTTCCTTCTCATAACACACTTTTGATTTAGATACCTGCCAGTGATAGAAATTAACAGAGGACAGGATGATCAAATCTGGCTTTACTTGCAACCTTCCTAAAGGCCTCTGTGTCATCCACACTGCTCACTGCCCACCCAGAGAGGGCCCAAGCTGTGATACCTTTTCATCTGTTAAAGAAGCAAAATACCTGTACAGGGCCTGACACACCCCTGCATGATGTGGTATGGAGTTTATGTCATTAGGGTGATTGATTGGAGTGCCTGCAGTCCCCACCCTTGGGCACCCTCAGATAGGAACTTCTGAAGAGAAGTCAGCCTGGGGACACATTCTCCCAGTCAGTCTTTGCTAAGTTACAGATGGAGCACTATTGCTCTATTTAAAAAATAAAAAGTAGGTGTGCTTACACAGGGGCAAGTGAAATGGAGACATGAACAATGATCCTGAACAACTGCTGCACACTGCTCAGGGATCACAGGGGGTGAATATCCCTGCATGTGATAACTGCTCTCAGTGTTTAATGGGTGCACAAGGTCAAAGAACACAATGCCTCGACAAAATATTAAAAATGAAAAGATTGAGACATGTCATTTAGAAAAAGAACTGAATTTATGGGGAATAACCACACAAAATATTAATAAAGTTAGAAATAGCTCCCAAAATTGATGAGTACCTACTGAGATATTTCTGCGACAGAACAAATCACTTTACCTAAAAAATAACCCACATAAAACCATCCAAATATTTTATTGCTGAAAAAACTCAAGGAGCACTTGCTGAGCTGTTGCTGTTTAACTTATGCACCTAAACTACCAGTCTACACTCTGTGCTCTCAGGGGCGTTTGCCAAGTTGTGATTCAGAGCACCTCAGAGAAAAGCTGAGTCTTTTTCATCGACCAACTAGAAAGCTTGAGTTTTACTCTGTAAAAGTTCCTCATTAACCACCTTCATGATACTATTAAATTACTGGTGGATTCATCACTGATATGTCTAACTTAATTTCTCACCTTTTTCCCCCCTCCAAATGGACACAGCAGCTTATAAAAACCAATTACAGCTAGTCACATGAGGATATTTTGTTTTCAACATCTTAATAAAAGTTCCAAAACCAGAAATATTATCTCAGTTAAAGGCTCCAAACTTATGATTTTTTCTAGTTTTAATGAGATATTTAGAAAAGAGATTGAAATCTCTTTATTCCTCCTTCTTGCTACTTTATAGTCTTTTTTAGAGCATCCCTCCTACCTGGGTCAAATAAGAATTTTTCTCTTAAATGGTACACCATGACTGAGCTTTCAAAGTGAGGAGAAAGCAGCTAGATTGTTTGCTACCAAAGAAGAGTCATGTTCTTTGGGAGGTAGATTGTTTTTTAAAGCTGAATGCTCAAATCAAACATTAAACCTTCAATATCTACAGAAAAATACAGTTCAGCTTCCCAAAGTGTCTCTGCCAGGACTCCAGGTATCACCTAACAGTTCAAATGCAGCATGTCTATTCAGCTCTGTTACCAGCAAAGAGAGCTTTGTCTTGCTCCTTCCAAATCTACTCCAGATTACTCATTTATTCTCATAAAGCCAAGCAGTCTTAGTTCTACTAAATCAGACAGGACACCAAAGTTATTGCAGCAACTCTATTTTGCTTAAAGGACAACTAGAGAAAATATTGGCCATGATGCTGCAGCCCAAGCTTTCTCTGATTCTGTCATTATGTGGGACAGAGCCAAGAGAAGGTAGTAGAAATCTTTCCTAGTATCATATCATGATTAAGATCTTCACTCTCAGGAGGGATTTCCTCACCTCATGGACCAACCTGCTGGGGGAGAGGTTGCTAGGAGCCTTTTTGGAGCAGCAATGGGGGACGCTGACTCCATAGAGAAAGAAAAGTGAGACACATCTGAAATTTGTACTTCCAGATGCAATCGGCTACCTAGCAGTGTTTTATACCTGGCTTTATTAACTTCACTGTAACAGAGACAGCTAACAGGAAAAATTTCTCTTTACAGTTGACTTCAAAGCTTTTTCAGTGAAATCACCGATTTTGGTAAGTGCAAGTTGGTGTGACATGCTGAATTAAGGCACTTCTAATGCACCAGTACTGCTGGCTATGGCCTGGCCCTGCTCGTGTGCAGGAAGGGAGGAGGCTGCTGTGCCTTGGGGGCCCCTGGCACACACTTGTCTTCCTTCCCAGTGCCATCTGCAGCAGTCAGGCATACACTGCCACAGCCCTGTGTGCAGGTGAGGTGGAAGCTCTTTGTTTTACATCAGGCTGCCCTCTGAGTTGGCTGCATTGCCCTTAACCCCATCCTCCCGAGAGCACAGCGTGGCCTCTCCAGCACATTACAGCTGAGTCTGCCCTGAGAGCCTGCCAGACAGCCAAAGGGAGCTCAGGGAAAGCTGCAACAGCTCTTTAAATACTAAAGAGATGCTGGCTAACATGAAGGGGCCCTGGTGGGGATAGCAACTGCTAAATCCATCTCCCTGCCCACCCCTCAAGCAGCCAGGTGTAAGGGAAACCAATCCATCTGTGCTATGCTAGGCACAAAAAGTTTCTAGGAGGAAGAAAGAAGAGGTGTACATTCAGTACTTTTAGTTTTACATCAAAACGTGGCTTGGAGTCTTTAAAAAGTGATTACTCAACAAAAACTGATTTTTCTACAAAATTTCACTTTGATGTCAGTGGGTAATTACATGCTTGCTTACCTGAATTTGCACATTGTCCCCTCCCAGCCCCACCACAGCACACAATCCTCTTAAAGCTTGATAGTTCAGCATTTCAGCAACCAGCCCTTACACCAAAACACACAAACCACCCATGCTTATTGCTATAGGAATCTTCATTTTTTGAAACATGAAATATTGAACAACAGGTCATATTCAGCTTCATACTGGACAAAAAAAAAAAAAAAAAAAAAAAAAAGCAGGAGCAGAGCCCAGCCAGCTAACCAACAGTGTGCTTGTTTCTAGGATTGTGCTTAAGGAGAGCCAAGCTCCAGAACACGAGTGCATTATAATTAGAATATGAAAGAACTTTCACTTGCAGCCAGGTATTTCATAGCTGGCAATGTATAGCATGTAACTATTGCCACATGTAAAATACTGCATTGAACATTAATTTATTTCTCCATAGACTGTCTGAAGAACCACTCTGTGTGGCTTGAAAGAGCACACAAGAAAACATAGTTATGGATCTCATTTTTTAGAGCTGAGTGAAAACTGGGGAAATACAGTCCCCAAGAACTACTACATCACTATCAGCCAGAAAAGCCAGGGGCAAAACCAGATGGAATTTGCTTAATTAGGTCCAGATCCAGTGAACTATATGCATATCTCTAAGCCAGCAAGAGAGTCTATGGACAGCAAACAAGTTAAAATAACTGTGTTGAAAGAGAGCAGAAAGCTAAATATGGCATGGATTTCAGTTTTTACAAATGATATCTCATAGGTTCAGGATTATCTGCAAGGTCAAGCTCAATCACTGCTTTGCCTCTTGTCAGAGAACTGCCTAGTTGAAAGTTCTAGAAAACTGTCTTGAAGCTGATTAACACCTCATTTCATTCCTCCTCATTTCTCACTCACTTTTATAGAAAAAACTTCTATAAAGAATAAAACAGCTACTGGCACTGCAGTCTTCAGGAAACCACATATATGAAATTGAAGATTTAGGAACATTTAAAAATCTGACTAAATTACGATTCAAAGTATTCACACTGGGCAAGGAAAAGCTGGCTGCCACAAGGCAAAGCAGAAACAAGGTATGTTATCAAGTTGTGGATGACATATGGGGTTTGGAGATATTTTCTATCTGCACAGCAAGACAATCCTTTGTCCATCTTTCCTTGAGATAAGACACCCATCTGTCAGATCATTACAGCAATGATAGATAAGATCTCTGCCAGTGCCTGTTATTTGACATATCAGATATAAAAAGCAATTCTTGGCCAGAGGGAATTCCCCAAATGTGGAAAACCAGAATAGAGCTCAGCTAAGGGGCAGAGTGCCCTAAGCTGTGAGGAAACTTGCTCAAGAAATGAGTCATGCACAGGGCCAGGGCCACAAGAGAGGCAAGGGATACAGGAGCAAGCTCACAGGCCAGGCACACAAGCTCATTCAGACAGGTGACATAAATTATACTTGACCTGCAATAAAATAATCATTAACTTCCAACCTCCAGTCCAATCTAAAGACCACAATTTCACCTAAGCAGAATGTTTCATCTTAATTGTCCAATAATGGGATATAAAAACTAATTCTAGAGTAAAAGATTGATATTGTAAGATGAGCAGTATAAATAAAGAGCTAAGTAATACTATGTATCTGTCGTAGCTTAAGCCAAATTTAAAAGGTTAATGTTTTCAGATATGTCTTCACCTTGGGGACTTCCTGAGTCCAGAAATAGAAATGTTATTTTGTTCCTAGAAACCAAAGTTTGCAGTCATAATAGATCTAGATAACTTGTATTAACAAGCAAGACAGAGGGGACACAACCATGCTGAATTTTGACCCTTTTGAAATTTGCAGCTGTTTGCTCTATAGTGTACTTTAACATTCATTGAACTCTTTTCTGGTTTTGTGGCCTGAGGAACAAAGGCCTCCTAGCTGATAAAGGCTGACTATCCCTGATCCAAATGATAAATCATGATAGAATTATGGTTGCATAAAAAACAACTTTGATTTTTTCTCTCCAGGTGTTTGCTCACTTACTTCAATTTTCTTAAAAAGGTGAACATGTCTTTAAAGAAAAAGTGAACACACTAAGCCAGCTTTATGCTGCAGTAGCTATGACAACAGATTTTGAAATAAGTATGGAAAAAGCTAGACCTGAATCTTAATTTCGTTTAATTATTTTTTTTCAGTCTACTCTTCACATTGACTATTTTGCATTTTACTCTGAAATGTACAGAAACTGGGATTTCTTACTAACACCAGATGCAGAGTATCTTACGTAGTCAATTCTACAGATCTCATTTAGGTTAGAAACAAAATTACTCAGAGAATGAGTAGACATCCCCCATTCAGATGAAAGCCAGACTGCTTTCTGGAGAATTCTTTACCCAAAGATGTTGTATTCAGTGCAGACTGGCACACATGAAAGATGGGACTTAATGAAGGAGCAATCCCATTGGATCAACAATTAGCAAACTGTATCACACCATCTATTAGAAGTGAGGTTTTCAAAATAAAGACACAGTAGATAAGGTGAAGTTAAAAGCAGAGTTTCAGTGGATTCAGTATCTGGGCTGAAGTGAGAAGGAAGATATTTCAGTTCCAACATCTCTTCCTTTTCTTTCAGTCCTTCCCATCCTCCTCGGACAGTCTTTTACAGATGATATCCACAATCATGGACACTGCCACCTTTGTTAGACAGAAGATTTACCTTCCTGCCCCGTCTCCTTTCCCATTCCTCTGAATTGTTTCTAGCAGAGGAAGCAGAAAGCAAATTGTGCCCCTCCCTGCATCAAGCAAAGCAGTTTAACAAACTAGAACACTAACAAAAAAAGATAGAAACTCAGACCATTACCACTAACAGCTCTTTCTAACCCATAAACGTTCCACTGCCCTCTCTGTCTGGTTTCCTTGACCAAACCAGGGCTTCACAGGGAGGCCAAATCACTTTACAGCTGTGACTATACAGAAGAGGAGTCACTTGAACCTCTTTTGAAGGGACCCAAATCACCTGTGCTGCCAAAGCCCGTTCTTGAACTGTAACCACCCAGGAGCTCCCACACCTGACCAGCCCAGGGACATTATCAGCACCTTCCCTCACTGACCCCACTCAGCTCCTCCAGGGCCAGCGACCCCAAATTCAGGGCTGAGGATTGTAGGACACCACTGCAGGCGTGCAGGCATAAAATACACAAGCAGATGGGCATCATGCTACTAATTACTTCCTAATTCCCTTAAGAACTGATTCTTGAGTAATCAATCTTCATGATTCTCCCAGAAAGACAAAAATGTACAAAATAATAAGCCATTCTTTTTCTTCAAGCCTGAGACCCTCACATTTTTTTTCACTTAACTCTCTCAGCTTTCTCAGTAAGATGCCTCCTGCTGCAATTAATGAAGTAAGACTGGTGGAACAAGGACTGCAAGTAAGCAGCCTTAATCTCCATTATTCTTTTTACCAGGGCATTGATTTTGAGACTTAGAAGTTTGTACAGGGACCATCTCATGTGTAAGCAACTACAGATACATTCACAAAAGGAGTTGAAGGCCTTGGTTATCAGACACCTCCACCTATTGAAGAACACAGGCTGCCCCACAGACAAATACATTAATCTTATTGCCTGATTTATCCTCTTTTCAAGCTGCAGCACTCTCTCACTCACCTGTAGATGCACCCCACATTTCCAGTATCTGGGGTGTAAATGAATTGTTGCAGTATCCCACCTACAACCTGCAGAGTTATGAATAGTTGGGAGGTACTTACAGAGTCCACCTGCAGCTTCCAAGCAGCTGAAACCATCACAACAGGTCATTAGTCAGGAGCAGAGATCCAGGTTTCACTGACTGCAACAAATCCAAAAAATATTTGTGTAACTCCTAAGGAAGAAGAGCTCTGAGGAGCACTAACCAAGCACAGCTCCAACCCACAAAGACACCACTCACAGCTCAGGTAAGACTGGAGGTGGTTAAAAAGGGCCTACCCAGGGCACAGCTGCAACATTTTAGTCTAATTACACACCTTGGGAGGGGAGAAGCAGCATTAACTCTTCAATGACTGACTCAGGAGGGGTGTGATGTTTAGGGCACGCTTTGTTTCTGAGAACTTCTTACAATTACATTTGGAAATGCTCCCAGACTATTATTCAATCTGGACTCTCCTTGCAGCACCCTCAATAGAATGAGGATGAAAGAGTCTTGCCATACATTTTGCTCCTTCCTTATGTACTCAGAAAAGATCTTCTTAACAGCATCCTTGTTTCTACATCCACTACCCTCAATGCACAGATTTCATTTGCTTTCTGATGGTGAGCCTTATAAAGTGCATGCACAGCTTCTTTTAAATTCTTCCTTTTAAAATCAGACAGGATTTTTTAAAAACCTTTTTCCACTGGCTCCAGTGGGCACTGCATGCTACGGAAGTGAAACAGAGACACATTTTATGCTACAGTTAATATGGTCTCTCCATTTTTCCTCTCTCCAGCATGCAACAGCATCGAAGACCTTGTTTCAGTCTCTCATGTAGCAAATTTGAAAGTTACTCTGCTTTTTGTAATCATGGAATGAGTCATGGGCACTTGAAGTTCAATAAATCCCCAGAGGCAGCCAGCTTGGTTTATTTTCAGCTCCGATGACCCACAGGAGGAAAATTATTTTATTTTTTTTGAGACATGGGAATTGGATTTTTTTCCCTTATTATATATAAACAATCCTCCTAACATGAGAGAGAAAAAGTTCATATTAAAAGGCAATGTTTATAAAAATATCAGCTTCTCCCTGCTGCAGGAGGATTATTAGCATCACTGATTTCCTTCTCTGTTCCAGCAACCTATTGCCAGGTTTCTCAGAGAAGGACTTGGGTGGTTGGTGCTCCCTGACAGCGAGTGTCTGGGAGGTTTATCCTTTCTGTGAGAACAGTGCTGCCAGGAGGGGAAAAAAAGAGGTGCTGAGTTTCTTGATGAAGTGGGTGATAGAAGAACCCCCCTTTGCACATGGGGCCACTGAGGTCATCAGTAGAAACATGAGATTAATTATTTCCTTTCTAAGAATCAGTCTGGTACAGCCTGGAGAAATATCTTCTCAGAAAGAAAGGCGTTTGCTGCTGCATTTCAGGTGCTGCACTACTGTGTACAAACACAGAGGCAGAGCCATGGCACTGTTAAAGGGGAAAAGTCAGGGTGATGTGATGGTCATATCCAGTGACATCTAGCAGTGAAGTGACCCAGAAATGACACTCAAACGGTGCAGAATGAGTATAAATGTCTCATCTTGTGTCTTAAGTATTGCAAAAGGTATCGCTGGAAAAAGTATTTAGTTTATTGAAGTCTTAATGCACTATTTTTTTTTCTCTACTTATTTCTTGAATCCATAAACCCCAAAACAAATCTGGATTTTTAGTGAAGAGATTTAGAATTCAGTCTACAGAAGCCAATTTATCACTTAAGATGCAAAAATAGTTCTGTCTAAAAAGGGAGACTTTCTTATTTAAAAAGGAAAATCTGAAAAAGAATACCTAATAAAAGTGTTTTCTTTGGGGTTTTTCTTGAGAGAAAAATTTATGAAAGATGACATGTATTTAAATCTTTAAAAACCTAATCTCTTCCATGGGTTTCATTTGATTTCCACAGTATGAAAACATATCCTTCTCTTGTTTCTCCCAGTTTGTTCTAGGGCAGATGCTGAAGTAAAAGTGCCTTTTTATAAAGTATCTCTCTATTTGCTCAACCTATTTTTTAATCCATGTTTCATTACAACATTTGATGAAAAAACATGGACTGTTTTCCTGAGAGAAAATTGTTCAAAGTTCCCTTTTTGGTTGCTGAGTATAAGCAGCACTTCTGTGCACTCTGGCCATTAAGGATGGCTGCCTTATTTTCAAATCCCATTCTGCTTCTGCCCATTAGCATCCTGGTTGCCATGCAAGTGTGATTTTAAACCTCCTGGTGTGACAAAAACAAAGACAATGAAAGATCTGGTGACTTTTAAAAAGTCATTTAAGGATATGCATGTACTTTGAACAACCCCAGACTTCTCTTCTAGGAATTTCTGCCTTCCTTGGATACTCCCTTGTATGGCCAGTTTGCAATAACAAGGTCCCACACATGGATCCACAATCCATCCACGAGTCATCAGATGACTGATATTTTCTGGGAATTTTAGTTTTGGTTTGGTTTCTTTTTTTTAATATAGAATTCCTTGACTACTATCAACAGGTAATTTTGTTTCGCCATTCCTTAGTCATTTAGGAGGACCCCTTCTGTATAGAATACTATTTACAGGGATATTCTTTTCTTTCCTTGAATATTTACTTTTTTTTGGTCTGATACTTTAAATGGTGTGAGTTATGGAATAATTGTGAGGTTATGAAGGAAATTGTGGTTTATACTACTGCAGCTCAGGCTCCAGACCCACTTGTGCTCTTTTGTAAAAAGCAGAAAACAACTTACATGGGATGGTCAACGTTTTCTCATCTCAGAACTGGGGTTTTTTGTTCTGAAAACCAGCTCTAAATGGCCCTGGAGAGCTCCACCAGCCCTGACTTGCACTTTTCAGAGTGCTGTAGACACAAGCCTCAGGTGATTCATAGAGAGTGAAGAAGCTCCATACACAAGGATAGGAAAGAAAAATGTCTTTGAGAGCACCCGGCTGCTTTGTGCTGGCTTTCCACTGCACCCTATACCCAGTGAGTGGCAAACATAACAGCAACATTTAAACTCTTGGCACAAAACCCTGCAATGTCCCCCTAAGAACAGTTGGGCCATTAGTGGCCGTTCAGTCAGACAGAGCCCGGCTGTCTCAGGGCCATTAGGAGGATGGGGAGAGGTTGGGAGAGAGAAAATGTTGTACTGGAGGATCACACTGAGCAATTGCTCCTATCAGCTGTGAGAGAAAGGCAGCCCTTGCTGCAGGGCTGATCGACGGGTGGCAGCCAAAAGGGAAATCAGCACTTCATAAAAGTTAATGGCCATGGATATACTTCTTATGAGTCCTGACCATAGCAGGACTCAAGTGCAAAGCACTGGACTATTTTTTCTTCCATTGCTCCCTCTTGTTTTGGACCAGTCTCCCTCTCTTTTTTTGTTATTATTACTGTTAGTTTTTTAATATATGCCTTTGTGGGAAAGCCCTGAATAAAGACACCCTCCATTATTTTCTTCCACATCCCTGTCAGATCTGACTCAGCTGGGCCATCCTTTTTCTTTTGTGCTTTCCCAAAGGTATTATCTCAAGTGAGATTAAACATCCTCTTTCAGACAGCCCATTTTTTGGTAAGAAAATTCATGTATGAAGACAAACATTGGCAGATCTTAAGTCATTATCCTGCACAGAGAGGGTCACTGGTGCTCTGAGTTCTAGCCATGAACTGTGTATGGACACGTGTGCTGGCCAAGACTCACTGGGACACAATAAGTAACAGTATAACAAAAACAAATGTAAGTAAAACATCTGAATTTCTTTCCAAAAAATAGCCTTCTCCTAATCATTTAATTTTCTTTCCTTTTCACCTCCATATTTATCCCTCTATTTTACCTGGCATATTTCAAGGCTTGCCTATTCTGTAACCAGCTCTGCAAATATTAATCCCAGTATAAGCAATTTTTGTACAACAAGTGGGCAAGGCATGGGAGCTGAGTTTCAGTGTTTGTGATCCAATACTGGGTCAAGCACAAAGATTGTGCATTAGAGAGGAGCTCTGACACTGATGAAAGTGTGCCCTGCCAGAAGTGCCCGAGCCAGCTCCAGCACAATGGCTGTGTCTGCACAACACAGCCCTGAACCCATTAAGTCTTCTTGCTGGTTTGAAAAATTAGAGTTTTATTCCAAACTCTGTCATTCATTCTGTGACCACAGGCTACATATTTCCTCTTTGTTTTCTATTTTCCCAGTTGTTAAGGACTCATAAAGATTCTACTCATTTTTAAAGCATTTTGAGCCATATGGGATGGGGTGCGGGGGATCCATAGACATTCAGGCTCAATTTTGATGATTATGGTGAGTGGCATAAAACAGGAAGAAACCCAAGGAAAAATTCAATTCTAAGTTTGGTGTTATAAAGAAAGCTCTGGGACTCATGAGCAAGAGACAAATCTAAAACCAAAATAATTCCAATAAAGCTTGTAAGATATGGAATAAATATGAATACACTTTCAGTATTCTGCCTTATCAAAACTGCATTTATGATGGAATAAAAAATTATTGCATTGCTAAAGGAACAGTCATAACTGTGAAGAAAAAAGTGTTGAATTATTATGGCAGACTACACAGCAACAGAGCGTTTATGGCTCCACTCAGGGCAGACTGCTCAGTCAGGGTTTTTCTCACATATATTACCATATAAACCTCCTGTGCCACTTGCAGTTTTGCAGAGTTCAGGTGATGAAAGCATTAGAGGGGAATAACTTTACTTATTGCTGTGGAAACCTATTTATCATCTACGTCTAGAGCTACTGTCCTTTCACTTGAGTTGGAAAAGTGTTCATTAACTCCCCAACATCTTCTCTTCACCCCAAAGTTTCTTTCTTCACACATGCATGCACATCATTATTATGGGAAGATGTGCTTTTACAAATTGTGCTACCAAGGTTGCTCCTACCTACATATCATCATTGTGCAGCTCTGACTTATCAAGTCAAAATAAATTATAACAGCACAGGACTGCCCCAAAATTCAAACACATGAATAGTAACCTCTTTGTGTGACTATTTCTGGGATAATGAATAAGCTCAGTGGACTTCAAGTTAAATATTTCATGATAGTTATATGATTAACTCATGAGGTTTTTGAGATTTTACGGGCAATATGATCAGGTCTATCTTTGTCCTTGTCAAGGAGATACATCCTTTTGGGTTCTATTTAAGGTTTCATTTGCTATAGGTGCAGCAGTAGGGTAACAAATCCCAATCTTGACTGGGAAAGAAAGAAGGGGAAGGGAAAAGACTGTTCAAGTTTGCTGAGATTTTGAGCTGCTACTCTGCCTTCAAACTTATCCATTTCCATGGCAATACCACGGGAAAGTACAGCATCTGTGCTGCAAAGATTGTAGACAGCTTTTGAAATATCAGAAGTTTTTGTGGGTACAGATGATATTGAACATATGGTGCTTGAAAGAGTGGCCAACATTGTAAAAGCCTTTGGAATCATCTGATGTTTTATTTTGTGTTTCCCCACCCTCAGCTTTTAAGTCTGTCATATTTTCCTAGTAGCAATATAGTGACCCATTTATGGCAACAGCTGCACATTCAACTTGTTACTGGTGATGTTATTTACCACAGTGAAAAAGGAAGATTCAAGAATACAACGATGATGCTAAATAACAAAAACAAGAGGAAAAAAAGGAAAATAAAACAACCAAACAAAAAGAAATGCAATACTTCATTGTATGGCCTGGACTATCTTTCCATGACATATAAATGCACTCGGTAGGCACAAGTTGACTCTGCATGCTCATGTTACATGTGCAGCTGAAGCAAAAGTCCTTTCTCATCTATGAGGACAGCATTCTATATATTCCAGGCAGAGAGCACAGCAGTTTCTATCAGTGATGTGAAATGTCAGTGTGAGCTGGGAAATGCCATGAAGCATGAAGTGATGAATTGCCATCATTTTTGCCAGGCTTCATAATGCACAGTGGCTTCATGTTACACTGTTTTTACTTGTGCCTGTGTATTAATTTGGTTAGGAAACATCTATAAAAAGTAAAGCCTTACAAAACAGCCTTGGCTTGTTTCATTCTTTTTTAATTTTTTTGCAGTTTTTCTCAACCTTACATTTAAGCTAAAACTATTCTTTCTCAACTCATGCATTATGCAGTTCCCAACTCTCTCCATGCATCATCTGTCTCACACTGAGGGATTCTAGTTGAGACAATTGCATCATACCACAAATGTGATTTTCTGCTATTAATTCTATGGAAAACCTCCTCTGGAACAGTTTAATTCCCTGGTATTTTCTGGGTATCTCATTATTAGTGAATTCGGGCTTCCAAAGCCTGTCTGTATAAAACAAACTTCCCAAGGTGCCAAATTTCAGATTTGAAAAGTCTATAGATTTCTGCCTTGGGCTGCATTGAAAACCTGAACATGAGCACTATGGAGCATCAGACTTTCAGTTTTGACCTAACATGTCATGAGACACTAATCCAAAACTGCATCAAACCAATCATTCAGATGAGTAACTAATAATTAATTCAGAAGCTGGCAAAGAGACATCCTTCATATTTCATATGTGTCTGTCTGTGCTCCATAACTCAGCAAAGCAGGATTTTAAGCCTGTCTTTTTCTAATTGTGCATCTGCACTTCAGGCAGACCAGTTCACAGCAAATATGGGACACATCTCAGCTTCTACTCCCAACTCTGCAGTTTCAAGTCACCCCAATGAGTTTCCAGTTGGGATTGTCTGTAATAGGTGGTATGAGAGTGAGAAACTTCTGCACACTGACAGACTCCCACCAGATGCACACAGACAGAATTAAAGGAAATCCCAGGAACAGATTAAATAATACCATTCAGAATTCCATCTCTGGAAAAGGATGTAAAAGCTAGTGAAGGATGAGGAGATTATTCATTGAAAGCTACCTTGCAGTCAGGTCAGGGGAAGTCCATACACCACTGAGGAGAAGTTTTAGTTCATAGTCAGTTATGGCCTAAAGTGCTTTTTGGTTTATGGCATTTCTGAAGTGTTCCAGAGAAAAAAAGCAAAAAAAAAAAGCTCAACAAAGATATGAAAATGGAGGCAAACAAAACAAAACAAAAGTTTTCAAACCATTACAGAGAGAACAAACCTTCATATTTGGAAGAGATGTACTAGGAAATGTCAAGAACTCAATCCCATGGGCAAAGGTTCTTCAAAACCTTCTACAAAGAAGAAACTTCGGTTCCCTGAAACCTGAAGGATGGTTTCTGTACTTCATGCAACCAGGTCAATAAGTGGAGATAAGAAGTCAGTGAGTGGGAACACAGGGCTGTTTAATATTTGGCCAATCTTTGTATCTTTTTTAACTTGTCAATGAGTTAATTGATTTGTGAGTGAGCTTTCAAGCCGGTTTACATTGCCTGATTGACAGCATTCTGTACCTAAGTCCTGAGCATGAGCTGCACAGGGCATGGTGGTGAAGCCTCTACCACAACCAAGGAAATTTCTTGCAGAGGCAGCCTGGGTTGAAAATTTAGTTCAGAAATGGTGGAAGAACTAGTGAGTGCCACAGATCCACTTGTATGGTTCTGCCTTCTGCATTCATTCCTTGCCTTTTTGACTGAGACTTCCAAAAAGAGTGACAAGAACAAAAATGTTTTCTCTTCTGTATCACAAACATCTGCATACTGGGAACTGTTTGGATGCCTTAAAATCCTCTTTAACAAGACACAAAAAGAACTATCATTTTATTACATATCTGGGCTTGGTAATATGATAATATCAATTTCATCATTTGTAGCCATCAGTTCAAATAGTGTTTGTTTGGTTTTGGGGATTTTTGGCAACAAAGGAATCTACCACTAACTAGATTTAGTAAGTATTGCATGAGATTCCAGGGCTGAAACGCTCAGGATGACACTTTAAACTTGAAACTGGTTTCTGTAAAGTTAATCTTTTAAATATGCTGCCTGGAGATGGGTGGAGGTGAGCAACTCTTGATTTGTATTACAGCTCTAGTGGCACAGTTGGCCACAGAAAGAGATGTACTGAGAATGCCTGTGGAATAGAGCAATCAGATACACAGGATGAGCTTTATAACACTTTACATTATTGTTCTGTAATGTGTTTTGTTTTTCTTTCTAGAGAACTTATTTTTTAAAGTGAAGGGTTGAAACAAAATAGAAGAAATAATAGGATTATTGCAGCTTTCCCCTGCAACACTTTTGCAGCCAAAATGATACTAAAGGGATTGAAGTAACCTTCGCATTGCTCCATAGCAACACCAATCTTCCCTCCTCCTTTCTGCCAGCCAGGCACTGAGGCTGTCTCAGGCATTCTCTCACCTATTCAATGACACAGCTAGGGAATGAAAAGGGTGAGACAAACCCTCCAAAAGTAGAGTAGAAAAGATGAAAAATGTTACCAGTGAGAACAGAAGCATTTGGGGGATGGTAGGAAGTGAGCAGAGACCGAGATTACAGCCTGGACACCTTTGCTCATGACAGCCTCACGGGTGTGGGCAGCACCACCTTTTCTTTCTGGGTTAGCCAGCTGGGGAACTTACACCTCAACATTTGTACATTTGATGTCCAGGCCATCCTTTGCCGAGACTGTGGGCCCCTCTCCAACCCATTCCATTTCCCATCTCCATTTTATTCAAATTACAGTTTAACATGGTAATTAGTTGCCATGTAATGGCTTTTGAGCTGAGAAAATACATGGGTCAAAGATGCCACAAAGCTGGTCAATTTGAATAGAGGGCATATTGCTGCAAACAAGGCATGGGGAACACCCAATCCTGTCCCCTGAACTTCCCCAAAACTGAAGGGAGCTAGAAAAAGGCTCCATAACTTCATAACCACAACATGGAGGCAGTCGGTTGCTGTGTTGCTGTGAAGCAACAGCAAAAGAAAACAAAAGAACATTTCATTTATTCACTTTAAGCATCCCTAACTATGCCTCTGTGGAAACTGCAGCTTGGTTTCATTGTGCTGCTGAAATGAGCCCAAGATCTTGTGCGACGTTTCAAATAACGAGAACAATATATTTCCCCATTACTTTACTTACTTTAAGCACATGTGTTTTGTAGTTAATGTAGTTCCTGGTGTTGTGAGAGAGCAATGAAAATGAAATCCATGCTTAATGCACTGAACTTTGACAACAGCAGCTGCAACTCAAAATTAAAATCCACTGCTTTGCTTTGCTCTCAGGGTCTGAACCAGCTTTGAGGAAGTGCTGCAGCGCACTGTGAATGAGGACATCTTAAATGAAAAACGCCTGAATGACTGCCCAAAGGACAGATCAAATCACCAAAAGCAAACAGCAATGTGCCAGGCTGTTTGCTGAATACTCAGGTGAAATCAGACAAAACCCATAAGCCTGAGGAATTTCAAGACAAAAGAGAGAGACTGAATTTTTATCATCTGCTGCAAGGCACTAATCATGGAGATAAAAGACTCATTTAGACTGGTGGACTTGACCCAAATGCCAGAGGACGGATTGAAGGCAATGAGGTTTCTGCCACTGGTCTCAGAGCACTTCAGATCTGGACAGAAGACATACACACTACAAGTTTGGATTAAGCTGTCTTGAGAAGGACAGTGAATTTCTTGTTTGGGCTTTCTTTGGAGAAGTGGGGCGAGAGCTGTCGTGGTTTGTTTTCTTGTCCAGACAGCAGCAGCAGTGAACTGAACATTAGTTATTTTTGTCAGTGATCTGATGATGTCCTTTAGGTGTTTAACTGCATTTTATAATGACCCAATACCCAGGTTTTCATTTGTTTTCCCCTTGTATCATCAAGGACCTGCTTTGGATCTGTGGTTGAAGTAGGAATTATGCAGACCCCATGCTCTGAAGGAGCATTCTTTAGGCTAACCTCTGCTGAGTGCCTGGCAGGCATCAGTCTCAGCTGTGCCCTCCCTGAGCCAGGGGGAATTCTCTCCAGTGATTTTCTTTAAGTATCTACTATAGTGACAGTGGGAGAAAAATCCAAGGGAGGGGGGTGTGCAGACACTATGGTTTTAAAAAGATTGTGAATGAGGACGGCAGAGTCGCTGGTGCCACACTTGCCTGCTGGCAGGGGGTGGTACCTGTGCCAGCCAGAACTCACCACTGGAAACTGGAGTCTTCCTGCTGCTCATCCTCCACAGAAGAAGGAGTTCCTAATTGTGCAGGGTTCAAGGCAAGTCCCTCCTAGAGGGATAAGTGGCAGGTAGGCAAATAACACGGCCCTACTGAGCCTGAAATTTGGCATATAAAGTTAGTCACTTAAAATGAAAGAAAGTGACAAGGTTTACAGCAGAATTAGGTTCCTATGATGTAAAAGATTATTGATTCTGTTAAATAATAAAGTCACATTACTGAATGAGTTTCTTGTTATATGTTAATGGCAATAATGTAAATATCTTGCAGATCTTTGTGCACCATTCACCACTCATTTTCAATGAGGAATAGAAGTAGCAGGAGTCAATAGGTCTGACTCTGCAAGCTTGCTTTCTTTTTGCAGTTAACTTTCCATGTATTGAAATGCTCTGAATACAGATTGAGTTGCTTTGTTCGATATTTATTATTGTTCCACCTGCGTTGAAATGGGAACAGCTATGGCTTTGACAAATAGATCCAAAGGCAGTCAAAATTCATTGTGCCTCTTCTAAATGCTTTTGTGTCCTCTGCTGGAGCTCTTTTTGATTAACTCTTCCAGCAAAACTTCTCCTGAATCAAAATAGATTTATTTCTTGCTTTCATAGAACATGAGTGCAAACCCTTTCTTTGAACCAGACTGTCCTATGTCACATACTTGTCCAATTTTTTGAAAAACCAAAGTCTATTCCTCTTTTCCATGTTGAGACACATGGTACTCCTTAAATCATGGAGGCTGTGCACATGACAACAGATAGATAATTAAAAATAAAGGTGTCAGAATCTGGCAGTAGAACTTCATTAGCTTTCCAAAGCATACCAAAGAACATTCATTACCACAGTATGAAGTGTCATAAATAATTAGTACTAAATCCACACATGCCAAGTGAATGATCAGTATGACTTCATACTGTGATCAACTTGCCTGTTAATTTCGTTACTGTGTTCATTTGCAAGCTCAATATTTTGCCAAATTCTGCCATTCACACTCATTCTCCCAGCATTTGTGTGAAGAGAGAAGCAAACACTAGCATTGTCTTGTTATTTTTTAAAGTCACGACACCAACTAATTATAAATATTTCACCAAACAATAATAGCACTATCTTGATTTAACTCATCTGCAAGGCACTTTGCTTCTGAAGTAGGATAATATTACAAATTGCAGTTGTAAATTAAGGCAATGCCAAACATAAGGCTGATGCAAACCTTCCAAAAATACAGGAAGCTGAGCTTAAAGATGTGTATTATGTGTACAAAGTTCTTCTTCAAGAATTCATGTTTATGCCTCTTCCCTTTTCCTTTTTTTCATGTCTTCACTGAATGATGAGTTTTTTCTCCTAAGAGCAGAACTAAGTGCACAGAAAAATAGCATTGAAATTACTAACTTAGATACCCACATAGACATTTTAAGTAAATATGCATTTAAATTTACTTCCAAGATTATCCTTGTCAGCAGCCCAGGGTGTAACTCACTGAATAATGAAAGAGGGGCAGCATTAGTATAAAGTGACTGTTGTGTTTGTTCTGTTATTAAGTTTTGATGCCCAGTGCTACAGGGCAAGGCAACACAGCAGGGCTAAGTGGGGAGATGAGTACCATGAAAATTTAACTGGAGGTGTGCACCAAGAACCTGGAAATAGCAGAACACAGACACTCGAAGGCACCAAAGAAATGAACAAAATAATCCACTCCTCCTATTGCACTCATGGTCCTTTCTTCCTGAAAGACACGTCCTGCTTTCACCTTTGCTTCAGGTTCAATCCAGGCATCTGTCTTGAACTACCCTGTTTATTGAAACTTACTGCTGAATACACCATTAGGGACAGTTCAGCTAACTGGAGGGCCTTGTTATGTCCCCAGGACAGAAGAGCAGAGCTGCAGCAGGTGTTCAGGGCACAGGAATGGCTCTCTAGCCCCTGCCCAGGCGTGTGGCACCAAGGGCTCCTCTGCGAGCTTCAGCTGCTGCCAATTCGAGTAAGCAGCTAAGAGCAGTCCACCTGGCTGGTGTGCTATTTCCTAAATAATCCACAAGCATAACTGCAACAGGTTCACTCCAGGTGTGATTATCAGTAAGTAATATTCCTACTCCCTTTCTTTCTTTTTTTTTTTTTTTTTTTTTTGAAAAAGAGATGTAAATTCACCCAACAGAAATGGGAAATATCAATTAAAATAAGATTCCTGATACAAAAGGGAGAAAAACAGTGAAAGCATTTAAAAAGTGTTGAAAGATTCCAATTAATTTTCCATTAAAGAATCGCTCATTGTTTTGAAATTATACAGAATGAGAATAGAAGGTTACAAAATTATCACAGCAGCATAATTAAATTTACAAAGATTTTTTTTTTTTAATTTTTTTACCTTCCTAGCATTTGTGGATGGGGAAGAAATGTACACAGTCTAGAATATTTTCAGAGGCTCCTTTTGGCTCCATAGTTGAGCAGCTGGCAAGAGGCTGCCTGGTTGAATTTCCCAAGGAAGCACTGAAGTGGCAGAACCCCACTGATCCCAAGTTTTCACTAGACTGAGTACAAGACAAGGCTGTCAACAGCACGTGCTGAACGGAAGGGAAGAGAGACACAACCACATCCCTGCCCCTGGGCAGCACTGCCCAGCTGAGGGCAAGCTGGGGCTGCCCCTGCTAGAACCAAGTTCTGCCAGAGCCTGGCACAGCTGCACATGGAAGGCTGCAGCTTTCCTCCCCCAGGAGAAGCAGAAAAATGTTGGCAGCAAGAAATGTGGGAAAGGAGCTGGCTCCCAGCCCTGCTGCCTGGGTTGGGACCACCCAGGCTCCCTGAGAGAGCATCATGAGCCCTGCAACTGGTTTGGGACGACGACACCTCACGCTTAGAGAGGGAGATGGTGGTCACACCTGGGAAGCCAGAGACCTTGAAGCAGACAGGAGTCCTGATGGGGTTTCTGAGTCAAGTAATATAATTCACCAGATTCCAGAGAAAACTAAATAACAGGATTTTGTGTCAGAGAGAGGCTGTGGGGAGCTTGGGTGATGTCTACAGAAATTCATGGGAGATACTGTGTTCCTGTTCAGTAGTTCACTTTCAGAAGGCCATTTAGCCAATTGTTTTACTCCATTTAAACCATCAGCCTGTTATTCATAAGAGAAAATAGATTAAAAAGCCTGAGAAGCTGTTTTTTTTTTTTTTTCTTCACAATGGCTTCAAGCAGGTCCTGCAATACTTAACTGGCCTGGGGACTTTCCCTCATCTCTCCTTCCTCCATCTCCATGAGGAGGTACATAATCACAAGAAACCAAATCAAAATTTACTGCCAGATTAAAGGCACTGGAGATCAGAGCAAGTTGCAAGGAACCATTGTGCATTAGATTAATGCTCAGACCAATGTTGCTTTGAATTCCACCCCAGTTTCATAGATTATCAGGAAACAATAGTCAAGTTAAAACAAGGCCGTTTCTTCTTAGCAGCCATCGCGCTTGGCTGGAACTTGTTCTGTCACTGTCTGCACTAATCAGTCACCTCAAGGTTTGCCTGGCACCCTCTGGGGCTGCCCCCCACACATGGCCTCTCCTTACCCTCTCATTTCAACTTCTTCCCAATTTCTGAGACTGCTGGGGGAGAGCTCAGAGGGACAAGTCACCGGATGCAGAGCAGGAGCCTTGGAAGCATAAGGCTAAACCCAAGCACAAGGGAAGATTTGCTTTGTGAACTTGGTAGCTTGCTATCTCTACTTCATTTCCCAAGGTAGATTTCTCTTTTGCATCAACAGAGAAAATAACCTTCAGGTCTGCTCCTTTCCTTTTTTCTCCTCTTGCTGTACAATGAAGAAAAACTGACTCAAGGTTAGTGGTAAAAGAGAGCATAGTCTTTAACCATTGCAGCTCTCCTGCAGGATTTTGATAACTCCTCTGCTAACAGAGCTGATAGAGAGAATGACAGAGGGGAGGACATTCCCTTCTTGCTCCTTTTCTTCACTACTTTGAAAGTTTTGACTGTTTTCACATAACTACAGAGCTAATAAAAATGAGAAGTAAAATGGCTTTTGAAACGTGAAAATTCAATATTAGAAATGTGATGAGAAGACACAAATGTAGCTGTTTGAAAAGGTTTGCTGAACAGAGAACATAGGGCTGTTGTACAGCTCCTGCACAGCAAGAATGAAGAGAGCAAAAGGGGCAGGCTGTGGGGAGACAGAGAAGAGATAGACTGAGATTCTTTTAATTGAAAATTCAATACAGCTTCATTCATTATATATTTTTTATGAAACAGTGGAATTAAAAAGAAAAGGCTTCAATGAAACATGGGGCTTCCAGCTTGCTCAAGAATATCACAAAAGCCCTTATTCTGTTTCCCTTGAAGCCAAGAGAAACATGTCTTTTCTGGTTCAATTTTCAGCTCTTTGAAGCAGCAACTCAGTCTTTTATGTGTCCCTACAGTGCCCAGTGCAACAGGTCTCCTGTCTCAGCAGGGACTTCTAAGTGCTATTGTAATAAAATTGATTAATCATAATTTTTAATAACTCCTTAATATTTCCAGTATCATCCTTGACTAAAAAAATGTATGCAGGCTGAAAAGGCATGAAAGTTTAATTTGGAACACAGTAAAGGTAAGTTTTTGCTACAAGAAAATCTAACACAAAAGGTAGTAAAAATACTGTTCATATCAAGCAGATGAAGAAATAATATTAACAGAGTAACAAAACAGAAATCTGGAATTTACATCTATTTGTAGCCTAAAAATTACATGTGAGATGGGTGGGATATGCCAGGATGCTATTTATGACTTCAGAAGAGGGAGATGTGCTGTTACCCAGCTCCATCTGCATGGTAATGAAGGACCACTCAGAGACAGATGTGTAAATCTTCCTGATGTGATTCCTCCCCACTCTTTTGCAAAGCAGCACTTAATATTGACTCCTGCACTGCTGTCACAGTGCTTATCCCCCAAGATAAGCACGGAAATGGAAGGGCCAGCTCACATCTCTCACTGGCTCTGGCTAAGGTTGCAAATGGGGGTGGACACTGCTGCATCACTCTGCACTTCAATAAATGTTTTTAAGGCTTATTTTTCACAACAGGAGCAGGAATGAAAAATAAAATTCAATTGTACATGTCGACAGGCTGGGAGAAGTGCCAGCGTGCCATAACCCCAAGTACCAGCCCAGCCCTTCCACTCTGTAAAGTACAATTTCAGTAAATTGGTTCAGAGCCTGGCAAACATAGCAGAGGCACATGTGTGCCTCTCTGCAAATACACATATGCAGGATTCACAAACCATCCTGGGCTTTTCTTTTTCTCCTCAGTGAAAAGAAGTCAAGAGCCTTAATGTGAACTATCCTTCTCCCTTGGCTAGGGCAGGTTTCTACTTGAGGGAGTTTCTCTCGGCTTCCCTCCAAGTCAGTGAAGAGCACAAGTATCACAGAAGGGGTTCATCTCCTCCTGTGGGACACAGGAGAGGCTTGGGCCATTCCCATCTCTCTCCATTAGCTGGCCACAGCCCATCCTAGGCAGCTGAGATTTACACATCTCACAGCTGGCTGGATTAAATACTTGCTACTTGGATGCCTCATATCATTTGAGTTGAAGTTTTATATAAATCCACAGCAAAGAACCACAAATATATCTAAACATGCTAGTTTTGTAGAGAGAGAACTGTCAATTTTAAAGTCCATTTTCTGTGGTAATTTGAAATTTTCCCAGATTTACCAGAAGGATCATTCTGAAGAGTTTAGCTGGACAGAGAACAGACAGTTACCTGGTCTGTTTGAATTCCACAAAAGAAACAAACCCTAAGCCACGAATTATTCTTGGAAGTGACTCACCAATAGTTAGACTAAATATATTACATTAATTCAAAACTAATTATACATGATGGGAAACAAAAGGAGATAAATTATAAATTGCATTTTAAAAAATTATTCCTGAAAGCACGTATTTTTTTTCATTGAAGATAAAACATGCATCATGGTTTTATTAAACATCCAGGTCTTAAATGATGTCGGGTCCCATGAATAAGCACAGCAGGTGATCACACAGCTCTCACTGCAACTGAACCCAACTCAGCTTGCCCAAAGCCCCAATTCACATGAAAACCCAGAACTCCTAGCCATGTAGGCCAGGAAAAAACAGTGGTCCCATTTATTATTTAAGGAAAGGGATGGCAAAATGATGAGCACATCTTGCAGCAGGGATCTGCAGCGTTCAGGGAGGCAGCAGCATGTCCTGCAGCCCCTCTGGCACTGAGTCTGTGCTGCAGCAACTGCTCCACTTTGTCTCACCAAAATACATGAGCAGGCTGGGGAATCTGCTGGGGGACAGCCACTGCAAGTCATCTTGTTTTCCTGGTACCTTAAATATTTTATCTTAATCCCTAACTAGAATAGATATATGATGAGCAAGAGAAAGCAAACTCCTTAACAACCTGCCTCTCTTTTCTGGACAAGCAAGCCCTGACTTGCAGCACACGGGGAAAGACAGTCAGCAGTTCCCAAGATGACCCTTCTTTGAAGTGATATCTTTTCTGCTTCATTTGTATTCTGGTTTCCAGCTAAACCAGGACCTGCACTGTCGAGCTACGTGTGTCTGTTCCAGTCCATTCACTAACAATTTCTGGCAATTGGGCAATTTCAAATTCAAATTTGAGAGAGGTAACTTTCAAATATATCCAGTCCCTAAAAGCATTAGTTAGCAACTGTGTCAAATAAAAAAAAAAAAAAAAAATACTTACTTTCTGGAGGAAAGTAAGAAAGAAAGTCAGTGTACATTCATCCTGTAGAAGTTGTGAATGAGCCATGAAGTCTCATAATATTCCCTCAGTAGCCAAAAGGGACATTAGCTAAAAAAGCAAGGGAATAACACAAATTAGGATTAGAAGAGCAAAAGGTATGAGCACATAGGAAACCATAGACCACTAGATTATAGACTTTCTTTTTTTAAGGAGTAGTTGTTTAAAATTTTTCATACAGGTCTTCTTATATATTATTTCTAAACCATTTTTAAGTGTTAAATGATTTTCTTTTCCTGTGTTTCTGGAGTCCTGTTTGCAGAAGTGCCCACTAAAACTTCTGCAGCTTAGTAAATACATTTTCTTATTACTCGTTCTAGCCACAGAGCAGCCTTCAGTCTTCAACAATGAAACCATGGAAACTTCACCAGATGAAGGTTGGTGGATGGAGGAAGAAAGAGAATCACTGATAGACAAATTATGGGCCAGAATGTGGCTCTGACTGCATCTTTGGGAGCAGGGAAGAGCAGGAGGAGCACTCCCATGTTCCAGCTCCCACAAAAGACTGCTGGCCTTGTCACCTGCTGTCCAGGCTTGCTGCAATCATGAGGTGGTCTTCAACACTTTTCTGTAACCTCATGGTTAGTTTTCCTGTTATTCCTTTAACCACTAACATACTTAGCCTCCGAAGAAGGACATACTTGATTAGAAAATGAAATTACTCCATCTCCCCTTTTTGCTTTAACTTTATCAACATCTTGGCTTCACTTGAAGCTCTTCTGCAGTCAGAGCAAGAGGGAAGCAAAGTCTGAATGCAAGCTTGTCTTTTTTAGTCTTTCTTTTTCTAATTTAATTTTTATTTTGTAATTTTCAGATTTCCTTGGGCTATTTAAGATGACAGCAGTCTCTTGCCTGGTGTGATACAGGACTTGAACTATTTTCAGATGCAGCAAGGAATAAGAAATAACCTCTATAAAACTTGTCCAATGGGTTGGCTTGATCTAATTCTTCAAGACACCTATTATTCCACATGTACTGGACTTCCACCATCCCCTTCAACACTTGCTATCTCTTTTCTTGATAAGGAAACCAGCATGATAACCCTAACAGCAGTTTTCCTTTCACCCTTGGGATGTGTATCCTCATAGATTGCATGCAGTGATCCTCTTGATTCATAAGTGTTCCCTGAGTAAATGCTATTGTACCTGGCAGCTACAAAAATACTCCCCCTCCATATGCATTTTCTATACAGATCACGGCCCTTTCCCCACTTCTTGCTCAAAAGCGTGCTGAGAATGAATGTGTGGAAGCTCTGTGACATTTCTCTCAGTGTCTATTGTGTTCTTTTTCCTGTAGCCCATGAAAGGCCACAACAACCACAGCTGATAAAGGACAGAGAGAGAATGTGTTATAGAATAAAGCATCAGTGTGAAAAATACAGCTCATGGGAGAGAAAAGATGGGCTATTGTGGGAAGGCAAGAGCTCTGTGGGATGCCTGGGGTCAGCCTGCATGGTCAGAATGGTGATTCCTGGCTTTGTGACCCATGCCAAAGTCTCTGCAGAGGAAAGGAGAGAGCAGAGGAACCTCGTGTCTGATCTCAGCATATCAGCACCCTGGTGTGAAAACCTGAGTTTTCAGAGCTACCCTCTCTAAATGCACACTTCTGTGAGTCCCATCAGAAGAAAAATCACTCAGAGATGGAATGCATATATATCTCCTGAATTACTGAACAGAAAATAAATCAGAAAGCCAAACGGTTCCATCTCAGTTCAGCATGCCCCAACTAATTTGCTTGTATTAGTATTTTCATTCAAATAAGCCTCCTCTCCAGAAATAAAGCTCAGTGCTAGGAAAAATCATTGGTCCTGCAGCTGTGACCAGGGAATGAATGAGACATGACAGTGCTCTTGTAGATGTTCAGACAGCCTGAACTTGCCTCAGTCATCTTTTCCTGCAGTGGCAACATCCTGCATGATGCAGTTCTGTGTCATTTCTGACATTGTCATTTCAGATGTTGTAAAATCCTGGAAGCAAGAGAAGGGACCAGGGTAAGAGGGGAGAAAATAGAACAGAAAATAGCATCTGACAACACATATCCAATCCCTTGTGTCATTGCAAGGTTTGCATGACTTGTCAGGACAGCCACCAATCTGACCAAAACGTGCCTACAGCTGGCGTGGCAAACGTGCCAAGGCTTGGAAACCTCTTCACGTCATAACCTAAATACCAGAGGGGCCCTGCAGCACTTGGTCAGTTGCTTTAGATTTTCCTTCCACATAGCAACCTTCCCCCTTTCTGAGCAAAACACCCAAGCCTGAGGTGAGTTTGTTCCTGCTAATCAATGGCAGCAAACTGGACAAGGAAAAGGCAGGTTTAGCACAATTAGCAGCATCTACACAGGCTACTTTTCCACGGGTTTCTCAAGAGCTGATTCTCTGGAACCTCCCAGCAGGGTTGAGCTGATATTGCAGCCTTCCCTCTATTAGGGTATAGAATTATTTGGGCACGTGTTTTTGTGCACACTGATAGTAAAAGAGTTTTCTGTGGTCTCTCCTACAGTCAGGCTGATGAGATTCAAGGAGAAGATGATAGTCAGATGAATGGACCTATAGCATAACTAGAGATGGCAGATTTCTTCAGCAAATCATCATAAAACTAGCTAAGAACAGATGTAAAAAGTTTCTTTCTAAATTATACATGTCACATGAATACTTAGAGCTAACCTGCTAAATTGTCATGACTTTCATGTATAGTTTCTCTGCCCCTATGAGACTCGGGCACCTTTTAATGCAAATTCTTCCCATTATCAGATTGATTTCTCAACATTTGGTGGCCTCTCCTTCTACCTACTTAGATGGTAAAAAAATATTCCAATTATTCTCTGTTTAATCAATCAAAACCTTTTCATTAGAAAACTATACCCTTCCAGTAGTTTCAACAAATATAAAATGGGATTTTTGAACGTAAATCTGTATTGGCAAAATTCCATCTATTTTCCTGCCCTCCCTCCCTCATCTGTGTGCTTCAGGTCCTGGATTCCAGAGAAGCTGAATGTTGAGATATGTGGAGCAGCATTTCTGAGACACAAACTCAGAAGGACACTGCAGAGCCAAGAAAGGGGTTCTGGGCACTCCCATTCTGGTGGCCAAACTGCTCAGGGGAAGCCAATCTGAAGCTTCCTCATGAGGAAGTTTAACTTCTTTCATCAGTGAAATCATAATTTTCAGTTACAGTGACCCTGCAAGAGACTCTCACACAGGCATTGCGTTTCTTTCAGATGAGATAAATTTGTGGACAAATTAAAGATGGACTTGCCAGAGCAAAAGGTTTAAAACAGCTGTATGGATTCTGAGCTGTGGAAAAGGGACTCTTGATTTAGACAGCCTTCAGCTTTGAGTTCTCTTTTTCCAGAAGGTGCTTATTTTCAGGTGTCAGGGTTTCAGATTCTTTGTAGGTAGCTTTCAGGTCCTCAAGGTATTGAGCAACTGCACTGTGAAGGACAAAACCCTCGGGAATCTCCAGGGCTCAGAAGCCTGAAGTGGAAGCAATCAGAAATTACTCCTGCCACTCTGTGATGTCAGCTGGTTCTGATTTGTGGTTCCAGCAGTAAGAGAACTGAGAGGGGCTCACTGCTCCTTGAGTGATTAAGAAGAACAAATATAATGTCTTGTCACCCTCAGATAAAAAAATTTGGGTCATTCAGTTCTGGCATGTTTTTTTTGTTTGTTTTGTTGGGTTTTTTTGGGTTTTTTTTGTGATGGTCTCCTCAAAAAGGGGAGAGCAGCTTATGGGTAAAATTGGAGTGATTTTAGTAAGCAGATCTTTGGGTGTTTGATATCTGAATCTAGAGGTAACAGTGGTTACTGAAAAGAATGCACCACAGAAATAAGAAATTACTTTGCATACTACAGCCAGAATGAAAACAAAGAACCACATTATGTTCTCATAAGAGCTAATACAATTTTTGTTCTTTTGCTTTAGACTAATTGTACCTGAATTGCTTTATTACAAGACCATTATGTGGTCCTTTTTTTAAAGAAGCACTTTCTATTTTTTTCCAAGATGATTTTGGGGGAAAAACTGAAAAAGAATTCCAGGCAGAGGGCTCTTCTGCCACTAATGGAAAAAAATATCTAGCCTTACATTGAATGTGTCACACTGGTAAATGACAATTAAGTGACAAGTCATGAACAAGATTATTTGCAAAGCATGAGAACACAGTCCTAAATAGTGATTGTATTTCAAATCCTTTTAATTCTTTAGTTTATTAGCTGTTGAATTATTAGGATTGGTTTACAAGTTCTTTCCTTTAGCAAGCTGAAACTTGTTTGGAAAAAACAACAACAACCAAAAAAAACTAACCAAAACAATAAAAATCCCCCCCAAAACTCCAAAAGAAATCCAAAATGGAGTTCTGGATGAATTCTGAACTTACAAAGAAATACCAAGTATGGAAAACTTGCAAGAAAATCACACAACGTGCCATCATTACACCCTTACACTCTCTCATAATAGAGAAAAAGGAAATTAAGCTCTGAGTTTTATTTCAGTAGAAACAAACTAGGAGTTAAGTATTACTTTTTAATGATTTCTGCCTGTCAGTTCTACATTTGACCAAAACTACATCTTACTTTCTTAAATATTGTTGTGTTGTTATGGTTCTTGTTTACAGCTTAATGTGGTTATTTCTACAGCACTGTGAAAGGCACCGAGGGAAAATTTTACATATGTCATTGAACACTACTGGATTTCTCCACAAAGCCAGAAGTACAAACAAAGCCTGGTTTAGTGATGCTCAGGGTGTTTAGGTGATCATTAGAGGTCTCAGAGAGACTGATGGCATAAATAAATTCTAGTGTCATTAAAAGACAGACTTTTCATTTGACTTTAAAATATTTTACACATCACAAAATTTTGTGTATGACAAAATGGAAGTAATTTTAAATAGGTTTCAGCTGTTCAATAGTTCTGTTTGTAAGTATTTATCTAGTAGGGAATGGAAAAGAATGAAAGATGCTTTAATTAGCACTGTCAAATGCTTACCAAATTTAACTTGGTAGGAGGGATAAAGTTAACAAATCTTAGCCGTTTGTCTCTTGGTATGATCAGCCCTCATATACCACAGTTATTTGACCTGCTAAGAGATGCATAAAACCACACTGCCAGGCCTCCTTTATTGCAGCTTATTGTCTTGGATGCCATGGGAAGAAAGAGATAACAGCACCAATGTGGTTTAATTAAGCCAGAACTTGATTAACTCTGCACTCTGGGGATGTCTCTCAGAACTCAGTGATGTAGTTCAGGTCCTGCCCCCTGGGGGAGGCTGCCCCGTGCCCTGCTGGCCCTGGCCTGGCCTCAGTGTGGGCAGCCCAGGGGATGGCAGGGGACTGTCCCTGTGCTCCAGAGGCAGGGAAAGCCTGGCACAGTTCTGGCTGCTCCATTGCATAACACCTCCCTAATGTTGGTTCAAAGCCCTGCTGGTCAGGAAACCCAGCCCTCCACGGACAGCTGCCTTGAAAGGGTGAATAAGCAGCTGCAGCAACACTGCTGTGACCTGATCTGCATCACTCACCTTCACCCTGCAGGGATGAGACTGGGAGCAAACACAGCGAGTAATCCTGTTAAAGACCACTATAAACTATCTTCATAGACTAGACTAGTGACATCATTTTCAAAAATACGGAAAGGAATACCATCATCTTGTTAAAGATAAAAATGTGTGCTTTTCTTTTTTTTTTTTTTTTTTTTGCTAGAAGATACAAGACCTTTTAAAATTGGGTCAGATATGAGGATGTTTCCCAATGAAGGGAGCAGGGGCAGTGATGAGGGAATGTTCCCATTTCCTCCAAACATGGCATTTTTCTTTTCTTTCTGATGTTGCCTCTTCCCCTCCCTGTTATAAATATTTCATTTCTATCCCATTTTAAATGATATTTGAAGCGGTTTGTTTTGCAATGCTAAGCTGCAATGTTTTGTCTTGCAGGAATGCTGCCTTTTTTCTCAATGAAATTCTGAAGAAATCAACCTGTAGTCACAATGTATTTTATGTGATCAGAAGACATTTTCCATCAAAATACCTCGGAACAGTAATGCTCAGAATGTTCAAATCATGCTCTTATTTAACTGTTCCAATATGGCTATAAAAGGCTTGCACTGGGGACTTCTGTCTCGTACAGTCCCACGCTGGCATGGTAACAACTGCAAATGTAATAACGATCATCCTCCTGTGGTCAGAGTGCTCTGCCAAAGCCATGGCTTTGAAATGACCATATGCATTCCAAATCAGCAGGTTTGTAAACCACATAATAATAACCGGAATGGGGTTTCAGACCGTGCTCAGCTGCCTCGGAGTGCTTGCAAAAGGAACACGAGCACTGTGAAATAAAATCCTGCTCTGATGGGCTTCATTCAGAGAGTTCACTTTGCTCTTCTCCATCCTCCCGTACCCACACAGACATTCCTCTCCTGCACTGCCCACGCTGCTCCCCTCAGGGCATTGCCTTTGTTTTCCCCGTGGAGACATTTACCCACACTCGTTGGTGTTTATTACATTAGAAATGCCCCACGCCTTTACTATTATGCTGCCTGCTCTTGGCAGGCCACATCAAGCCACAAACAATGCAGCACGACTGCCTCCTACCATCCCTGATGCAGGCAGGTTATACTTGGGGTACTGAGTGCCATCTGAACACATCACACCAGTATTCAACCATAAGCCCCGGCTAATTAGGTTCTGTCTTAGGAGAGTCTTTCATTTCCTTGCACTCTATCTTTCACACTTTTATGCTGTGTAGATTTTCCCTTAATTTCTGTAGAATCTTAAAAGAAGCTGCAGAATCTCCTACAGAAAATGCTCTATGCAACCACTCAACCCCAAAAGGGTTGTCTTTCCCACTTATGTTTCTTCAGGGTAAGAAAGACATACTTAAAATACTACATATAATTTAGCCTGAGCCAAATATAGCATGTACTGTGATGTGAGCATTGATTTGTTTTTCTTAGCCCATCTATTACCTCAGTGAACACATCTGGAGAAGGTACAAGACTAAATCAAGTTGTGAAAATTATCTTTGAATTAGAGAGATGAGAATTCACAGCACTGTCACCAGGGCACCTATAAGAAACTGAGTTATTATGCTCACCTCCTCTACTAAAACAATGCATTAGAAAGGTCTGGCTTCTTGTAATTTGATAAATACATTATTATCAACAGACAATAAAAAGAGACCCCATAACTATCCACTTCAGCTGAATTCTAGAGAGCAGTGAGAATGGATAAGCTGAGAGACCTCTTACATCAAAGGAATTAAAAGCAGCACCTGATAGTGAATGTGGATTTTACAGCTACTTTCTGATCTGCTCCAGAGAGTGCTACTGCTTGAATTCACAGTGTAAGGAAAAATCCAGATTTTACAACCTACCTTATGATGGGAATGTGATTGCTTTTATAGTCCATATCTCCCTCCTATTACCTGTCAGCTACCTCACTGCAGTTTTGTGCACTCCATTCAGAACACCCAGCAAAATAACCTACAAATAACTTCACTTTTTGAGAAGGAATAAAAAAAATTTCCGCTTAGCCGTAGTATGGCTTGTCACTGAAGCCATTATAATATTGGGTTGTTACACTGTATCTCTGCTGGATACAATTTGAAACACCGATTTTTCCAGCTTGGTACCTTATTTCATATATATGTTCACAGGCACACGGTTAAACTCAGGCTTAATGCAATTTGACTAGAAAATCCACTTAAATTGTCCACAGAATAAAAGATTATTTCTGAACAAGGTGTCTAGACAGCTCTTCTATTTAATTTTCAGTGAGATTATTCTAAATTCACTTCCAGCACTCATCTAGGGGATTTCCACCACAAGCTTTTGCTGCTTTAAAGGCAGCATGTACACTGGGGTATTATTCTGATTCTTGATGGCAGAGCCCTGTTTGCCTCACTAATCTGAGCCCTGCCATGTCCTGCTGGAGATTATTGCAGCCTGGAAGCGGGTGGGTGGCACAGGGGAGCAGCTCTGCAGCCCCATCACCTGTCAGCTGTAGGGTGACCAGCACAGAGAGCCACCAGCCCCTTAAGCACTGCATGGTATCGGTGACAAACACCATGACGATTTTTGTCACACCAGGAGGCACACACGTGTCTCTCTTTCCTGGGAGTAACTTGGATGTGCAGCAGCTCAGCATCACTGCTGTGAGCGGTCACTGCCACAGCTGACAGGTCATGCCTGCCAGCAGGACAGTCATTAGAAGGCTACCAGGCTCTTACTTTGAGCTCCCAGGCAGTGAGGAAACCGATAAACCGAGAACTGTTCTACTCCCTCTCACTCTCCAAGGTCTCTGTTACATGCATGTGTCTCCTTGGAAACCAGTGCACTGCATCCTGTGCAAATCATGCTCTCCATACTGCATTTGCAGGGCCCAGGTGTCTGCATACAGGACAAATCAAAGGTGTTACCATTGCAGGGCACTTCCAATAACTGATTTCAAGCAGGAAAAGTCATTAACATATACACATGAGTGCATTTTCTAAATGAAACTTAAGGGTACAGCAGCAGTAAGGGATCTAGGAAAGTTTTCAATTTATGAATCTGTCAAGACACATCACAGAGGAATTGTGAGTATTGTTTTAGTGATCATTTGGGGGCACTATAATTACAAAACAAAACCATCTGCTCTTGGGGAGTGCCTAATTACTCTGTGTCAAAGCGAGATTAAGCTTGGATTTCCTTCCATCTCGTTCTAACCTTAGTATGAATTGATTATCCAGATCATTAAAGAGAAGCAGTGGCCAAGCTTATAAGAAATAGCTTTCTTCATTTGCACTCCTTTAAATGAGTTGCTGTTTCCTAGGAATTGTCATGGAATCATCTCTGCTGAATCACTAATTCCTCTGTGCCTGGTTTCTTACCAAACACCTCCTGTAGGCAGCAAGCCCTGCAGCAACCCGGCCCAGGAGCCAGCAGCACTGCCAGCATTCCTCTGAGTGGATGGGAAAGCTTAATTTCACTGCTGAGGGGGATGCTTGGGTATTTCTTTATGAAAATTATTATGAAAAGCTCAATTTTAAAAGCAACCCTGTTCATTAAGCCTCCAGTTGCCCAAATTTGTTCATGGTCAAGCTTAGGTAAACCCTGCCTTTTGACACACTCCTCTAAAAACCTGCCTGTAGATTCAGAAAGTTTTTCTTTATCTGCCAATAAGAAATTCATTTTATTGGATCTTCCCACACCCATAGCTGATGACTTTCAATATACAGCCAAATTTAACACTTAAATTGGTTACTACAACACAGGAACTACTGAGAGGAAAATAAGGAAGTCAGTTCTATTCCTCTCACCTTCTACCTTTCCCTTTTGTCTTCACTGCCTCCTTCCCTTTAGCACGTCTACACCTACATTTCTTCCCCCACCAGTACAAATAACATTATTTAGCTATTTCTGTGCTACTTCTATGCATATTTAGTTGGTTTCAGCAAGAGAGAAGCACCAAATGACTAAGAAAGGTTTACTTGTTTTAAATAACATCTCTGGAAAAGTTTCTGTTTTCCTGAATTGGGATCTGAGCACCAGAGAATGCAATAATTTCTCATCTCTCAGGCAAATTGGGATCATGACCTGACAAATTCTTCATGCTGCTTGCAGTGTTGAGGGTGCTTAGGGTGGCAAATTCAGCCCAGTCTTCAGCACTCTTAATCTTTAAAGAAAGCATGCGACCAGCACACATTTTAAATATGCAGTCTGACCTTGCATGAGAGCAAAGGTTACAGAGGTAAAACGCAGTAATTTGAGAGATTTCTCTTCTCAAGGACCGTATGGTCTCTCATAAATCTGTATATACTAATAAGACTTATATCTCACTCTCAGTGCACCATACAGCACAGAATTAACTGTAATTCTTGCCTTTTCTTTTAAAAGAGAATTATTCTATTAAAAGGTGCCAGATTCACAGCAGTAGCAAGTGATAACCTCTGCTTATCCACACCTAAGAATTTACATAGCATGAAGTGTGTTTTTCATTATAACATTTCATTAAAATCCTTTAGTTTTAACCCATAAAAAACAGCTCTAAAGGTGAAAAAGTAGTTTTATCTCCACATCTGTTCTTTGCAAAAGTGACCTAGCAGGAAGGAGCAGTAAGGATGTAAACTGTGGGAGGAAGACAGCTCCAAGGAAAGGGATTGTTTTTGATGTGCAACACCCATGAGCTTGCTTAGCCTAACAAGGCATTTCAAAATCTTTTTAAAATTGTTTGCCCTCAAAATCACCTTGAAATATCATGGCCTTTACTTCATGCACATAAGGAGTTTAAAACTTCCCTATTCTTAATTAATTAGCTATTAAACATGTAACTTTTCTCTGTTGTTTGCTTTATCTGCTTCTGAGATGAATTTACAGGCCTAATGAAATAGCAAAATGTATTTGCAATGTAAAACTATCACATACATTTATTTAATCGATTTTTTTCTAAAGTAACTTTTCTAGCTAATTAAAATATATTAATATATAATTTTCACATTGTGATATAGGATGTATTTGGATATTATGATAACAAGTAAGAGACATTTGAAATAAACACAAAGAGTTTTCACAGATTAGTCTATGAGTTATTCCATTTTAAAACCATAACATGCTGCTCCCCATTGTCTTAGGAGAATGTATCTTATTTTTGCTACTGTCCTTACACATAGAATTCTATATAAATGAGTGTATTCACACAAATATACTTTCCTCCTAAAGAAAACATCAAAATAATGGTATTTTTTTCTCTCACTTAGCAATTTCCGTCCTCACTGTTAAGTGGAAGACAGGGTTATGCTTCCTACAAGAAACAAGATGAGCTATTAGCCAGAAGTGGTAGGACCTGACTTTGCATCTGCTGAGGAGAACATGCACACACTGAAAACTGACATGCCTGTCTGCCTTGCCTAACGACCACTAACAGCTTTATCCAATTAACCTTTGCTTTATCTGCCTTTGTGCTGGTTGTACACGCACAGCCTACACATTTCCAGGGTATTGATAATGATAATGGCATTCCCAAAAAACAAGACCAGCTTGTACCGAGGTGCACCGAGACACCAGGCAGCACAGGGTGTCAGAGATACAGCACATGGCTCACTGGGAGGGCAGGGGCTCCCCTTGGATGGCCAGGGTTCACTCCAACACATGGTGGATGCAGATGTCAGCAGGAGCCCCTGCCCATTCCCAGGGAAGGAACACACCAGCTGCAGCTCCCCTCTGTTAGCATTTACACAGGGATGGCTGCTGGTTGTGTCCCTGGCACGCTCCTGGCTCGAGCTCTGTGCTCTGGTGACCAAAAAGAAGGCATAAAAGACACTTACATATTCCCACCCCCCTGCCATAAATACAGGCTGAGGGGAGAGCCTGTGAGCGTCTCCTCGGAATCAGACCATTCGTGCCATGCAGTGGCAAAGTCAGAAGAGTGAAGGAATGTTCAGTGAATTTATGAACTGTAAATGGGATTGAATCGATGTGAAATTCCTCTATGACATTTGCCTATTCACTGTGTCAAACTGTTTTGTCATTTCATAATGTATCTGTGCCATACATACAGGCTGTACATGCAGTACAGCAGAAACACCACCAGTCCATAGATTATTTTGCAATCCAAGTGGCTTCTGACATCATATTGCTACTAAGTTAAAATAACCTGGCTCTTCTGAACTTTCAGACAGCAGCAATATCTATTTTTCTCTCTCTTCTCATTGCATTAAGGCTCTGAGCTGACACTGTGGAATCGCTGCAGCAGCCTGGAAACAAGGATGCACAAAGCAGAGAAACCAGTGCCCCACGCTGACAGCAAGGCAGAGCACAGGGACAGAGCTGGGCTGCACTGGCAGACAGACCCTGCCACTCTGTGTGCTCTAGGACACTCAGACACAGGCTTGTCCCACAGGACTGGCAGGTGTGGGGGGAAGTGAGACAAATAAACGGCACCTAACGTAGATCAAGTACTGGGTTTGTGATTTTAATTGTGCCTGATTAGGATGCACACCAGTAAGGAGGTGATCACCATGGTAGACTGGGAACATTTTTTAGTTCAGTAGGTAACAGCGGCACAGTTCTATTTATTAAACCAGTTTGATTAGATTAACTACCATAAATCCGAAATAAGAATTCAAAATAACCTTTTATAATGCCATGAGCTAAAAGGAGAAATTTGCTCAGAATTGACTCCCTACCTGACCCAGCATATCCCCATATCATCCCTGCTGGGGACAATCTCTCTCTTTTTCTCTCATTCTTTTAATGCTGAAGATGTTCTCGGCCTCTCAAGCTTTGTTTAACTCACCCCTGTGGGTGCTTAGTGTCAGATTCAGTCCTCTGAACCTCTCCCTAGACCTTCACAGTACAAATCTTCTGCTTTTGTCTAGATGAAGCCTCTGGAGCTTTCCTCAAGAGGCAAGGAGAAGCTGTAGCAAGATGCAGTTCTGCTGCTAAACATAATTCAAAAACCATACAAAGGAAAAAGAACTCAAGAACTTGAAGGAAACAAGAGCATATTTCTGCTGCTTGCTTTGCCATCTTGTCAAAGCAGGTCCTGGATGCTGGTCAGAGCCTGACTGACTCTTTGCACAGCAATTTCTTTTAAATTGAGCATGGGGAGCTAATTTTGTGCATATATGGATGCACACAGCCATCACAACGTGCCTGAGCAGCACAGAGTGGGTGGGAAGGGCTTGCTGGGAGACATCCACAGCATGGGAGGCATACCAAGCAGGCCAGAAAAACACAGCTGATGCCCATCCTGTCATGAGAACACCTCCTCTCCAATGAATTCATCCTGAGCATCAAACTCTCAGTCCCAGGGGTATCTACCTGGAACCCCCAACAAATTCAGGCTGAATGCAAGCTCTTGCTTGAAAACAGCCATGTTGGAGCAATGAATGAATGAATGGAGTTCTCAAGCCTGTAAACTGAGTCCATGCTAATATCAAGAGATGATGTTAAATGGAGGGAAGTTTCCTGAAAGGGATGATGGCTTCTCTTTGTTTTTCAGAACCCTTCACTTCCTCTGAAGGATGTTTGAATTGGGAGTACTCAAAGCATGCAGGACCTGACCTTTCCTCAAGTAGAAGTGTCTCCATATTGATATAATTTAAATCAGATTTGGCTGCAAGAATTTTTAAAGAGGCTTATTATATTATTTTTTAAAGTTATCATAATTATTAATGGTCTGGATGGAACATAGGACAAACAAAATGTTGTCATTGGAAGAAAATCTCAAAAAGTTCTGAAAGATACATTTTTTTCCACAGTTTTTTCAAGATTAGTTTTCCCTGAAAAATTAATCCTAATTTACTCTTGGATCTCTTCATAAATCTGATTAATTAGAAAGTCATCCCAAATTATTTTCAGTGGTTCATCATCCCTCTCCTGAACAATACAGTGAAACTATTTCAAAAATAGAGAAAAGCCAGAATTCAGCAGTAGGAGTAGGAGAAAAGTTGGCCAGATGTCCCTTTATTTATTTTCCTATTCACATTTGTCTTGCTACATATTGAAAATACTTCTCTGTTTCTTTCTTTTTGATAGAAGGAAATGTTGAGAAAGAGGTAGAAGCCAGGACCCCTCATTACAAAAAGGTGCACACTTTGAGAATAACACACTGCAGAGACTTCAAGTTTCATTTTTTTCTCCTTGTAGCCACTGCACGGACACCCCTCAGCTCCCACTCCCCCCCGGAAACGCTGCTATCACAAACCTCAGCAGATGACTGAGCTTCATTCCAGCTGACCCTGCATCTCAAATTCTGGTGTCCAACATGACCTCCTGGGGTCCCTCCTGGCCTTTGCTTAGGTAGGCTGATGAAGACAGTAAGAATCTGGGCTTAGCTAATGAGCTTTTGAAAAGATTTCATCAAAGAGAAGGAGAAATGAGTGAGTGAGATTTGTTAGCTCTTTTCTGCTTCATGTTACCAAGCTATCCTGTCACAGCTTTTTGACCTAAGGAGGAAGCTCTGCAGTCTTCTTTTATTTTCTCCAGTCATTGTATCAATCATGTCTTGGAAGATTAAAATTTAATAAAGACCAGTGCCTAAAAAAAGAAAACTGTGAATAATAGAGCAAATGGAGCAAAAGACTAAGCTGCCTTTATTCAGGAATAGCACAGAATATGGTACAGATTGCTGACCACAAGGCACATTGAAGGAACAGAGGCAGCAGCCAGATGTGCTACCCAGGGAGGGTGCCCAGCAGGCACAGGGACAGCAGGGGAAGCCATCACAGAGAGCTGAGCTCTGCTGCCCAGCTCTGAGGATTCAGACAGGCTCTTTTCAGCCAGTTGTGCACATCTGTGACCCTTTATGTCTTTGGACAAACTGGACTGAATCTATAAAAGACAAATGTCTTCCTCCACTCCCAGCAAGTCATGTGAGCTTTATGCTGATATCCCAAAGCTAATGGCAGCACTCCCCACCAAAATAAGACTCAACAGGTGGAAGCTCAAAGATCCCCAGAAATCTGAAGATAAAAAACTTCATGCCTCAGAAATCAGAGAAAAATTTCCATGGGAAGAGCAAAAACATCTTCCAGTCTATTTCTGCTAACCGACACATACTGGCTCCTTCCCACATTTTAATTTCTTTTCCTCTTTTGCAGTATCTCTGCTTCAAAGGCCACTACTATGTTCTCTCTGGCAGATGATCAGTTAAATCAATAGATCTTCAACAGTTTGTGAGGAGTTCCCAAAGCAAAGGAAATTTTGTTGTGGATTTGATGACATTTATCCCTTATCCCATTTATTCCTTAGCCTTTAGGAGCCCCTGGCTCTTGACACCTGAGTAAAATCCTAAATCCATGTAACTCACAACCACTTGTGCACTGTGTCCTGGGTGGGCGTGTGGGGGAGAGAAGTCCCTCCAGCCCCCTCCACAGGCCCCAGGAGTGCTGGAGTGCAGGACCTGATTGCCCTCATTATGGTGTAGCTGCCTCTCATTGGAGCCACAAAACCACAAAGGCCTTTGCAAAACCCTGAGTTTGTTCCTGTGATCTCCTGTGGTGGTAAATTATGGTATGAATACACAATGCGGCAGAAAGCAATAATCTTGAGTAATGTAGCTGATCTTACTGCTCTTTTATTTCATTAAGGGTGTTCCTGCCAGGCAAGGGACGGGCTCTCAGCTCCTGGGAGCAGATGCTCACATCCTAAAGCTGGACCTGAAATATTTACCAGGGAGACAGAGGCCATTCTCACAGTCTGGACCCAAATGAGGAAAGATGTTGTCATTTTTTGCTTCAGAATCATTTCTGCTCCTGAAAAGGTGTATGAAAGAAGATCAGTGCTGGTTTATGGTCTGGGATTTTTATTTTTTGCTGAGGGTCACTCAAAGAGAGGGTCTGTTATAAAACTGTACAGATATATTTAGTGTGTATCCAGTGTTTTTTATTTCGCCATGTTCAGAGACTTCAGGATGTATTGGATAAATTATTCGAGTTTGATCACCTGCTCTTTACTTGAAAGAATCCAGATTAAAAACTATCATTATGGACAGGTATTAAGGTAATAAGTAATTTTGCTTCAGAAATTGAGTCACCTTTTACATTTTTATATAGATATTTCTATATATATATCTATATGTGTGTATGTGTATATATATAACACATATATTTAGGTAATAAATATCATATCAGGAAAATTTGGACTAGATTTGATAATGGAGATGGCAAAAAATGAGTTGAAAGAGATCCCAAAGTACTAATGTACCAATGCAATATGTACACACGTTACAATTCTCTGACTCCTTTGTGGTAATCTAATCCAAATTGAATTCTGAAAATAATATTAGTTTATACAAAATAGGGAGCCTATATAAATTCATCATGGAAGCAGAAAGCTTTATTCAACTAGGTGATTAAAGGATTTTTTCTTTAATCTAATTTTTATGTGTTACATCCCATTAGTGAGTTCTTAGTGGATAAATAATTTCAAATATGTAATACCAAATAAGTCAGCTGCAGGTTTGACAAGCCATTGGCTACACACAAGACAAAAAGTAAGTATTGAGAAGAATGAAAAAATTAGCAAAGCTTAAGCTCCTTTATGTATAGCTTAGTTATTACAGCAGTACTGAGAAGGAAAACAATAATTATGGTGGCTAATTCCCCTTAGAATAATACAGTTTAGTGAACTAATTTCTCATGTGTGTGCAATATTGCTCTCTACTGGCTGCTGGCTGGATAGGAAGAGGCAAAGTTTTAACCCAAGCAAACTTCACGTGGCCCATCAAACCCTGACTCTCCCTGTAAGCTGAGAAACCCCTTCCTGAGGGGTTTGGTCACACAGCAGCCAGCCAGCCAACTTTCAAGGCAGTGCTGCACACCCAGCTCCTTTACTGCAAACCCAGGGAAAGCCTTTTGGAATATGGGCTACACCAGCTGGGCTTTGTGGGACCTGAGGATTCTACGGAAACAGGAAACAACCATCACAGAGCAAGACAGGGTGACAACAGTGCCCCTCCCACATGGTGACCTCCTCTGTTCAGACAGCCTCCTGCAGGGAGGACAGACAGACAGACAGAGACAGACCCCTGACTCATAGCCTGGAGTGGCAGTAAAAAATAAAAATTTAAAAAATATATCTTTGTCAGGGTTTTAAAAGACTACCAAATGCAGTACTTGCTATTGGTGAAAAGCAGTTTAAGGACCAAAGTCTGACCCTCAAGGTTTACCTAAGCTGCCCCAGAGGACACTCAGAGGTCATCCATCAATACCACTCCAGATTTCTGCAGAGACATGAAGGAAGGGAATGAAAAGAGCTGGCAGTGCCAAAGAAAATTTCGTAACATTTTCTTAGTGTCTCCCAGATCATTTTCTTGGTCATTTAGAGCATTTTGACATCAAAAGCAAAATGAACACTGATAGCAGTGACACACAGCCAAGGTTTACATTCCTTTTTACTTTGTTATTTTCCTCAGCCAAAAAAACCTGTTGATAAAAGCCACTCACTTCCTACTGTGTGCTTCAGCCACATACAGCATTCTAAGCTGAACCTGCTACAAACTAGGCTTCCTCAACTTAAAACAGTCAAAGAGCAGAAATTAAAGATTTTAAAAGGTGGTGGGAGAAAAAAAGCGCAGAAACTCTCACTGAACATCTCAGAGGGCCTTGGTCTTGACTGAGCTGGGGACTGAGGTGATTCCTTTTGCTGTCTGCTGTTTCACTGCGTAATTCCAAAGCTAAGTCGAGAAGGAAATCGGGTGGACTCCTCCAAACAAGAGGTGATCACAATGGCCTTTCTAAAAAGCCAAAGTTGGGCATGAAGAGAGAAGACACAGATCAAAAGTGAATGTCTCATCTTGGGAGAGAGAGTGAAAATATGGCTGTGGAGGTGGGGGAGCCAGTTCAAGAGAGGACACAGAGGGTATGAGACAAACAGATCCTGTCGGCTGTCTCGGGAGCTTGCACCTCACAGCCTTCAAATGCTGGCCTGATTTGAAGGATGATGTGGCTGTGACTTATGAGAACTGAGTAAGTGGAAGGGCTGGTAGGGATGAAGGTAACCTTACAAGAAAAAAAAAACCAGATCATTACGAGTCTGGAAGTCTACAAGCTGTCCTGGATGAACACAAACTTTGTTCACTTCTACCAAGAAGGTCAGAGGACAGCGAAGGGAAATTGAAAGAGAAGAACATGATACATTTTTAATGTTTTTAAAAATAATTTCATTCTGTTCACCTTGCAGAAAGCCAGTTCACTTACCATGTTCATGATGTACTGACTGAAAAAGTTGGGTTAGGAACTACTATTTAAAACTATTTACCTAATTCCAGACTTCTCCAAGTGAATCTAAAGAAATTACAAAAAGTCCAAACTTTCCTAAAACCCATTTTACTTTTGGAAAAGATTGCAATATATTCTGCCTTTAGTCTAAAATTGGATTGATTATGTTAGGGTATCTTCTGTCATGCTTGAAATGAACTATGAAAAAGTTCAAGATGTGCAGTGGCACCCAGAAATCCTGGCATAGTCCCCTCCTTTTTCTTTCTTATCTCAGAAAAAACTTATTCCAAATGAACTTGTCTAAAAATGCCATTCTAGGAATCTGAGGGTTTGGTATCCTCTGTGATAACTAAATTATAAAAGTTTTGTCGATTTAAGCTCCATCCATTACAAATTCAGCTGAACAGGAAAGCTGCACCATTCTACTCCCACTTCAGCCTGTGGTTTCCCAAAACCTGGCAGGAGTCCTCTGGTGTCAAAAATAAGCAACTGAGGTTAATGTGACAGCATTTGTCTCTGCACTACCAGTGTCTGGTGAGCATAAGTTAAAACTTTTAATGTAATTTTTTTCCATGCAGGTTTCGCATTTAATTATGGAGTAAGGTCACTGTGTTCCGAGGGCAATCATCTTACTGACATGGCATTCTGAAGCCAGCCTTCATTCAGTGTGACACATGCTGGTTATGCACTGGGAAATAGAGCTATGATGAAGTGAGGCTGGGGGAAAATACACTGGAATCTGAAGTAATGCCAGCTAAGAAAGAACTTATCTCTACAACTACAACATTATTATTATTGTTATTATTATTATTGTTGTTATTATTACTTATAATTATTAACAAAAACCCAACATAAACTTTTATGCCTGCAGAAGAAAGAAATAAATGAGAGCATTATTGGATAGATATAAAAGCCTCACATAAAAATGTGTTTTCTGAATTACAACTACCTTCCTTTTTGTGCTAAAAAAAAAAAAAAAAAGCAGGCTGAAAGAAATTACTTGCAATTATGATGTGAAGAGGAACGAGGTAGAAAACCTTCTTAAGGTAGAAGACAAGGGTATATTCCAGGTTATGAGCATCTTTGGCCAGGATCCAGCATTTTGTATAAAGTGCATCATGAGTTCTTATGGTTAATTCTAGGACCAATTTAAAGGTCCACTGGAGGACCTGGCAAAACTTTGTAAAATAAATAAAAATTGCTGATAAACAGTTTTGGACTTGGACTATTTCTGACATCATCTCATCAGCCTTCTTAAAAAGGTTTCTCAGCCCTGACCCCTGAGGCTGAGGCTGCAGAGGTGGGGAGGGTCCCCATCCTGCTGGGGCAGCCCTGGGCATGGCAGAGCTGGAATTTGTTAAGTGAGTTGTGAGCTGGGACTGAGCATTCCTCACTGAACTCTTAATTTCACTTCTGCTGTGTCCTGACAGCCTCTAACACGTTTATCCCTCCTGCCTAACAATTACATCTTGGCTTGGGATGGGGCTTTGTGGTGCAGTAGAGGGTGGAAATCACCATGATGGTGCTCAATCAAGCATGGTTGTGCCTTAAGACCTGCTACAGTGAGGGCTATTTTTTTGTTTTGTTTGTTTTCCTGATGCATAGTAATTGTTGCAAAAAGTGATCAAAGTTTTCACATGTTGCAACAGGAGCTCTGGGGGTTTCAAAGCTGATTGCTATGCTGGATATATTTTCAGGGTCCTTGACTCTATTCCAAGGCAAAACCTGTCACTGAGGAATGCACTCCTCTTTCAGTGTAAACAAATAGTCTGTTTCATTTTTCACTTTCCAAATTATATAAAAATGATCTTGAAATGGAGAAGATCTCATTGTTATTTCCTAGACTTTTGGTTTTCACACCTCAGTGACTCACTGTGGGCTAATACCAAGCCAATGGTACATTATGAGCTCTCTAAGATGTGCCTTTCCTCAGTTCTCATGTGCACCTTGTATGAGTGCATGGATTCCACAGGTGAATCCATCCCTGAGTAATTTACATTATTTTATAAGGAACTTATTCCAGGAAGAGTATCAGGAAAAATCCCTGTTCAAAATTTAGGTAGGGTCAATGCTTTGTGAGACCAGTATAATGTACATTTTTTGGTCTCAATTCTTATTTCTATTTTATGTTTCTTATTATAAAAAGACATTGCATAGATTACTTTGTATGGTCCTGCTGCACTCAGAGATGCATTCTTTAGTACTTTCCATAATACACTTCACATCTGGAGGATATTATTTGCATAACAAGTTTCTGCCAAGACCAGCATCTTAAACTAAATTCCAAGAATATTAACTCACAGTAGAGTTTTATAGCAAGTTCCTTGTGACAACTACTCAAAAATAAAATCATTTCCTAAGCAAATATGCTGATTTCTGGACTGTACCTGGAAACAAAGCTTCTGGAGACAGAAACAATTTGTTTGGAAGCTGATTGTGTTCCTGTGAGGACACAAATTCAGTGCCAATCTGGTTATACCCTTAATTAATTTGCAGACTGTATCAGCCAGCCCAATGAAACAGCAGTATCCAAGAGGCTTAAGCTCCCCAGGTTCCAGTAAAACCCAGCCCTGCAGCCAAATCTGGGGAATCTGCAAGAGCCTGGCAGACTGTGAGCCCGGGCTGTGAATCACATGGCCTCTGAGCCTTTCAATAACCTTGATTCTGACCTGCCCCTCAAATTATTGCAAGTTATTTTGGCCCTTCTTCAACAAAAGAGCAAGACAAAGCTCATCTTCTACCATCAAAGCACTTTTCCATCACAGTTTTGACACAAATTCTTCTTTGCTTTTAGCATGACCTGGCACAGCAAGAAAGTCTTCTGACAAAAACACTGCTTTGAGGAAAGCTTTAAAATTTGTTTACCTCATGCAAGTCTTTGTATCTTTTCTAATTTCAGTTTCACATGATTATTTCCATTCTCAAGCACTTCCAAGCTTGTATGTGATCTGCATATTAAGGTTTCCAATTCTAGAAACACAAAATCCTTTCTTTACATCTATGGCAAACCAGTATCAGCACTTATTAGCACTGTCAAGTAATTACCGCAAATTAATCTTGCACTTCATTACAAAACCAACAGAAGCTAAAAGAATATAAATAAAACCACACACATACACACACAAACCTCATGGTAACAACTTCATGGAACAATTAAAAAATACAAACTTTTTAAATTTCTAAATTTACAAGGTCATGACAATCTTTTAGTTATCAAGTAGCTTCAGTATGTTAACATATAATCTATTGTAAAACAATTCCTATGTCTAAGCCTTACTTACATTTCTACAATAACTTTTCTTGAACATGCCAAAGCCCTCAATGAATTGAGGGCTACAATATTTTCTGGGAAAGTAATAGTAAAAAAAAAAAGATATTTAAAATGTTGTTACAAAAACTCCAGAGATTAATTTCATTTTATTCAAGTTTTCACGCTAAAATAAATCCAGTATGCCATATTGTTTAAGTAAGAATAGGTAAACTACCACTTTGTCATAGCTTTGTTGTGAAAAAAATGAATAAATCCTTTCAAACAAACCCAATAATTTACGAAGAAATTACATCTGTAGGAAACAAACAGAAAAAATTCTCACTTTCATGAGGAGATTTTTCCTTAACTAACTGTTTCAGAGTCCTAGAAAATCCTGGAAAATTCTTGGCTGATATTCTGTTGCTAAAAAGTTACCATGGTGTTGGGTTTTACTGCTGGCTTTCTTTTCCTGCATGAACGTGCAGCACATTAGATTCTCCATATGGGCTATGTTCATTAAACTAGTCAAAGATGAGTATAATCTTCCAATAAATTGTTGTAGAATTTTAAAGAACAAGAAGCAACATTAAGAAACCTCCTAAAACCACAGACCTGAGCAATTAAAGCTGATTAGTAACCATTTCAAATATGCATATGCATGCCAGATTTACGTGTATATGCATTTTGAAAGGTGTTCAGGATTATTCTGCAATAACCTAAATGATAATTGCTTACAAGTAACACTTTTCCCATGTTTATAAGCACTGCAGACTTTAATAGTGCAACATTTTGGCCTTTTTATGATAGAGGTGACCAAAAGCAGGGAGATATGGACGGCTGAAAGTTCAAGGCTGTTTTATCAGCAGTCTGACATCAGACATGTACTCTCCAACTCCAAATCATGCTCATCTTTCTTTCCTAGCTTTCCCTCTGTACAAAGGGTCTTTACCCTCATCAGTCTGACTCAGCAACAGTCAAACATTTTCTAAGGCTTGATTTTACACCACCTGCAAGCGGTATTTTTGTATTTCTCAGTAATATCTCCTGGCAATCCTGTTATCTTGTTTTATCATGCTAATCAAGGCTTTGGTCTGCAAGGGCTACAGGCTCACAGTGCACCCCTGGGCCTGGCTGCATTTCAGCATACGGCGTGTCCTAGGGCATGTCAGTGAGCTGAGGCTTTTCCCAGCACTACCTGAATTCAGAGCATCCAACCTAATCCAATTCTTAAATACCATTGCTGGAAGCCCCAGTAAGGGAGGATGTGATAAACCTGGCTGTGTTCAGTGTGTACTTGTTAAGTGTTTACAGTCACCATAAAAGACAGTGTGAGCTCAAATCTGTCCAAATTTTCACCCAGAGCCTCTGAGTTGTTCAGGACACCATGTCACCTGCTGTGGAGCTCTGGGGAATACACGCTGCTGCTGCTTGCAGCCTAATTAAGCTTTTCCCCTAGGTGGAAAACCCATTTAGATATCTCAGTGTCCATGCCTGGTTAATTCCTGTAGAAGTTGAAAGAATGGAGACTGTAACAGGAGCACAGATTTTAACCAGTCAGCACACAACCAACAGTTCTGTTCTCTTGGCTCACCAGCTCGCTGGGTTGAATGAATGGCAGCTGCAAATTGAGTTGCTGCTAACTGACACATATGAAGAAACAAACTGAAGCATTTTTTACTAATTTCAATAACTTTAAATGCTTCTACATGAGAGAAGGGAAACATAAAGAAAGAAAAATTTTCTATCAGCAGCTAAATTGCGTAGCCTCGATAGTTTCCAGAATAGACACAGTTTCACAACACCATGAACCGAGCAAATAAACACAAGTCCTTGTTGGAAATGGCATGCTCGTGCAGTCTGAATTCATTAAGTTCTCCATGGTAAACCGCTATAATTCTCAGTTTTGATGTTGTGGGTACAGAGGAGGCACAACCCCTTCCCAGACAAAGCAATACACATCAACCCCCCTCTGCCATCCAACAGTAAAGGAAATCATAATCAAGCATCACAAAAGAAATACGCATTTCTTTCCTAAAAACTATTTACTTTATTGAGTAGAGAGCTTCAGCTCTGAGAGATTTATGTTCTGTTCTTTTTTCCTTCAACCAAATGTCAGTCATTTCAGATATTCTCAATTCCGGCACAGAAAAGATGCCTCTGACTCCACATTAAACTGAAATGATTGGTTTCCATGGGAGTAACAGAAAATGCAACCATACAAAATAACAGCTGCAATAACCACCTGTATTGCTTTCTGTGTATCCAAAGCTTTCTCTTTTGGTATATGCAAAGACTCCTAAAAGGATATTTCCTTGTGTGAAGCAGAAATGGCTAATGCAGAATTAGTGGTGGAAGTTTGCATGTGTGAGTGATCTCCCTCTCTGGGAGTTCTTTCATGAAGGTCTCTTGTATTTCTATCAGGACAACAATTTAAAATTACATTCTTTTATTCAAATTGAGGCATTTGTCAATATTTACCTTTTTAGTATCACTTCTTTTGAGAAATTACCAAAATTAGCCCACAGCAGTTTCCAGAAAAACTCATTCAGAAATCCCTTCATTATCAGTTGCTGGAAAATAATGGTTACATCTTAAAATATTGCCCATGAAATGGCAAAATTTTGAGTAACCACAAACTATAGAAAAGTAGGCCTGCCAATGTCCTTTATAATTTAACTACTTTAGGTGTCTCCCAAGTGATATCTGCTATTCCATTCCAGATTTTTTTCCTAAACTTCTCCTGAAGATCTGCAGTGGTGAGATTCCAGCTTCTCAACTTGCTTTTACAAGCTCAGAGTTAAAAGCCTGCTCCAACCTACTTAGGTATTTACTTTCCTCCATTATTTGTCATCTCAGGGTTGAAAACTCAGTAAACAAGAGAAATGTCCTGTGGGAGATGGGAGGTTTCTTAATGAGCTAGCTGAAGGCAGGGGTCTTTACAGCCTTCTGGACCTGACCTATTTCATGATTCAGCTTGGATTATGGACTTTGCTAGTATTATTTTTCTTGGGATTTTTCCTACCTGAGGACAGGTAATTGTTTTTACCTTCCTCCTGCAGGAATCCTTAATGCCGACCCCTACTGTGACCAGCTGGCCATCTTTTGATTTTTCCCTCCTAGAGACTGCCTTTACTTGAGGAAAAGCAGCATTTGCAGATGGAATTTTACAAACAAAGACAGAAGCAAGCGATAGCACCATTCTCACATCTTTCTTCCACACCACAGGAAACTCTGCCCTTCTAACAATTCTAGCCCAGTTTGAAGCAAGAAAAATTAGAGATCTCACAGGAGAAGTTGAGATCAAAATCTTCAAGTGGTTGGGCATTTGAAATAAACATCTTTTGAGCCAGTCCAGCAGTGGACATTTTTGAGATTTTCCCATTCATAAGTTCTGACACCTTTTTGAAGTAGCAAAAATCCACCACAGGTCATGCTGCTAACACAAAAATCCAAATAAAGGGAAGAGATTTGATCTGCAGTTTCTTGACATCTAAAGCCCAACTAAGAAGACCACTACCTATGGAACTACATCAGCTTCACTGCTTTCTCTCTTGGCTAATCCAAGTTTAGGTGGACTGAATTTTCCTACATGGAGCTTGTAATATTTTTGGGTTGCTGCATCTATCCCACTCACATTTTTGGCAATTTTGGGGGTCATATTTGAGATTCTCTGAGTCCTGGGGCACAGACAGAATCCAGCTGGAAGTCTCCTGACTTCTGGTAAGTCCAGTGCTGCTCCACTGTCAGCTCTGCCTGTTTATTAGCAAATGCACGAACTTGCCTGGTCTCCGGGCTATCAGATCTGACACAGTGGTGCTTCCTCCACGTAAATCATAATAAATGGTGCCCACACACACAAATACACTTGACCCACTTGTGATAAGTATGCTTCAGAACCAATAATTTATCTCCTTCTAACTTTTATAGTTCGATTTAGCTGAGGAACAAAATGCTGTAGGGGATGAATAATCTTGAAAGTCTCACTTTATAAATTGCTGTATTATAATTACAGCCCAATTAAAATTCAGTGTTGCTCTCTTCATTAATTATCATCTCGAGCCTTACAAATAAGTTGGGAAAGACTGCTGTTCTGAAGAACATGCATCTATCCCCCGCCTGCTTTGACTTTGAGAAAACCATGGCTGAGCTCTGTGCTTCCATAATAGAGATCACAGCAGGAAGAGCCCATGGTTTGCATTCTCAGCCTCACAACCACTCCACTCCACAATTCATAAGCATTAAAAACTCTCCACCAAATTAAATTAGAATTCTTGCTTCAGGAGGTATGCAGGTCCTGTGAACAGCAATGCAAGTGGAAGCCATGGGATGAGGATTCACAAAAGCTAGAGGTATAACAGCTAAGCCCACAGCAAAACATGAGGGCTGTACAGTCACATTCAGACACTGCATGCACTCATCCTGCTCTTAGAAACAATAATGTCTCACTACTTTAACCCTGATTTGCAAAGATGTTTCCCCTTCCTTGTGGGACCTACATAAAGGCACAATAAAATCTGCATGGAACTCAAGCTGGATCAGGCCAGTGCTGGCAGGTGATGAAAAGTTACAAGTCCAGTCTGAAGGGGCAAGAACTCCCGACTTCAGGCTGTGCTTACAAACACAACACCACAGGAACTCATTGCAATACAACAATGAGAAATTGTTAAATTCCTACTGAAGTCAATCCAATGATTTATTGTTTATTATTGTACACACGTATTTCACAAAGAATGGCTTGCTTCAAATGCTATAGTGCTGGTGCTTGCTTAGGATATTAATGCCTTAGTCTCTCTGAGTGCCATGCAGGAATTGCCAGGAATCAGACCAACACAAATCCATTTGTCAGTTGTGGCCACTGAAATGTTTCCGAGTACAAAGCAAGTGCCCCATGCCACACATACATTTTTGGCTCAACTAAACCTCAATCACTCTGCCTTGCACCAAAAAAATATGGCCACAAACAGTGCAAAAATACCACTTCTCTTATATCCTTCTCATTGCACAACCAACTCAAATATCATATTGTTTGTCAGGCTCCCCACTAAGACTGATCACCTATTGTGTTACGCCGGTGTTTGTACCATCCAAAGTAAATAATTTAGAGTTTATCGATTTCAGTTGGTCCAATGCACTATTCCATCTCTAATTAAATGAGTAAAATCATAGTACATTAGCTCTGTAATATCTTTTTCCTGTAAGTACAAAATATGAAAGTACCAAGGGCTGTTTCTTTCTGTTAAAACTCAGTGTGGATCTAACCTCAAGTGGGATGTTTTCCAGCAGCTTGACTCTTACTCCAAATTAGTAACCACATCCTTTGCACAGGTGCTGAAAACCCAAAAGGATTCTATTATCACCAGAAGGAATGTCTAAACTATAATAAGAAAACAATGTGTTACAAAAGGGACTGTAGAAAAAGAACAACTAAACAGACACTTAATTTAAAAGCTGTTTCTGTCTTAGTAACATCTGCCAATTCCTCTGCTGTGTTTGAAAACTAAAGATCAAGGTATCTTTTGCTCAGGCAGGCTGGGAATGGGGATCATGACAACAGGCAAGGAATGAGCTGCTCCAGGCTCAGGCTCACAGGGAAGCGTGGCAGGAACGCAGTGCCAACTTCCACACCACAAACTGCATGGAGCATGGCTGTGAGAAGGGGTTTGGACAAGATCCTAGGATATCTCACACTTCCCTGAGGGATTCCTATGAGCTTCCTCCTTTCCTTCATGCTGGCCAATACCCCAGGGCAGTATTTAATGCTTTCAGACAGTTATTAAACATGAGAACATGGATCTGTATTTGATATGCTGAGCACATTAATTGCATTTCATTCCCCCCCATTTTATTTGCTACTCTGTACCTATGTTTTAAATATGCTTTCTATCCATGAAAGGGCTAATAGTTATCCTGAATTATACATGATTCCCAGGGACTGACAGACCTTTCTTCTCCAATATGTATGTACAAAACAAAAATAAAGCCCAAAAAGAAATGTCAGGGATAATTAGACAAAACAATGTCATATATACTGACAAAAAAGAGACCCATCAGGTAGCATATGTAAAGTGATATTCCCAGTTATCAAAGTACTCCTTTCTAGTCACAAACTGATTTTCATTTCTTCCTCTCTGGCACTGGAGCAGCAGGGTTTGGAATCTTGCTGCTTTTTCTTTTAACTTTACATCGGTTATATATTTGGGCAACATAAAGGTTGATTTTACATTTCTTTTGGCATACAGTCAATCAACAAAATCAGCATGTCTTCCAAAAGCAGAGTTAGCTTTCCATCTTTCCTCAGAGGGTCTGTAAAACGTAATTAATGTTTGCAAAGAACTAGAATATTCTTGCATAGAAAGTGCTAACTTACTGCCAAGTATCTAATGCAGGCAGTGTTGCTTTTGCCCAAGTTCCCAGATGTGACTCAGGGTTTCAAAAAGGAGCATTGACACAAGAAAAAAAAACAGCTGAGGACTTTCAATGCACAACTCGAACAGAGACCTCAAAATGTCTACCTCAGGACTACTCGCCTTTGTAAGAACAAAACTCACCAAGCCCTTTCCTTCTGACCTCAGAACCCTTTAGGCATTAGGAACTGGGTTGCTGAACTTCCTCTGAGCTTCTTAGCTCTGGCCTGAAGAGCTGCACATCCAGCTCCCTGGCACCCAAAAAGTAGACAGGCACCTGAAATTTAGTTTTCACATGCTGTGTGGATGAACTTACTTTGACTAAACACCATTGTAAAAAGCAGCATCACAGACACAAGGCAGGGGTGGACTGAACAGCTGAGGGGTCTGGGCAGAGGGAGGCTGCTCACTCCATGTGGCTGTTCCAGCAGGTCTGCAGGCTAAGAGACTCAGTACAAAAGTACAATAACTCATGGTGATTGCTCCAAGTGCTAAATAGGACCACCTGGTACACCCTGAAACTTCAAGATTTAAGTGGCATTCTGTACATCACAGAAGTTGTGTTTCCAATCCCAGTTAAAGACCAAATATGACATGAAAATTATTAACTGTTAAAAAAAAAAGTATACACATTAACCAGACATGCTTGGACCCTGAACAAACTAAATTTCATTTGAGATCTGTGGCAGAAACACTTTCATAGTGAAGTCTCAGGATTACTATGACTAATAAGTTAATAAGTAACATGTCTTGGGCAGTTAACCTTTTCTTTATGTGCAATATGTGATCTTTGCAGTAACTGAGTCAAGTAGGGGAAAAAATAGCACAAGCTATGTACTAGAGGTCACATTTTTAATCAAAAATATTGAAGACATCTGCCCTAAAACTATCAAGCCTTTCAACTAAAACAAAACACTAAAGAGTAAAAACACAAAGAAGCACTCCCACTGGAGAAGTGCTTTAAATGTCTTTAAATGTCTTAAAAACAACAGCAGAGAATAATGAAAATGCAGAGAACTGAATTTATTGGCAGACTGACAGCATTTTTAGCAGCCTGGGGGCAGGAAGTTTATTGGAAAGATGGAGGTTTTTGTAAACCCTTTGTTAGTGTTGGACCTTAAAAGTGTTGGATTAAAGCCATTTGTTGTAATGATCTAAGTGAGAAACCTTGGGATAAATGTTTCCATCAGCCATGTGAGAAGAAAGCCAGCAGCAGACCCTGCGCTCATGGGATTATCGTTTGACCTTGGCCCAAAGGGAAGCGGAGAAGCAAAGCGCAGGTGGGAGGATTTGCTGTTCACAGAGCGGGGCACTGCTCGGCGCCCTCAGCGCTGGAGGCCGCTGCCACCGGAGGGATGGAGCTGCTTGGAAACGCACCCAGAGGCTCTGCAGCTCAGGGCAGGGCGCTGGGATGCCCTCGGGAGGGGCTCGCTCTTTCCCCTGGTTCCATCCCGGGAGCCCTGCAGCGCTCAGTGCCCGCAGGGCTGAGGCTCTCTGGCTGCTCTGCCGGAGCCCTGCGGGGTCGCAGAGCTCCCAGGAGACAGCAGCAGTGCCTGCGGTGGGTGCAGTGACTGCTCCCGGGGCTGGAACTCGCCCCGTGGCTGGCCCGGCCGCAGCGGGCAGGGCACAGCGCTGGCTCCGAGCAGCCAAGCCGCGCTGAGCGCTCCTCTCCGCACGGGGCTCGCACGGAGGCACCAACGGGAACGGGGCCGCTGCTCTGGAGATTTGACAAATTTATCTGACACACACTACAGAGTGCAATCATACCCCAGAGACTGGGAAATGCTTCCTGGAAAAGGAGAAGGGGCGATGTTTGTACGTGCTTGGGCTTGAAATGCAGATATGTAAACGCCATGTTGTTACATTTGGATTCAAATTGGATAAACAGCAGGGAAGAGTGAAGGAGGAGAATTAAGAGGAACACCTATAGATTTACTGCATCATAAATATGAGCCAATATAAGAATATTTTAATGGTCCTGTAGCATTGCAGAATACAATTTACAATTTTTCTTCAAATAATGCAAGATTTCCTAAGAATTCATGCAATATATTCTATAAAGCAAGAGCAGTGACTATCAAGACCTATTTATTGAGTTTTATATGCAGTACCTCAGCAGTTTGACTGCAGTTCATTCAGATATTTCTTGAGAAGACAAGTTGCTGACTTGTAGGTCAAAAAAGGTACAGAAGAAAAGGGGAATTCCATTTTTTTAGTGCAATATTCTCTCACTTTCATATTGTGTCATTAAATGTGTACTTTTGCCCCTCTGAAAAAGTTCCAACAAAGCTTTTTGAGGACTGGTTATGTAAACTCTATTTCTTCAGAAGTGAGTACTTTCTGTGATACTGAAGTATTTTTAAAAAATCGATGAAATTTATACCTTTTAAAAAAAATTTGCCTATATATCATTAAGTGTAAGGCATTAATATTGTACATCATTGTGAAAGAAATTATAATCTGACAAGTACTTAAAGGTAACTTGGTTTTGACCATCATTTGCCTTTCAATGAGATTACTAAAATGAAACAGACCATTAAAAACAATGACCCATATAGGAAACCACTTGTATTTTATCCCAAGTTATTTGTGCTCCCCAACCTTGCACAAATGGAGAACTTCAATGATGTCACACAGCACACGGGGGACTCATTAATGCTACCTTCTAGATTAAAGGGAAAGCACACAGATAACACCCTTCACCTTCCAGCACTGAGGGACACCAAGACATGTGAAACATCTTCAATACTAAGGCAGAAATAAAGTTGCAGCTTCATGCCTAATAATGGGAAACATGGATTAATGGGAAATCTTACAGGATATATGCACCTGCCTCATACAAAAGTTAGTGAAGTCACACTGCTTTATGCTTAAAATAGATAAATTAGATATATAAGGGGCCATAAGCAGGAGATGGCACCTCCAAAAACCATAGAAACCTGTCAAGGTACCGAAGATTATAAGAGATGTTTGTTAAACCAACCCACAACAAATGAAGGTTTGTTCTAGTGGACACAATGGAGCAGTCACTGCCAGGCTCCCTGTGCCAGGTGACCAGTTCTTGGGGAATGCTTCTCCACAAGGAAGCATAATCATATTCTGCTATGCATGCCCTCTATCCCCACTGGCTCTGCAGAAAACACAGCAGAAAATGAGTGCTACCTGCATGATTATCTGTAGAGAGCAAATTCCAAAACTGTGGATGGAAGCATTTTCAGAAAGCCAGTTGTAAATGAAACATCAAGCATGACAACAAGAGACAGAGCTTTGCTTTTGAGAGCAGGATGATGTGTGGGCGAGCAGTTATAGAACACCTAATATCACCATTTGGGTTATTTCTTTATTCCTTTCTAAATATCCATCAGCTTGGGCAAATACAGCAACACTCTGATAAAGATGTTTTGGAGTGCTGGTAGATTCATAATATTGTTAGAGTGTTTAAGGATTACAGCTACTTCAGAGCAATGAAAGTGATGATATATTTGACATTGTTTGATACCATTTTAACTCAAAAATTATGTTTTTACTAAACATCATGTTAAATTCGAGAACGATCTCACTATAGAAATTTATATATATATATATAATATAAGTAAATATAAAAAATAAATATATTTAACATATAGCTTCAATATGGGTACAGGTCAGTATTTTGGAAGATCCATAGGGATAGGAATAAAAAGAAGACATTTTATAAGATTCTGTTATTTTGTTTGGTTATAAATCTTCTCTGAAAAAGCTCCAGTAACTTCTAATAGACCGCATGGCTAGACAAGCTATGTAGAGTCAATGAATTCTTCATAACGAGGCCAAAGGAAATGGAAAAATATGTTAACAAAAATTGCCAAGTAAATTTTAATAATGAGAAAATGATGTGTATATGTGCTCTATGATAGGCAGTAATGTAAGAACTTAACTCAATCAGGCAGTGATCTGCAGATGGACATTACATTCAATTCGAAGATGAAGAGGCTACATTTATCAAATCCATTATCTATTGGAAAAATGTACTCAGTTTGAATAATTGTAACATCTTCACACTGGTCATGTAGCTGCTGCCACAGTAACAATCTAGCAGAGTGTGCTGAAGTGAAGGAAGTGCCTGATTTTAGGGGAAATCTTTAAGACAGTAGGGCCATACATAATGACACATAAGCCTGAACTGCTCTTAAGTTCCTTGTACTCCAAGTCCTACTGCACCAGTGGTCTTGCCTGGGAAGCCTGCTGCACATTTCAAAGCTGCATTTCAGTCATCTGCAAGCTCAGGCAGCTGCTTTCCACCGTGCCTGGTTTACATTTCCAAGCCTTCCTTTAAACTTGTGAAAGTTAAAAGAATATGTATGAGGGGTAGAAGGGTGTCACTTAAATAAAAACAAACAGACCCAGAGTTCACGATGACCATCCGCTTCCAAAAGCTTGGGCTGCACACAAGGGCAGCTGAGCCAGCTGGGATGTATTTTTGTGTATAGACTAGAAGGGAAGAATCATTCATTCATGCCTTTCTGGTCCAATTCTCCACAAAAAATCTAAGAAAGGACCACGAGGTTATTACAATGTGTTTGAGGGACAACCATATTTCCTATGACATCAGATTTGTTTCAAGAGTATTCTCACCCAAGAAGGAAAGAAACTGTTTTACATTTTTGTTCCTCTCATCCAGCTGAAGAAAAATGCCTGTGATCTGTCCACATAAAAGAATATTGGCTTATAAAGAAGATGACTTTGTTATGCCATGAACACTGTAGCATTTATTCCTGTGGTATCTCAACTCACAATTTAATTTTTTCCAAACACAAACTGGAAGGAACAACATGATTCCTTAGCTGCAGGAACTAAGCAGCTCTTCACACAGCCCTGAGAGGCACTGAAATGCATGGTCCAGCATGGCATCATGCTAGCACTCATCACATGACTCAAGGAGTGAAATAGAAATGAGATTTTCAGAACAATTCATGGCCTGCTTTTTCTTACCCTTTGACTGAAGTTAATTACCAGCTGTAAGTGGCACAGGGTAGGATTCAAAGCAGGGACACGCCCATAAGGCTGGCTGTGTGCTGATGTCACCTCCTGAGCAAAGACTGTCCCACAGGAGCTGCCAAAGCTCTCTGTACAGAACGGGCTACATTACATCTTTGAAATGTTGATTTTCAGTAGCTATAAATAGAAGTCTAGATGGGTAGATGAGATACACGGTGGGTGTGTGGGGTTATGGCAGTAAATAACACCAGTGGCCCTTGCTTTCTGCAGACAACATTCCCAGGAACTACTGAGTATTACAGTGGGGGGAAAAAACTCAAACAAAAATAAAAACAAAAATTCACGTGCAGGGAAATCGTCAATGGCTTCCCTGATGATTGATCAGCTGTAAATGGAGCATGATTTCACTGGCCTTGCATATTCATTAACACTAGATTTCCTTATTCTTGAAGGTTTCTGAGATCCATTGACAATATTAATGCAGGCCCTTGCTCTGCTGTCCCTTACTGAGACTGCTGTCTCAGAGGGCACTGTTCACACTGTTTTCCTGACGGGCCCAGCTCAAAGAGAAGAACATTGCTTTTGAGCATTGCTCAGGAGGAATAAAAGTTCCTTTAAACTGACTACTTCCCTTCATGGGTGGGAGAATATGAAAAGTTATTCCTGTTCAAACAAGGACCAAGAAGGAGAAATAATCTCAGAGAAAAACTGAAAATCTGTGGTAGTCAAAATGAGTTTAGCATCATGCTCATGATATGGGAAGTGCACAGCCTTCTTACCTTAAACAAGATTTCCTGTTTCAGCTCTATATTAGATGACATGAATTGCCCTCAGCAAAACAAATTTTTATGGATAGTTGCCATAGGGAAATGTCTAGGAGAATTAAACAGTTCACTGTACTATGGTAGCCTTGCATGAGGTTCTGCTGGCAGCTGAAACGCTGCGCCTTGAGGGACAAAAAGGGGTAAGAAGACAAGAAGAAAAGTGAAAGAAAAAAACTGGTAGAGAAAAACAAACAATACAAAACCCAAAAAGAGCATGGCTGGGGACACAGGAGAAGGTCTTAAAGCATTACTGAGGGAACACACTGAAGTGCAGGTTACTGGTGCAGAGACACCAGACAAACCACAAACTCCCTGCATGCTGTTTCTACAAACTCAGAGGTTTGCTAGCTCCTGTATGACAGCTTGAGCTGTGGTTCTATACCCTCTTTCCAAGGGCTGAGGGACAGTCCTTGCCATGCTCAACTGGGGTCAAAATTCTCCCATCTCAGGCAAAAAAGACATGTCTGACCACAAGGGATGCTGAAGTAACTTCTTATCTAGGCACAGTATCTAATTGTTCTGGTTTAGGAAAAGATGCACTTTCAGCAGAAGGTGAAGGTGAGTGCTAACAGTTTTCAGAAATACTTCCTCTAAAGTCGAGTAATTGTGAATTTAGGAGAAAGTTTTTACTAAGATCAGATTTTTTATGTTTTAGAAAGATTTGTTGCTCAATCATTTACAAAAGTACTTGTACTTGCTAGTCCAGATACTTTATACTTAAGCATTTCTAAAAAAACTTGGTATGGTCTGAATATAATGTTGACTATAGCTCAAGCAAGAAAACAAACAAGATGCCCTCCTGAAATCCTATTCAATCTAAATTATTCAATTATTCTGTCAGCCATTGAATTGTTTTATTTGATGATATTTAACAGGCATCACCCTTAACTTGGTCATTTAAACATTCGCCGAAGAGGAGAACCATGTCTGTGTACAGACAGGGCAATACCATCTTTGTACTGATTACTTGGATTATTAAACTCTTAAGTATATCTCACAGTTCTTCTTTTAGTCATAGCTCCTGGACTATTAAATCTTAGCTATAAAGACTTTGATGCTTTAGGAGAAAATGGGCTTACTTGGCAAATTTCAGGAGTCAGGCACAGTTGTGAGTGAACTGGGGCACAGAGGTCTGAGTTCCTGCACCACTTCATGACACAACACTCCCCATCTTACTGCTTTACCAGACAAAGGCAAACAAAGCAACTGGACCTCATAGCTTTATCTCTTCTTTGCCTGTGTTTATGGTAGCTTGTCCATCTCTGTATTCCTCTTCATTAAAAATTTTCCCAATTTTTAAATGTGTTGGAGACTTCTAATAATTCAACTGAGGGACTGCTGACTTCTTACTTTGAGAAGATCTTGTCCAGTGTGACTAACAGCTTTATTTACTCATTTTCTTTATGAGGTATGTTCACATCTTTCTGACATAAATGTAGGTTTTCACCCCTTAGCCTTTTTCTGCCCACATGTAATTCCACTGCAAATCCATGGACTTCTGTTAGCCTTTTGTTTGCAGACTGTCTGAGCAATACGCTTCTCCATGCCTGATCTCTTCAGGGCTGTTTTTTTCCTTTGGGGATGTATGTATATTCCATTGCCAGAACCCAGTGGATTTTTCTAGGTACTGCCATGCCTAGAGCTAAAGAAAGAGAAGCAAGTATGCCACAGCTGTGTGTTGAGAAGCCTACATTTGAAGCATAAAATCCCTCTGGGCTTTTTTTCCCCCCTCGACATATCATCCAACAAAATCAGATCTAGTTTACTGCCGGCTATTTCTAGCTCTTCTCTTCAGCATTACTGATTCCCGTGCTCCTCCTTCCCATTGCATATCAGTGCCTCAGAGGGCATCCCCTGGGGACAGCGGTGTCTCTGCTGGGAAGAGCAGCTGCTGGTTGTGTCCTGCTGGCCCGGCAGGCACACACCACCGAGCGCTGCCGGCCGCCTCTCGCACTCGGCTCGGAGCACCCCGGAACTGAACAGCTGCAGCCAGGCTTCGGAGAAGTTGGAAAGATGAAACCCCAAAATCAATATGAGCGAGTTCTCAGCTGTAGATAAAATAAAATTTTAAGAATGCTCAGGCAGTTGCTGTGTGAACTTTGTCAGGTATCATGGTGCATAGCACAGCAGGATCTGCACACGGGAAAATGAACTCTCTAAAGGTCTGGAAAACTGCTCTTCCTCACATATCTGGAGAAGTTCTGGGACATGGGGTCCAGGGGCATTTCTGTGGGTGCAGAAATAACACAAACCTTTCTTAGTTATGTGGAGAGAATGTCCTGTGAAGGGGTTATGGCTCTCCTAGTGAAGGAACTGGATTTCTTTGGGATACACAGAATAACCTCCCCCACACCACACAGGTCAAAGTCCCTGGCCAGCACCAAAGCTGGGGTGGAGGGTGTGGGATGAGAGTGGTGGTTCCTGGAGATGAGTGGCAGAAAGAGATGCAAACAGAAGAGGTAGGCAAGAACTCAGGCACAGCCCATGTGAAACCTAGAAATACAATCTGGAGAATAAAACCAGGATGGGACATTCAGTGCTAAGCTGAGAAGACACGAAGATCTAAAGAAAGGCATGTGCCATTTCCAGACTTTGTGTGTTGTTCAGTGTCAGACAGCTCTGTGCAGAACACATTCCATACCAAGGATTTACCTGGCCTGTGTGAGCAACTCACAGACATCCTAGGCTGTGGTTGCTGTTGTGATGTTCTCATTTTCACGACTGGCATCCACACCAGCAGAGAGCACTCTGGGAAAAGCCTGGTATCTAATATTCAGTGGTATTGGTCTACTGCCTGCACTAAACCCACTTTGGATATGTGGGGAAACACAAAAGGTGAAAGGCTTTTAGGTGTGAGAAATAAAAGCAGGTTTCAGAAAATAAAGTCAGAAAGAAGTTAGGATTCAGCTTTGCCAGGGAAAACTGGAAGAGGATACAATTATAAGCAGCAAGGACACTAAATACAATGGTTAGAGTCTCTAGGCTTGGCCTAAATAGATTTTGAAGTTGCAAAATATAATATGCTTAGCAAGACAGATAAGTTTAAGTTTAATAATGGATTATTGTTAAAAAGGCATGACAAACTAGCACTGTGTGTAACTGGAGTACATGTGCTATTATAGATTGGTTAAGACAGATGTTGTAACTTCCAGAAGCACACTATTGGTCAAAAAGCTTTTCAGAATGCTTTGCAACCAAGAAATCTTCGGATGTCTCTGAGACAGAGTGAACTCTGTGCCATCTCTTGTCTCAGCTCTGTATGTGACACTGATCAAATAATAAAAAAGCTCCTAGAACTCCTGTCTGAGCTCCCTGTCCCGTTTGTCACGCTCTGGAAAACACCGACAAGACACAGTACTAGAGCCAGCTGGCCAGGAGACACTTGCTGGAATTTCAGCAGGATGTTACATTTTTTTTCTGTGTAATATCTTCCATGTTTCTCAGCAAAGAAACCCAGTTGTAAGCTCATTGGTTTGTTTCACCTGTGCCTACCAGGATAACATGCAATTTTCACATTACTCAGAGTAGTGTTATTGACAGAGACCAAACTGCACTCCCAGTGACTGATCTATCCATCAGCAGCGGTTTCAACTGTGCTGCTCTTTTGTGCTTTAAGGTTTTAATCTCTGACTCATGAACAACTTCACTGAGGTGTAGAATAATCTCCAGAGAAGAGTATTTTTCAATCAATAGCGTTTTAGTAGAAAAGTAGGACATGCATGAGTACACTAATTGAAGAACGTGTTTCCTCAGTCTCAGCTCTATTATTATATTCTAATCTCCCATCATTTTTACAATTTAACATTTCTGGTTGATAAAAAGTTCATCATGATACAGAGAATTTATTTAACATATATGAACATTAACTACTAATTTTGGAGGCAATTTGAGCTGTGTGAGATTAACTTGGTGCAATTAACATGTTTGCAATTGCTCTGATTGGCAAGAAATCTTGACATCCACAAATCAATTGCCACAAAAGAAATTTTAATATCCTTACCAAATGGAATTTTTTTTGTAATCTAGTTAAAACTTTCTGTTTGAGAGAAGTTCTAAGGTTTCAACGGTATTTAAGTTACTTTTCTTCATTCTAATTTTCAGTCCTGTCTACTTCTCTTCCTAGGTGTCTCTTTTTCCAGGTCTGCTTCTGGGACTAGGTGAGCTTTGTAGAAAGGTGTATTAAAATTATGATTTAATTCAATTTTTCTAAGTTGCAGAAGAAACAAAAAAATAGCACCCTTCAGATTTTTTTTCCATATATTGTGAATAATATCATATCCTTTCCAGGAAGAGAATGAGTGAGTATGTCATATTTTTGTTACTCTTTGGGGAAAAACCACTGTGTAACAGGGAAGAGGAGACTTAATAAAGGGGTGGGGGGGGAGGAGAGGAGAAAGACTGAGTAGTGTGTACCAAGGGAATTGTCTTTTTGTCTCCTCCTTCTTGCCACCGTGACCCAGAGAGGATGGTCCCTTCTTGTCAAGACATCACTCCTTCTTGATATTCTTTGCAGACCCTGTCTAGTGCAGCAAGACACCAATCCCGACAGGTTCCTCCAAGACTGACTATAATAAACTTATAAAGCCATATTATCCTGTAATTCCCCACACAGACACCAACTTTTTCCTCCCTCTTTGTGCTCATATTGGCTACAGCAGTGTTTACCCCAGTATATTAAAATACAGCAGGCATGAGATCTGTCAAAAACTATTCCTGTCTCCTTGCACTGGAGAAGCTCAGAATGTATTATGGTTTTGTGGCTAGCTTTCATTAGAACCTAAAAAATCATATATACACTACCACTGGGAGCTAATGAACTAAGTGCTATCCCAGCTTTACAGATCCAGAAAATGAGATGTCAAGTGTGGGGAAGTACACCTGTAATTGCCTCTAGTGAGAGAGACAGCTGGAGCTCATCACTGCTGTTTCTCCACAAACAGGCTCAGTGAAAAGATCTCTCTCTGGCTCTCCTGAATTCTCCCAAAGGGTCAACTTTCACTTCAGCTGGTGTAAAATCTCACACTGCTTCACTCTACTTATTCATTTCTTCATAGCTCAACCTTTCTTAACCCTTTTGCAGCTGAAATGAAATCCCACAAACACCCTGAGCACCACATTTGGAAAATGAATTCCCAAAGATACTCCAGGTTTCTGGGCTAGGTATATGCATATATATATACATATATATGTAGATAGCATGCATATCGAATCAATCTAAGGTCACATTAAAAAGAAAGTTCTAAAACCAGTGTGATGGAAGGGGATTAGGCTGTTCAAGACCTATTGATCAACTCCAAAGTCTCTTGTCAAGACATTCTTTTCCCAATAATGCAACTTTACTGCAGCAATTATATTTCTTTTCTTGTCTTCAGAGGAAGAAAAGAAATCCATTCTATTTCTAAAGGAATAAAAAAGTGTGCACTGTCAAATTCATTCAGGAGGAAAAGTTAAAATAAACAGCCAAAGTTAACTGGAACACTGCCTTTCCACAAAAATATTTTAAAGGGATAATATCAGATTGCAGCCAGAAACTGGCAAGTGTCAGTTTTCATTCCAATCATTAAATATGTTCATGTAATTGGCTACCTTCACGAGGTATTGAAAAGATCTGCTGCTTTACTAGCTTTTTTCACTATTTTCTTCTTCTGTGTGATTACCATGGCACATGGACCCCATTGCCTCAGCATGGGGTCCTCACATCAGCAACGGAGCAGCCCAGTCTCCACCACCTCATATTGTACCAGGGATAGAGACCCCTCACACATTGCCAGAGGCTTTTGTCATTTAGACTCATCAGCTGTGGGAATCCTCCCCATTTCCTTGCTTGTCTGAGGTCTGCACCAAGGTATTTTCAGCGTTTTTGCCAACCTACTATCTTAGGTTTACCCCAGATTTTTGAGGATTTTTTTTTCTTTCTCTTGTCTGAAAGTGAGGGCTCTGTCATTACCCTGATGTATGTGAGGGCACAGCAGCAGCCTATGGACTCCACACCACGTGGGAAGAAGAGACCTTCCAGCTCTGTGCTGCTGAACTCCCTCAATTCACTGTCCCTATGAGGGTCCGTTTTAACACATGAAAAATTCTTCAGAGCAAGAATAAATCACTTTACCCCTTCATGTTGCCACCCCTCGGTGCTACCTTCCCTCAGCCTCAGAGTGAACCCAGGGGCACCTGTCAAAGGCAGAAATGACAGCCATCCATCTGCCTCTTTACCTCCAGCACCTTTTTCTGGCATGGTCGTGATAGATTTTTATCAGTTAATTAAATCAGTCACTGTCTATTTCTGTTTTCACTGCCAGTAGGCTCAGCAAACACTTCTGAGAGCCCAGGATCCTTCTAGAAACTAAATAAAGCACGGCGATACACTGTTCCCTCTCTGACACCGGACAGGAGACTGCAAACCAGGGCTATTCCCACCCATTCTGCTCAGGCTTCATACCTTATGGTCATCTCAGAATCTAAACACATCTTGAAACACTTTATATCCCTGAATCTCTTTTGATCAGGAAGATACTTTTTGAATCATTTGCCAAGTTGAAAGAGGGTCTAAGGTATGGCTAATCACTAAACTCAAACTCTGGATTTAAAAGTAGAGGATATAAATTCTTGTAACCAGTTCCCCAGTTCTAGCACCATTTGTAGCACAAGTACTTGGTGCTAACTAGTAATTGATAAAGTATCTTTTGTCCTCTTAAATCAGAATGCCAGGTTTTTACAACTGCAGAGTGGAGTGGGCTAGTGAAGACAGTGCTATCCTTGTCATCCTATCCACAGCAGCCCTGAGTCAGCAGTGGTAAAGCTACTCAGGAAGGACTAAACACATTTTTGTTTCAGAGTGGGTACATGCTCAGAGTTTATACCCTACCATCTACAAAATGAAAGCCCATGCCTGAGGATAGTGGTTTTCAAATAGTGTCTGCTTTTAAGGACCAACACTTCAGAGAAAAAAAAATGGGGGAGACAGGGTAGAGAAGCATGTGCAGGGCAGAGGAAAAAAAAAGCAGCAGAAAGATCAACCCAACAAACTCACTTTGTTCCACATTTCTGAGTCAGAAACACACCTCCCAGTACGGCCTCATGCCTCCCTCTAACTCTCTGACACTACAGATTCAACCTACTCTTTCTCAGAAAGACAAAGTACCTCATCATGGGTGAGCTTACAGCAGACAGAGATGATCTGCTTGTTCCACAAATTGCTGATAAACGGCATTGCAGTTTCCTTCACTTATAAATAACAATGTTTTCTCCAAATATTTTGCTGGAGCGTCTTCAGTCTATCACCTCTAAGGCTTCAGTTGTCACGCTTTCCCTGAGAATAAGTGATCACTTCTCTTTATTTGTAGGTAGATAGATTACCTATACAGCTGCCTGGTCTTTTTGGTTTTCCTCTCACATCTCTTAAGTCTTCCCTTACAGCCCTGACAAAGAATAAAACTGCTAGAAGCTCTCCCTTACTTTAACAGAGAATGTTAAGTAATCTTATTAAACTGCATTTTCCTCTGCAGTATCAGAGGTTTCTATCTACCTTTCACAAAGCATGGAAAGGAAATTTGGTTTGCAATTCAAAAAATAGCCCAAAAGAAAAGAGCTCTGAATCTTTTCCCCATCCTGCCAGCAGCCACAAACCAGCCCATTAAAATCAGCTTCCAGGCAAACTGATGTTTTCCTAACATATGTTCCTCAAAGCTGTGCCAGCTGTGGTGCTCTCTCCAGTCAATCGCTGTGTTAATTGAGGTAAGCAGTGAAAACATAAATACCTAAGTTGCAGGAGTTTCTAAGATATTTAAAGCTGGCTTGGATAAGCTGTGCTAAACTACCAAGAGTGTGTCTCCTGTTCTTTCATATTTAAAGCAAGTGGTGGTTTTGTTTGCTTGTCACAGCTTGTAGCTGATAGCATTAACAGAGACACCAAATGTGGCCTTGGTTTCTAAGCTCAGAACGGCCTTAGCAGTGTTTAACACAAGATCCAGCTTGAGATATGAAGTATATGAATCTTTATCAGCATCTTCTTCAGCCCAAACTGGTTTTGCCATTAATCATTTTAAGCTAAATAGGCATTAACAAACTCAGCAGTCTCACTCAGGACAAGTGTCCTCTCCAGCATTCAATTTTGTTTATGGAACTTTACATCCTAATGAAAGAGAATCCAGATTTGTCTCATAATTTCATCTAATCAATAGGGTACTGACAAATTTTTATGTATCTTAGCCCAAGGATGTAGATAATAAAATATATACATATAAAAAAATCCCCAGAATCCTGTGCCATGTATCTCAGGAGAAGAGCTGTAGGAGAACCACCCAATTCTGCCAAAAGTAACAAACCCCAAAGAATTCTTTACTAAGCCACCTTGAAATGCACAAAAGCAGCACATCTCCAACCAGTGAGGTGGTTGAAAATCACTATGTCCAGAGCATTGAGGAGGTGTCAGCACAGAAAGGCCAAGAAGTGATGCACAGTAAGCACAAGGGGACAGACTGGCTTCCCCCACAGAGCCCTGTACCACTCTTCTGCCTTGCAGAAGACTCTGGAAGGAAGCACCAAAGAAGATGAAAGAAAATAGAAGTGCTCAGTCCTGTTGGGATGTATATACAACTGGGGTTTTAGGCAATTTTGAAGAAAAAGCTTCTATTCTGCTTTAACCCTTACCTTTTTCTGGCAATGAACTGACCCTCCTGTGTGTTATCAGCATGGAAATTTATATAAGCTGGAGTTTTTTGTCCTCCTGACTCTTTTTGTGTTAGCATTTTATTCTATCACCAGTTCCTAGATGACAAGCCCAAAGTCAGGCTGTATCTTTACAGCAAGCGCAAGTTGATTAAAAGAACTAAATCACTTATCGATAATTTGGTTCATGCAAAATAACTTAATCAACAAAGTACAACTCCTCTCTTCTTTCACATTACTTTTAGATGGGGGCATTGCCTGTGCCTCTTTGAGAACACAGAAAAGTCCTACAAACCTGAAAAAATTATCTTCTAGTGCCTATAAAATGTGAATGACTACATTACTAGGTGAACTTCACTCTCCCTTGTAGATAGCCATTTAAATCCTTATTTGCTATGATCTCTGAGAAGCCATGTCATTTTGAACTACAAGAATGAGTTATTAACTTGATGAGAGAAGCACAAAGACACAAATTACTTTATCTTAGTCCAGGATTTTTGGTGGTGGCTGTGTTTGTTTGGTTTTTTGGGTTTTTTTGGGTTTTTTTTGTTTGTTTGTTGTTTTTTTTTTTTTTGGTTTGTTTTTTTTTTGGTTTTTTTTTGTTAAGAACCACTCCAGGTCCTAAAGAATATGGTTTTAAATTAAGGTCTTTGACAGCAAAAGCAGAGCACATTTTGTAACTCCCAGAGCTACAAAAAACAGCTGTATATAAGCATAAAAACAGACAGTTTCTGTCTGAATGTGCTCCAGGTCACTGTTGGCCCAGTTCTCAGTTGTATCCCAGCCCCTGCCCTGCAATTTTCCTCTTGTGCAAGGAGGCTGTGAGCCACCTTCTGCAGAACCCCTCCAGCAATGGGTCAAATGCTGGGCAGCACAAAGCAAACAGAGCTGTCCAGTGCTGTGTCCTCAGTGGCCCAGAGCCTCAGGGAATGTAGGGTTCTGCTGGAGCAGCAATTGGAATTGTTCATCTGCATGCCAGGAAAAACTCCATCTCTGCAGTCTGCAAGGGATTCTGTTATAAGGAGAAAAGGACTGGGATAAGAGATACAAATATTTCAGTGTTTTTTCTAATTCACATGGTCTTCTCTTGGGGAACTGTCCCTGTGCCAGAAACTTCACTGGCACAAAGAGCTTGGCACAGTGTTTTTTGTCCCTCAGCCACTGTACTCATTTGTGCTAATTATGAGGTAAAGGTGGGTTTTCTTTCTCCTCTCCCCTAGTGGATTGCACACTCCACAGTCAGCTGTTCAACCTAGATTAAAAAATAAATAGATATATAACCTCCAGGCACGTTATTACTCCTAGACTTCTCAGAAGTGACTCCACAAATATTCACTGTTGTTTCACAGATCACATACATGGGGCAAGAATTGAGTTTGAGTTGTTCTTACTTTTGGATGGACACTGTTGTTGAAGCATTTAGGGCTACAGACTGCCTGGTGATTACTGAAATGCTGGGGCCTCAGTACCAGACCTAACCAAAAATTAGCAACGTTTACTAGAAAATGTCCATGACATAAAAGCTTTTCTATGTTTTTTCTGTAAATTTTCCAAGAAGGTTGTCTGAAATCTGAAATTTTTTTCTGAAACACTAATTATGTCAGATTTTTCCATTTTTAACTCATACGAAAAAAAATGTGGAAAGGACACCCTTGTTATGAGGAAAAAAATGCAAACAAATGCCCCCAGATTTTCTAGTGCAAGGTTCCAACAGAAAGTTTTTCAGGAGACTTCTTTAAGCTCAGTAGAAACTTCTTCCTCAGATTTTCCTAATGTCTTTGTCCAAGTCACTTCATTTCTTCATCTCAGCAGCACAATTGAAAGTAGGTAAGATAATGATTTTTCATTAATTTTTCTCAGAGTGTTTGCTATAGAGAAAACAATCTATTTTGGGTGGGCATTCTCTTGCTGTTTTCTGCAGCACACTGAGTTACCACCTATCCTTCACACTTTCTAGGGACTATCCTGCTACTATCCATGATAAATTAGAGTAATTCACATTAACAGAACATTTTCCCCCAGGTATACTCGTGACTTTCCGAAACTATAAGGACATAATTATAGAAGCATGGCTCTATAAGGATTAGTTGCTTGCTCTTTAAATTGAATCAGTGTGTTTCCATAGTACCCTTGATCATGTTCTGATACTTGTATTTGAAAATTTACAAGGAGAATAAGTGAATAAATTGTATTGCAAAGTCTATAAAACCCAATAACTTGGAATTTTAAACAACAGTCAGCCTTCAGGGACAGAAGTAATAATTCAGTTTCTTAGTTACATCACAGAGGTTCTGTGCCTTATGTATAAACATATTTGTTCAGCTTGATGGCTATGAGATGAAATCCAATATGGATGGTTTATCATGGCTGACTGAACGTGGCAGAGCTGCACAGTAGCCCTTCTGACAGTGTCTTTACATCTTATAAAGGCTAATCAGTTTTTAATGTACCTTATAATTGTGAAACAGGACACATTTCTTGTTCTATGTCTATGAAATCAGCATGGTTACCAAGGTGGCCCATGAAATGAGCTTCCCCCGGGAATGTCACATCTCTGGCAAAGGTCTCCTGTCTCATATGGCAGCTCAAAGCCTGCAGCTTTCAGTGCAAGCTGGGTTTTGCCTCTCTGGGTGGACAGCACAGGGTTACTCTGAATGGCACAGCAGCAGTGGTGCCCTCTGTGTGCTCTGTGCTTTAAAGCAATCCAGGATTGCTTAAAGGGACTTTGAGTACCAGGCTGGACATAATGCAACCCAAAACCTTTTCTTTTAAATATCATATCAACAGGCTGTTCAAAATCCCTCTGCTCTCACCAGCACTGACAGCCTCAGTAAAACGAGCTTTGGAATGGGGAGATCCTTGTCAGTGTGGTAGGTGACCCTTGGAGCTGAGGCTGTTCTCTCTCACCCTGAGAAGACACAAGCCTGAACGTTTAGCTGCAACTTTGTTCCTCTTTTGGGGAGGATATTTCAACTCTCATGAGGGCTAAAGGGGCTGGCAGGAAGGAGATTTGACTATCATGTCAGATATGCACAGAATACAGGACACAAATAATCCTACTCAGGTATTATCAATTCTCACTGAAGAAGGGACTGTCAGATGCATGAGAAATAAAGGTGATGCCTTTGAATCCTGCATTCCTGGAGCTGCACATTAAGGGTTTCCATAGGAAATGGGGAACACAATGAAGTGGATGAAAAGCTGAAAAGTGTTTCTTAAGCATTCAAAAAAAAGCATGCTTGGTTTCCCTGAGAGCTGGGCATTCTAAACTTCCTGTTAGCACAAAGCATTGCAAAAACTAAAGATACAGTGGAGAAAAGGTTGCTGCAGTCACAATAGTCTAAGAACATTAGTGATGGAAGGTTTATAAGTTGAGGCAATGTTCAGCATTATGGAGATTTATAAATGCTTATAGTGCCAGCAAACAGCAGTTAGAAAAAAATGAGATGGGTCTGCAGAGCATCCAGAAAGCTTCTGTTCAGCCAGATTTTCCCTGGGGTGGTGAGTCCACTACATGCTGCAGTGGGGAAGAGTGGACAATACAGGCAGGGTGATGTGGTCACTAAGGTGGGCTGAGTAGGCTGAGAGAGTAATGCTCTGCTCTCCCCTCTCCTCCTTCCTTGGTAGCTGCAGTCATGGTTCCTGCACCCCTCAAAACTTTCCCTGCATGCAACCTAAGCAGGTTTGTCAAATGACAGCTTATCTAAGCCACCCTTGTGATTTCTTTCAGCCTGGTTTTAAAAATAGTTTCTGAGCAATTATGTGTCACATAAGAATAAACCTGCATGCTGGTGCATCTTTCCTGTCACCACAAAATAACAGCACTACAGTTTCTACATTTCAGTCTTGTCTTTTTTTTTTTTTTCCTGCAAAGATCAACAGCTTCTGCAGCAAAAGGACACAGTATAATCAGGAAATCAGCAGCCTGAAGTAAGTATAAAACTTGCAAAATTATGCACTCCGTGAAGAAACCTGCTGCTTTTTTTAGCATCCAAGCACACATACTGCAGAACTAAATCCTCCTATTCAAATAAGTCAACACAATCCTCTTCATACTACCAGGGCTGCACTTACTAATGAGAACAATATATATATTTTTTTTCTTTTCCCCTGAAACAAAATACTTTGCATATTTCTGATGATCTGGCATAGGTGGGGCTGCTTTTGTAGCTTCTTTGTTTCACATTCACAGAACCTTTCCTGAGCAGGTTTCCAGGCATTTGCAGCAACAAGGCGAGCCCCTGAGATGTTCTGCCTTCCTCTCAAAGCTGAGGGATTATCACTTGTATAGAAGTCAGCATCTCCTGCACACTGCCTGGTCACACCAAGTAAAGACAGAGAAAACTCACTCAAGTCCTTCTCCATCCACTGAAGTGCTAAGAAAAAAGCTGTTGGTTTTCCTGAGGATGTCTCAAGGCAATTGGTTTTCCACATTAGGAGCCCTGCCTTGTCTTCATGCCTTGAAGTACTATTGTACATTGCCTCTCCTAGAGAAGCGATTTGCCAATGCCTGCAGCTACTTTGCTTTGCTTTCTTCCAGAGCTTACTGAAAAGGTTTCTCCTTCTGAAACTGGAAGCTCTCCATTTGCAGTTAGGTCTGATGGCCCAGCTTCATGGTTCAAGGGCATGTCAGGTGTCCACTGAAGGAAGCTCATGGCCACAAAAGAAACTGCAGCCTCACTGCACTGCTATCCAGGAGTCACCACTGGATACGTTCCAGCAAAGCAAAACTCAAAACCTACAACTCAACCTCTTTGCCTTGGCAGTATTTTGCCAGAGTATTCACAATATCCCACACAGCCACGTTTCAGGCTGGTGAGATTTCTGTGTGTGACTGAAACAGCTCACAGACAGTGAGTGTGAGCTGATTAATCCACTGATTAACTGTGACCGAAGCTTGCACAGGTGACTGCAGCTACATCTGGGAAGAAAGCTGACAGAATTTTTGGCAGATACTTTCACATGGCTCACCATGCATGGTGAAGTCAAAAGGGAACCACTTGAAATGACCCCCGAAAGAGAGGGACAGTGGCCAAAAAACAGCAGCAAAGCAAAGCTTCAGTGGCAAAGGTATCATTAATACGAAGGAGATGTGATGAGATTTATGAAATACTGATTCATCATTAGCAGGAATTTTTCCTGACTTCCTTTAGAGTGATCCCTCCAGTAACACTGCAGGATCAACAGGGATAACAGTGAAAAATAACATCAAGGAAAAACCCTTCTGGGGTTTAAGATCAACAAGTCCCTTTTTTTTTCCCCCCTTTGGTAGCTCAACCATTGTTCATCTAGTTTTTCAAAGACTTGCAACATTAAAAATAACAAAATATCTTTAATTTCTAAAATAAATAGCTAGACAAAGCTACTGCAGCCTATGAGCTCACCACAGCTGAGTGTGTGTGTGTGCTGCTTGGACAGAAGGGGTGGTGGTGTTTTTAAGTCAACAAGAACAATAACACACGCAGAGTGGTTAAAGAAGACGCACAATTATAAACACTTCCTGCAGAGCACATTAGGTCTGCAGGTTCATAAATGCTTTTTAGATTCCAGATTTTAATCACTCACTTGGAAACAGTTTGAAAAAAACCCAAACCAGCAAAACACATATCCAAGCTCACGAATAAAAAGTGGGTTTTTTTCTTGAATGGGAGGGACAATTCTGTGACCTTGCACTTCTCAGAACCACTGTCTGTATTGTCTGTTCATGTGCATTGATGCTGGTCACAGGCCTGATATCAGGCAAGAGATCCCAGGTAGACAGAGGCATCAGGAGGTTTGTAAGGCCAGACACTCAGCAGGTATAAACAGGGACCTGTCATTGACTTCATGTGTCCCCACGAGGCATGAGAAGAGCTGCTCTCACCAGCTGGTGGGCATCAAGCTACTATTCTGTAAACTTAAGCTGCTCCCAAGGAGTTTTTTACAGAACAAGTGGATTGCTCACTGATTTCTCAGACAATGAGGAAGCAAAAGGGATGAAAACAAATTTCAAACTGTCCCAAATAGACAGAACAGAAATAATCCTCCCCACCTCTGCAACACCTGGAAGAGCTGATTGTAACTGCAGATCCCAATTACAGTGACAACAACACAGCAATATAGATAGTTCCTTACAAACAAACAGAGATGCAGCAGTGCTATTGATCACTATTATTAGCAAAGTAGATCAGCATAATTTAAATCTTTCCATTAAGGCACAAAGATGGGTTTTCAAGATAGGGCACTGGTGCCATTATTGAGCTGAGTAGGAGGTGGAAATGTAATTATGTAAGCTAACTGAATTAAGAGGATTGCACAGTTCATTACGGTCCTTTTTTTTTGGTCAACATTTTGGATCACCAGCTGCTATAGAATTTAATTTCCATTAAAAAGCATTAATTGCACCTTGTGTGAAAGCAGAGCAGTTGTGTTCGTTGAGCAGCTCCAGCCTTGCTACTCTAATGCAGGTGTGGAAACCGTCTTCTGCTCCATACCAGTGCTCCCATAGCCAGCCCCTATTCCCTCATTAGCCTTTGATGGGACAAGATACCTCTGCCAACTCTGCCTACAGTCACACTGGTTGGAAGGAACTTGGATAGTTGATGTCATTGAGGACTTTAAGCAGCATTTATTCAGTAAAAATGAGTGAAGAGAGCATCCCATTTTGCTAACTAATTTCAAGGCCCTTCACAAAGGAGTTTCTCTGTGGCCAGAAAGAAGAAAGTGGGGAAACAAAGAACCCAGGAGAGACTTGGAAATCTATGGATGAATTTGCATACAGGCAGAGTCTTCATTTCACACATTTCTTCTCTCTGGCTTTATTGTCCTTCGTGCTACTGTGGGATAATATGAAGGTAAATATTGCTCTAAATCCTATCAAATAAATGTGAACCACACCTTTAATCCTCAGCAACAGAAAAGTTTCCCATCTGTAAGAGGCCAAGCTCAGATAAATAAAATAATCTTCTAAACTGGAGAGTTTGTTACTCTTATGCTATGTGTGACCCTTCCTCACAGGGCCATCTCTTTGTCACTGGCCACTTTCTACAGATGCTGCTGGCTGACTGGTGCCCAGGGAATCAGTCACCAGCTGCTCCTGTGCCTCCAGACAGGGTATTCAGCCTACAAAAAGCAAATCCCATGCTGCCCCATCCCTGCCAGACTGCTTCTTGGGGTTTTGTTGAGCTTAGAGGCTTTCTTTATTGTTTGAAGGTTTTCCCTAAATATGAGGGATGCTTTTACTACAAATGTTCTAACACACTTTGACTCACAGACAGGCCACTCAAGCTCTTTGCATATGATGGGTAATGCAAAGACATCTCTGATATGTAAATGGATATAGAAGTATAAGTGGATACAATGCAATAAAGAGGGTGATCATACTGCCTTTATTTGCTGAAAAGAGGCAAAAAAATCCCTCATTCTCTTCTTCTCCAAGAGAAGCGTGATCATGTAATATTTTTCTATATGCAGGAGAAAAAAAGAGGATTCATATATCCATGTTAAAAGATGGCTGCTTGTGCTGTGTGAGGCTGCTATGGATGTGCATCTAATTTTCGTACCTAACAGCTTCTGAACAGGCTTTACCTGCAGTAATCATCAGGCTCCGTATTTGTTGCTTTTCAAATGAGCATCCTGAGGGTGACTAAGCAAGAGGAACCTGTGGAAACCTCCTCTCACAGCATATAAATCATCACCACAATGTTTGCTTTTCCCTTGCTGATGGCATTAATGTGTTGCTTCCATGGATAAATTAGGGATCCAGAGCAAGACACCAAGCAGCCCTCAGTGCCCCCTCCCACGGCGGCCCCGCTTGGGCACAGGGACTGCTCTGTGTGCAGCAGCATTTCCTGCAGTGACTCATTTGGGAAATGGGGATGTGATCCCACAGAAACCATCCTGGTGCAGTCTCCAGAGCCAGCATCAATGCCATACCTAAGGGCTGTGCTTCAATACCCCCAGGAAATTCAATGAAGTCCCAGCAAACTGTGCACTGCTGTCCCAGGCTCAGCAGGTAGGACAGGTCCGCCCTCCTACTCAGATGAAACACCTCACCTCTGCAACCCTGGTTATTTCCACAGAATTTCTCAAGCTTTTCTGAGAAGTGAGCTGGACTACACTGTTCTTTCCCAAAGCAGAAGCAAAGTATGGCTAGAGAAGGGCAGAAGGAGGGGCAAGCTGCTGCCTCTCAAAAAGATCCCACCCTGCCAATCACCCTCTTGTCTCTGTGCCAGGCTGAACTCCTGGGCCCCAAGCAGCAAAAGGAGGAACACACATTTCTGCTCAAAGATCCACAGCCCCAGGGAGCAGCAAAGCCAGATTTAGGAGCCAGCAGCCACATGCCACCTTCAGCACGTGAAGGGTCACGTACCTCAGCCTGGAGCAGCAGCAAAGGGACAGAATCGGGCTTGGACTTTGAGTGTAACAATTTCTGCCACGCAGAGAGGACCAGATTAGGAGAGATGTTGTGAGAGAACTGATGGAAGTACCTGTTCTAAAAGCTCCATGTAGACCTGCCTCACAGAGAAAACCTTCTATGAGTTACCAGGAATGTTCATTCACCATGGTCTAAGTTCATATAAAGATACATCAATAGAGAGTCACTGTGAGACCCCCAGATTAAAATGAAAGTAAAAGTACACAGGGAGAAAAGACAGGGAAAGTTTTAATCATACAAACAAGACAGAATCATAAAATAACACAGTGAAACTAAAGAGGCTAATGCATTTTCAATAAAAAAAACCAAAAAATAGATGCTACCAGTCCGTATCTTACGGATCCGACAATCTATTCATAACCAATAATCAATATATAGGGCTGGGCCTTGTTTGGCATTCCTTCAGCCAGGCCCCTGAAGTGTCTGTGGTATCTGGTCACCCTTGGGTGTGCCTGGCTCTGAGAGGAAGCCAAGCACAGCCACACCTGGGGCTTGGTCAGTGCCATGGGTTGTGCAAAGCAGTGCAGATTTTCAGCACTCTCTGAAAGACTGAGTTTGAAAATAACATTATTTTTTCACACCAAGTTTCACAATTATCCCCAGGCCAGCTGATAAAAGATTTGACAAAAGTCAAATCTGGCTTCTCATATTTGTTATTAATATCTATATTATGATGCTTATAATAGATTATCTATTATCTTCTTTCTGTCTCAAAAGAACACAAGTTACCATACCTCCTAAATTTGGCTTCAGAAGACTCACAAGAGTCCCCTTACATGTAAAGAAAAACTCTAGTTCTGCCAGAGGAAGTTTTTCTACTTTTTTTCTGGCCCCATGATAAAAATTCCCTGGGAAAGCATACTTCAACTTCCAGAGCAACTTTTAAAAATAGTTCTGCATTTACCTTTATTACTAATTAAATCCTTCAAAAAAGTATTCAGTCCTTGTGGGTTTTTTCTGTACAAGTAACTATTTCTCCAGTTTGCCTGCTTAGAATATATTTTTTCCAGCGGTATTATGCTTCTTTAGCCAGGTCTTCATGTAAAGCTTCTCAAATGACTGATGCTAATGCAGCTGTCAAAAGGTTTGAAAATATTTGACTCATTTCACAAGCCCAGATCCATAGTTTTACACATCCTGGATCTATATCTTCATCTCAAATGGCACCATGAATAATATTTTTACTAGGCTAATCGATACATGCCTCACCTCTAGCAACAGAGATCTACACTGCAGTTAATGAATTCATTTCTAGGACTAAAGTGAAACAGTGTTTATGAAGATTCTGACCATTTCTTGACAGCTTTCCATGTTTTAGATACATGAAGAGAAAGCAGTCTGGCCTAGAAAGAGCATTATTGATATTTTACTTGAACCTTAATATTGCAAACTTGTCCAGTAAATCCAATTTCAGTTAGGAGAGGGAGATTCTTCCTGAATTTTAAGTTCACACAAAGAACAGTCTTGACTACCTCCATACATGTATAGACTTATCTATAGTACCTTATAATATCTATAATCTTTCACCCCCAAAAGTCATATTTAGGTTCTCAGACCCAGTTAGCCCCACTTTGCTGTCCTTACCTGCCTTCTGAATTCGACTAATACAAAGTTTATGGCAAATTTTGACATAATTTTCTACATTATTTCATTTATTTAACAATAATTTTCTTCTTAACTTGAAGATGTCCAAAGTGACCAGATCAGAAGCAAATGCCAAGCCAGTGATCTTGCCTTTTTCACCAACTGCAGAAACTCTGCATTTCCTCAGTATGCAGTAATTTCATGACACTCCATCTTATATCAACAGCATGAACTTGCAAATCTGGCTAAAAAACAATAATGGGGGTTGGGGGGAGGGGATAATTGCCATTTTCTTCCTAAACTTCATCCCTTTTCAGGTATTTTATCAAAAAAGAAACCTCCTGCATTTGCTCTTCCTTGAAATGTATAAAACTTATTCATTTTCTTTTTGTCTTCATTTCTTTTGGTAAAATTGCTATAAAAAACTTCGAATTTCCTTTTCATCAACCAAGCCCTGTCTTTTTGTGTTTCTAATAGCAACTTTTTGATCAGGCCTCTGTTAAAAGGGTCCCTAAGAAGCACAGAGCTGACCTGAGTGGATGGAGAAGCAATCCTTGTGCAGACACTCACATGCATCATGTCCCACAATTTCATGTTCTTCACTTCTTATAAAATCACCTCTCTGTTAATAGATTTTGCTCCAAGTACCTTTTGGGGGTTCTGCCTGTCAAATTCTCCAATTCATCACTATTGCACAGACTGATTTTAATGTCACCTCCAAAATTATCTTTGACTAGCTTTATTTGTTTTCTCTCAACACTGATTTGCTTGGTGGCCTCATGTAAAACTCAGGAATTTTTCAAGTTGTTAACACTCCTTTGATCCTGATATTTCCAGCCTGTTGCTACCTGACATCAGTAACTTACATGTATGTTCCTCTACCTGAATTCATCATAGCCAGCAAACTCAGACACTTCAAGTTTTTATGGGCTACCTCCTTGTTGCAAAAGCTAATTTTATATTAAAACCAGTCTCATACATTTCCCACATTCATTCATTCTTGTTACCTCTCCTCGCATTCTGGAACATAAAATACAATTTTAGATCTACTTTTGTTGGCTGAACACATATAAAGACCATTAAAAGAAATTATTTGTATATAAAATGTAATCCATCTAGAGGCCAGAACAGAGATATTCGCTGTATTGAGCCCACTGGATAAGCTGCACTTGTATTCGGAAGCATCACCACAAAAAGGACTGGACAGATATTATTCCTTATTAATCTCCAGTTGCTGTCAAATTCTTTGCAATATCATCAAGCCAAAGGAAAGCATTATCAGCTAACAGCCCTGGCTTTGCTTTAGAAAACATCTCATCTCTGTTCTGTTATGCTGAACCACCAGGACATGATTGGAAATGCCAGACCATAAAAGTTCTGTAAAAATACAGTGGCAAGATTCATGGTTCTATCACATTTTTGTTGGAGGAATGACAACTAACCTTGGCACTAGACATTAAATTATTAATATATTCCATTGGGAGGTTTCCCTTTGTAGTGTTGCTGAGTGGCTGCCGGGTGTTGGGTGGAAAATGAGGGTGTCAGAGCTCAGGAAAATGAACTGCCAGGGCTGGACCGAGAGCTCAGAGCAGACACAGTTCCAGGCAGAGCCACAAGCTCACCTGTGTGAGGGGCTCTCTGGCTTCATGGTCATTGTGGCTGCTCTTACAGCCCCTCCTCCCCAAGCTCTCTGCAGAGATGGAGATCAAAGAGCCTCACGTAGTTTCTATTCTGAATCTCTGGCAGTATCAACAAGCTACAATTCCTCTACTCAGCTCCCCACCATACACATATTAAAATAAACCCTGTGTTTTGCTTCCAGATAAATATATCTTTTTGATAAAAAGCTCATGTATGAAGGGCAAGTTGCAGACTCAGAGGCAAGGCTGGTGCACTCAGAAGCAATCAGAGCAAGCTACAGCCTTTGTATGTTTGACTGACTTGCTCTCAGCCCTCAAAACTGCTGCTGAAAAGAAGCTTTCAAAACTGCTTTTCAAAGTCAAGGCCATAGTCTGCACAGCACATAAACAAACAACTTTTAGATCTTACACTGCCTTAAAATCCCAGGGAAAAATGGAAAACTGAAAGTGGATGTACTCTGGTATTGTTCCTCAGCTGTACTGCGCTTCTACTACCTAAAAAGGTCTGAATACCTGTAAAATGTTTTAAAAGGTAAAATGGCATTGTGATGCATGCAAGTGGGAGACAAAATTTCAACTCCAAAAATGCAAAATAAAGCCAAAGCCTTCAACTATGATGCTGAACTAGATTAAACTGGCTTTGGGGTTCAAAATTTGGCTACCAGTGCTTTCCTATTTATCTCCTCTCTCCGGTTTCTATTATGTGTATTTCGAATGTGTATCTACCACAAACTCTACAATAAGATGCTTTTATTACTGTCCTTTTATTTCAGCAGTTTAGAATGAGGCAGGGACAGTCACACAACATAAAAACAAGAAGAAAGAACTCTGTTGTCCTGCTTTCACTGGTGGGTTATAGAAGGCACTAAGGGAAAAGCTAAGAATTTGAGATTCACAATACAAATCCAGAGGAAAAAAAATCTCCAGTATTCTGGTATTACTCTGTTGTATTTTGGCCAAAAATTTCAGGTATGGTTTAGAATTGATTATGTGTATTTCAGAGAGAAGTCCCTGAGAATTCTTTATCTCGCACTGGTGAACTCCTTCCACACCACGGACTCTGCAGGAGCTGCTTACTAATTTTGTGGCAAGCCATCTGTTGCCCATGCACAGTATGAACTGCTCAAACACTGACTTTTCAACATCTGAGAGACATTTTTTTAAACTGAGTCAAAGCCACTTTTCCTCTACTGAGGAGCAAGCTCAGGGCAAGACAGGAGTTCTAAGAGAATCTATTTCTGAGTTATCGGAGTGCATACATAGCTCCTGAAGATTTTTTTAAAAGAATGGGAAAAAAAAAAAACTTCTTAAAAGAAATAAAAAGGAGATTTTCATTCTTCAGATCAATGAAAACTGGACAAACACAATTCCACAAAATGTAGCAGAAAAAAGAAAACTAAAACAACTTTCTTGAAGAAAAAGTAGTAGAATTCAGATAAAGTACTTTAGAAACTGCTGTTGGGCTACTAAACTAATGCATTTGGGAAAGTTCTTACTCAAACTCCAGTAATAGAAATTATTGTAAGATTTCTCTTTTCACTAAAAAGGCTGGGTTTTGGCACAAGAAGCTTAGTCTACACTTTCATTAAACTTATCAGCAAGGAAAATCCTCCATTGATCAAAGCTCTGGACTTCCTTAAGGAGCTCAGATTCAAGGGCCACTAACAGTTTCTGCAAGTTTTTTCTCAGCCTGGTAACTGAAGCTACATCATAAAATATCAATAAACATTGAGTCACTTTGGTATCCATGCTTACATTCAATGTATTTCTAGTGACAAAGATAGCCCAAGCAGAATAATAAAACATTATTCAGTTGCAGTGTATCACTGAAAGCCTGTATTTCTTTTTCATGTAATACTCAGAGTACCTTGAAAAGAAAAACAAAATGCTAGAAAGAATCCTTATTCCAGATACACAACAAAGCCCTCAAACAGGATCCTCCAGCTCCCTGCCTGCTGCAGGTTTTCCCCAATCACTCTTATCAAGAAACATCCTCAAAAGTTATTTGGAACTATTCTGAAGAGGACACAGCAGCAGCAAGTGTGTCATAACAAGGGCCACATCTGTGCTTCCCTGGCTGTCTGGAATCCCAAATCTAGTCTGTATCTTTTTGTGGTTTAGGAGTGAGACCAAGGATTTCAGTTGCGACTTGACAGAGACACACACAACAGGATATGATTATCTGAATATTGAATCAGATTTCTGGGGAAGCTGCCTGTCTGAAATCATTGCATTTTTATTAAATTTGACACTACACGTAGAGATAAAACAGTCAGTGACTACATTTCATTACTGAGGTAAAAAAAGACTGCTTTAATATAAAGCCTCCAGACTGTCTAAAGGTTCAAGCTCCATTAACAAAACCCACCACTCTGCTTTGCTGCTCAGATGAGCTTTCTGGAATGAGTGCATGTGGGCAAAGAAATTCCACTCAGCACAGGCTGTGGTAGCACTGCTCGTCAAAGAACAATTCAGCAAGCTCAGGCATTATCTGGAGTGATTAGAAAAAGCAGAGTTTAGTCTGAGTGTATCATGGGAATGGTCCATGGGCCAGGCAATGGATGACACACGCTGGCAGGGTTTGTGTCACCTATCCTGTGGTATTTATCCACGAGGGCAGATAGCTACACAGCAGCTTTCAGTGTTGCAGCCACAGAAGGAGTTACAGCTCGCTGGCCCTGCCAGGTATAACGTGCACAGACAGGCTGCATACATCACAAAACAGAATACCTCCAGTTCTATAGTCCCACCAGCAAAGTTCTAGCAAACCACACCAGACAGTTCTCGTCTGGAGAGGCAGTTCAGGTAGTTATTTATTTCCAGCATTATTGCTAGCAGATAGTTTCCAGGCATTATTAAATTCCTACTCCCTAACAACCAATTCCCTATTATTAACATGCATTGACAGCCCACTCACTACCTGTAAATGTACAACGTATTTGGCACAAATCAAGCTTCATTTGCTGCCTGAGAGTATGGATTTAGTTTGATGGACATTATCAAAAACAAACCACAGAACTGCTTGAGGCCAGACAACATGGATAAGCCAGTGCCAGTGAAATTTCATCTAACAGCTGGGGAACTCAACTGGATGCCTTCACTCAATGTTGCACAGTATAACAGGATGGAAGTAATTCTCTGCATTTCTAGCAAATTAGAGAGCATTTTCCAGGCTCACAAAAATTTTCCACTCCATTATCAAACAAATAAAAAAACCTGAGAGTGAAAATTGAGAAGCATGCCTCCATTATTCTTAAGATTATTACAAATACACCTGTTAAGTTGATTGTTGATGCACTGACTGTTAAGACACTGAAGCATTAAACTGAGGGGTCTTTTCAGCTACCCAGGCATACATATGTCAATTTGTTTATCTACATACTAAATCTCAAAGCAGACTCTTCTGACAATCTCCCTCACTCCCCTGGGACTACTCTGCTCCCGTGTGGGGCTGGGGAGAACTGCCCTAGTTTGTAATAGGATGGACCTCTGCAGGAGCTCAGCACTTCTGTTCAATGAATCAATGTAATTACACAGAAGCTTCTTATTGTTTAAAATATGCATCACCTCTTTGGGCATCATGCAGGAACTCACATCTTTTAATTTGTTCAATAATGGCTACTGATCACCTCTTTTCTGTATTATGCTGACTTATCCTATAATTACACACTATACTACTTTTACATACTTATGCATAACCTATAGAGTTCACTTACTTACACTTCCTTAGCACAGTAACTCATACCTAACACAGTACTTATACATTTTACTAACTTATCTATAAAACAGCACATATACATTTTGCAGCTGCTGTGCAGGAGATTACACATTACTGGATTGGTCTCTTTACTTTGTTTAAGAGCTCCACACACACTTTTCAGATAATGCAATTGGTTCCTAATCCCGTGTGGCACAGTCTTTATCTATTCCTTGCTGTCTTGGTATTTTAGCCTCTCAGCTTCTCCTTTCCCAATTCCAATTTAGCAGTTTATCTTTCAGTACCTTTCAGTCCTTGATGCTCCAGATCCAGGTAAGCAGAGTCAAGATGATGGCAGCAACAAAACCCATCCAGTGATCAGCAGCCAAGTTAGTCCACAAAAATCCAAACAACCACACAGCAAAGGACAGAGAACAGATACAAGCTCCTCTCACCTCTCTTCTTTCTCCCTGAACCTTCTGACTGGGCTTAAAAACCCTCCAGGAGCTGATCTGCTGCACCTGAAGGTGGATGACCAGGTGAAGCTGGTGAGGGTAATTCCAGCCTGGTCTCTCTCTGAGGGCTCCAGTAGGAATAACTAAAGATAGTTTGGCTGGGGCACACTATCGTGATTCAAAACACCTTACAACAGACCTTCCCCCTCCACTCTGAGAAAAGAGGTTTTGAGCCCTTACAGAGGAGCAGTCATGAAAATAGAGAGGCCAAAATGTCTGCAAGGAATGTTTATCCTCATTTAGTCATCCAGTTGTAAGGTCTAAACCAGAGAAGAACTGAGACTCTCTAAGTTCTGAGGAAAACACAAAACTTGTAAACTCTGGATGCACTCCTGGCTTTCTCTCTCCTCGATGGAGCCTACAAAGTACCCTTTTGGAGAGAATGAGCCCTCTCTTGTTCACTTCCCATATTAGTTGCCATCCATGAAGGAAGTTTATATCAGGGAGTAAAACTGGCTAGCGATGATTAGGCAGAAAAAGTAATTAGCAGGAGACAGTCTGATCAGGAAGCATGAACTAAAAACTCAGGGAACTGTCAACTTCCCTGGCCAAGAGAAGCATGGGTAATAAACCTTACACTTAAACATGACTGGCTTTGGGCAGGGAGAGATTTGGAATGGAGAGAGAAAAGTTAATATTGGTACTGGGATTACTATAATAACAAAGGGAGTGGCTGCAAATGAAGGTCTTAAAGCCTCTTGAGAAAAATCCATTATTCTTTCCTTTTACTTTTGTTTGTAGAATACAGAAAATTGTGCCAACTTTTCAGCCATGGAAAAAGCCCACAACGTTTTGCTCAAATTTCCAGTAATGTGAACAATCAGTAAGTGACCAATTTTAATGAGACTTCCAAGAGTCATTAGAAAGCTAATGGTTTCTCAGATTATTTCACTTTGTCAGTTGATTACCTTGCTTCGTGTTGGGAGTGCATGTGATTACTGCCTTACAGGGATCAGCAGCAGCATCTCTTATACCCAAAACAATGGGAAGTGGTGAAAAGTCAGACTTTTCCTGCTCGGCCTGGGCTTTGCCCTCAGCTCGTTCCCAGGCAGCCAGCAGAGCCGGTGCTCAGCTGGGCTCTGCATCCCATCTCTCTGCCTCACACTTGTCCTGACTTACTGTGTAACACGAGCAGTAAATGCCTTGGGGGGCTGCTGGGGCTGGCTCAGAGACCTCATTTCACAGAGCATTCGAGCCCCAAGAGGAGGATAAACACAGTATTAAAGCTGAATTTATTCCCAGTAATACATTTCCATGTGCTGATCACCACCTCCCATGGTGTTTAACCCATGTAATGCAGCACTGGTATGTATTCAGTGTGAGAATTCATTATTCAGAGCATGTACAACCAGTTCTTCTCCCTGAAATTCCATTCCTTGTAAAAAAAAATTTAAAAAGAGAGAAAAAATCTTGGAAGTCACACTGATGCCATTTCCAAGGGAGGATTCCAGGATGTGGCTGTCTTTAGGCAATACCACTTATTGTTCAGAAGGTGAAGGTGGACCTCTGCCAAAGGCAAAACAAGATGATTTTGAAGATTATTATGGTCCAGTTACATCAAATCCCTGTGAAAATAGCTGCATTGTCTTGAAGGCTTTCCAGGTTAAATGCTTTTACATTTATCATGGCAAATGCAGAGTATCATCAAGATATGTGTTTGCAGATCTTGGCAAATACCTAAAAACTGAATCAGCTCTATTATTGCCTTTATTGCTGACATCTGTTTCTCCCTAAAGATGTGTAAGTAACTGCAGCCAACACAGCTGACAGGGAGAGAAGAGATACACACAAAAAAAGAAAAGCACCTCTGGGATATTTTTCAGGCCCACTGATAATAAATTTCAAAGACTGCTACTTTCTTATGGCATGTACTTAGACCCTAGGCTGTACTAGACCCACTACTGTAGGATGAATACCTCTATGACACAACCCTTGTTTTTATACTACAGTAGTGCCACACTCCCAGTGTTCCCCATACTAGGGAAGTGTAAGAAAGCATGTTTATCCATGACAGCTCTAATGATGCCATATTAAGGGTAAGAGGTTTGAGATCAGGAGATGTGGTAAAAATAAATATCCTTCCAATCACTTGTGATGAGAAGAGGAGCCCTGAACTGAGGGTTATACTGCTTGAAACAAGCCCAGTGAAGCCTCCTCTGAACACAGTTTGTTGTGTGCATTTGGAAAATCCCACCTGGCTTTCTTTTTTCCAGAGAAGCATTTAAAGGTGGTAAAGAACACATTCTTCCCTCAGACCTATTTTCATGTATTACAAATGGAGAAGTGACAGTGAAAAGGAAAGCTCAGCCAAGTGGAAGAAAGTGGGTAAGTTATTTTGTTTATTATATCCATTACAGTTATGCCCAGGGACACGACGAGTCTAGGGCCCTGTTATGCAAAAATCACTGTGCAGCACAGAGCAAGAGCTGGTGTGAGTTCTGAAGAACTCCCAGCCAAACAGACAAGACAAAAGCCACCACAGACACCGAGCATGTGAAAGGGCCAGCAGCCCTGGAAAACATCTCAGGGTGATAGGAACAGCTTTTTCATTTTCTTATTGTCAAGACTGATTTGGGGTGGGTGAAGGCTCAAACTACTGGTGGGCAAGGAGCAGCAAAGTGGAAAACCAAAGTGGCCAGTCAATGAGGAGAGGAAGGAGGAGAAAGACAGCAGGTGCAGCAGAGGGCACTGAACTGCACAGGGTCCTGCAAGGTAGCACTTGCACTACAGGCTGGAGACAGAAACAGGCATGAAAACACTTGCCAAAATGTTCACCAAAACTGCAAAAGAACAAACATCATATTCCAGATATTGCTACTGTAGCAATGTCATACACTGATTAAAATGATGGATATCAATTCTACATCAAAACTAGATGCTAACAAAAGGCATTGCTGCACTGCCCTCTCTTTTGCCATGTGTATAATTTTCCTGTTCACTACTACACTTCAGAGATGGGAATTTTTAAAATTCCCAGCTCTAGGTTAGGAATTTCATTTCATTTCAACTGAAGAGTTTGGAGTTTTCCTGCAATCTCATCCTATTCTGTAGTATAAAGTACAGACAGATACTTTTAAAAGAAAATCATCAGGTCTTACAGGTGAGCTACAAAATGTCTGTTGCCAACAAAATTGTTTTTAAGAGTTCATTTTGGTCACCGATCCAGACACTTTGGAGAAAATATTACTGAAAAATCATTAGACAATGTTAAATATTTTCACTAAACACTACCAAGTCGGTATCATTAAGTTAAAAAAATTGATCAGATAGGTTTGACAGATCTGTAGGAGCAGCAGGACTCCCAGTCAGGGAGGCTGAAGGTGGAGCTGCCACAGTGCTGTGGCTTTCTGCAGAGGGGATGTTATGACTGTTTAAATGATTTCAGAGCTGTCTCAGAACTGTGAACAGGGATGATTCTAGAAAAACTGGCAATAAAATGATGAGTCTTTAATTGCTTAGGTCTTGAGGGAAACAAGAATCAGTTTTGCACAAAAGTTTCTGGTAACTTTCCAATTCTTAGAGACAAATTACAATAGCTTAGCAGCAAACAAACAGGTATTGTTTGTTTGTTTATGCCAAACCCAAAAAGAGTAGAAAGACATGTGTACAGAAAATAATCTTCACTGCCATCCCCAAAGCCACAACAGCTTCTGCTGAAGGTACAGCCCTGCAGCTTCAGCAAGAAGTGCATTTAAGGCTTCCTTCCCTGTCTCTCACTGGATGCATGGCCTGACCTCTCTGCTCTCATCTGCTCTGGGCTTCCCTGTGAGCAGAGCAGCTGCCTGTGCCCTCAGCAGCACCACGAGGTCCAGTTCCTCCATCACCCTCAGAGCAGCACTGCCTTGACACCCAACTGAGGCTGAAGTCTGCTTTCCAAAATAAATCTCAGTGAGGTTGCATTAGTTTTTGTGCTTAGCTTTTTTACATACTTTCATCTTTTAAAGTTTGAAGTTCTGCTTATTCTTTCTTTTTTATTTATGTGTATTTGAACTTGATTAAAGTCAAATCTTCTAAGGAGAGGCTAGAGGATGAAGAGGACAAAATGTGATTTCAAGTCTGGGAATTTCTTAATATATCACCCTTTTAAAATTATAGATAATTATTGTATTGTTAAATGTATTTTTGTTTTCTCAGAAAACCTTTTTAATTGTGGGAAAAAAAATAAAATAAATGAGAGAAGGGAAATTTTGTTTACTTCACCTCCTCTTAGTACAGTAATAAAGACAATTGAAACAGAGCTCAGTGTTCTGCATTGTCAGGAACAAGGCAGTTTCTTTTTTTTTTCAGCCATAAATCTTGATGTCAGTGTCCCTGGAGGTTTCATCATTCTTCTCTTTATCCAGAAGTATTTACCTTAGCTTTCAAAGTGTTTGAATTTGGGAAGAAAAGAGCTCATCATTTTGTGTGTAATTTCAGCTAAAACTAATTCCAAAAAGCTCTGGTGATACACACTGAGCATTCAAGTTGTAGAGTACAGCAAGGCCTCTTAAATTTCTGCTCAAGACAGAAACTGGTTACTCTGTGGAAGTAGTTTGTCAGTAGGAGTGAAGCAGACACATCAGTGAGATGCTTTGGGGAATACAAAAAGAGGAGCCTGGTAACCTGGAGCAGCTTGTTATGGTGGTCTTTTACAAACCTTAGTATTTGAACCATATAAAATATTCCTTTATCCCTAAACAGGCAGCAAGAATGAACTAGCTTTGCTAGATTTTACCAGATAAGACTTCAAAGTATTAATTAATCTGTTGCTTTCAAAAGACATGGAAATTCTATATGAGTATTTTTTAGCTTAAGTTAATTAAAGCAAATGGTCACTCTTTTCCCCACCAGGGCAAAACGTGGTCCCTGTGTTCCCAAATCCATAGGAGATGGGCAATCCTGACTTACTTTTAACTCTGCTTAGATATTTTTTCTGCCACTCAAACATGAAGTTCAAATCAATGAAAGAAATTCAGCTTCAGAAAGCAATGTTGGCTTTCCCTTGCCTTCTGCAGCCTGAAGCAGGCTCTGGCTTCTCAGATGTCTCTTGAGCTGGCTACAAGGCTGGCAAACCAGTAGTGACAGAGTAAGAGGAGCAGAAGTTAAAGGATTTTCCCTCCCAAAATAACAAAAGATGGCATTGTTAGATCAAAATGTCACTAGGGAAGGGAAGGAGCTGCAGATATGCTTTGGCTTCAGCACTAATATCAGCAAGGAGAGTTGCCCAGTGAAAATCAAATGGATATCAAGTCGTGCCTGGCCAGTGGCCATCAACCAGCTGCACAAAGGCAAAGTCATTCCCCTCATGGTGGCCTGGCTGCTGGGGAACCTCTGATCAGACACCCACCTGCCTGTCTGTAGAACAACTCAGGCAATGCTGCAGGCAGCAGCTAGAGTTTGGGCTGGAAAGCACAGGGCAGCGAGGAGGGATTATTAGAGCAGTGGGTAGCAGGAAGGGCCGTGCTGATGCTGTGTTTGACTTGCATGTGAAAGCTCTGTGCAGCTCCCTGAGACCGGGCACCCGCCTCACCCAGAGCACACAGCTCCAGAAGGAGGAAGATGCTGAGGAAACAAAACCCAGCTCGAATATCAGGGTTTGTGAATATTTCCATTTCTGCCAAGAGAGGCAGCAGCACTGCCTGCACTTCTCAGCATCTCTGGACAGCCCACAGCAGCACACTCTTCCCTTGCCCCAGCCTGCCCCACTGCTCTGCCTCCTCCTGGGGCAGGGAAACCACTCCCTGAAGCAGCAGGTGGGGTCAATGGGGATGAGAACCTTTCCTTTAAGACAGACTGTGCTGTGCACATCATCCCTGCTCTGTGCACACCATCCCTGTACTGTGCACCTCATCCCTGTGCTGTGCACATCATCCCTGCACTGTGCACATCATCCCTGCACTGTGCACCTCATCCCTGTACTGTGCACCTCATCCCTGCACTGTGCACCTCATCCCTGCCCTGTGTACCTCATCCCTGCCCTGTGCACCTCATCCCTGCCCTGTGCACCTCATCCCTGCTCTGTGCACCTCATCCCTGTGCTGTGCACCTCATCCCTGCTCTGTGCACATCATCCCTGCTCTGTGCACCTCATCCCTGCTCTGTGCACCTCATCCCTGTGCTGTGCACCTCATCCCTGCCCTGTGCACCTCATCCCTGCCCTGTGCACCTCATCCCTGCTCTGTGCACCTCATCCCTGTGCTGTGCACCTCATCCCTGCTCTGTGCACCTCATCCCTGCTCTGTGCACCTCATCCCTGCACTGTGCACCTCATCCCTGCCCTGTGCACATCGTCCCTGCTCTGTGCACCTCATCCCTGTGCTGTGCACCTCGTCCCTGCCCTGTGCACCTCATCCCTGCCCTGTGCACATGGTCCCTGCGCTGTGCACCTCATCCCTGCCCTGTGCACCTCATCCCTGTACTGTGCACATCATCCCTGCGCTGTGCACATCATCCCTGCTCTGTGCACCTCATCCCTGTGCTGTGCACCTCATCCCTGCCCTGTGCACATCATCCCTGCGCTGTGCACCTCATCCCTGTGCTGTGCACACCATCCCTGCTCTGTGCACCTCATCCCTGAGCTGTGCACATCATCCCTGAGCTGTGCACATCATCCCTGCGTGGGCTGCGTGGGCTGTGCCGTGTGGGCTGCGGAGCCTGGCTCCTCATCGAGCTCATCGCGTTCAGTGAGCACACACTCACTCCTCCTTTTGTTACTCCCCGTGAATGTTAATCACCAACACCTTGTTTTCAAGTAATGGTCTGCTGCATGAATCACCTGGAAGATGGTTGTAATTCAAGACACACCGCTGCAAACCAGCACAACATAACCCCAATTGTCTCACTTTCATATATTTCTTTCGGGTTATAATATGTCTAATTTCACTTCCCTGAGATAGGGAAGTGAATAGGGATAGCAGAGATAGGAGCAGCGTTCCTCCCTGCAGCAGCCAGTAACTATGGTGACCAACGCCAGTGTGATGAACACACCTTCTGTTCCAACAGGAGCCCAGAAGCACTGGAGTTAAGAAATGATGTAAATGAAAACAGGACTGAAAAGAAAACCAAAGTGCTGGGAAAACTTCATCTGGGGTTTAGATGCAACACTATGGAATATGTTATTTGTTAATGCCTGTCTACCTGTATCTCTCAGTCTTGCGACCCTTCACCTGTTAAAAACACCAGCAAAGCATATTTTTTTATGTTTAGATGGGAAGAATAGAACAGATTTATCACTGCCCCTGTCACACACATGAACACACTTTGGAACAGCTAGGGGCTGATTCCCCTCTTACGGAGTGTTCTTGTAAAACATTCCAGATCCAGCCATGGCTGGTGTGTGGCACAAATGCCGTAACAGGCAGATGCAGGCCTGGAGGAATCAACACATCTGCTGCAAAGTCAAGCAAAGAATGTCTTCATCTGCACTGGGCAGGTTCTGCCAGGGAAGGAAACACGAGGTTTGCAGAATGGGTAAAATTCTGCCCCAGCCTTAGCCCTTAATTGTGCTTTCAGCTGCTCCTGCCTGTTGAATACTTGGGAGCTTTTGCTGCCAGCGAAAGCAGCGACTTGGAGTCGAAGCATGAGGGGCCAGACTCAGCCTCTCTCTGGTCCTTGGAGGTGACCTTGCTGCCTGGGAGAGAAATGAGTGTCGGGGTGATGCCTCATCTCATCATCGAGTAGTTTGGGCTGGAAGGCAACTGAAAGATCAGCTCATTCCAACCTCCCTGCCAAGGGCTGGGGCTATATCTGAATTCTGACTCTTCTGCTCCTCATTGACACTAAAGGGTAACTGAAAGGGAGTGATTTACCAAAAGCCTGCATAATAAAGGCTTTGCCAGAATTAAAAGCCAAGTTTTTTTGTCTTCAGTTAAGCAATGAGCTATCATACATAATTCAAAAGCTTTTTTCAGAATATTTCACAGATTAATTAGTAGTAGTACTATGAATATTCTTCTAATTTTATCACTGATAGTTTTTTGCTGCTTCCTAACTGTAAAAGAACTTCTTTAATCTCTGGAATTTATACAATACAATACATTACTTCTGCCTTTTCCTTTATTCACTTTTTTTAAAAAAGTGTTTCTCTTTACCCTAAGTCTGTAAGAAAGTAATTTGCTATAAGCTGGCAGCTGCTTTGCTGTACCACAGAGTTTCAGTGGTTTCTAGACAGAAACAGGGGCAAGAGACAAAGGAGGGCTGATTACAGTGATATTTCAAAGAACAGTGTGCTGGTTTATTCCAAATTAAAGGGTGGAAAGGAAAAGCTATGGGTTTGAAGAGTTAAACAGGGAAGAAATCTTAATTTACTTGATGTCTCTACTCACAGTCAGCAGGTTTCAGGGCACTTGTGTATCCAAACTAACCAAATGATGATTTCTGTGTGACAGTCTCTCCGCCCCACTTGACACCCCTCAAGGCTGCTTTCAACTTGCTGAAAGCATTCAAAGTCTGGAGAACCCAAGCCAGGCACGAATTTTTGTTGGTGAGGAGGTAGAGCAAACCTTAGGGTTCATTTCATGTTCCTTTTCATGTACTATCTCAAGGCCTCCTCTTCCCCCTGCCCCCCCAGTGCTGTCCCTTTCGAGCAAACACACAAACAAAACAAAGAGCCCTTCTTTCCACTCTGAAAAAAAACCAAACCGAAACCCACAGCAACTTTGCCTGAACATCCCTCATACTTCTGAGTACTCAACGCTGCCAACATCTGTTTCCCCTGTCTGTAGATAAGGTGCAAATGCCATCTTCTTTTCTCTCCCTTCCCCTTTCCCTAGACAACTGTGAGACCTGCTACCCTTTTTTAGGCAAAGTAAAAGAGCTTTTCCTTGTTGGATCTCTCCAAAACCAGCAGGGAACAAAGCATTTGTTAATTTTAGATCCCGCAGTTCTACTCAGTGCTGTTCTCCTCTGTCCTGGAAAGATGAAGATTCTCATAGGTAGCTCGAAAAATATTTATTCCACTGCTGGTTTAACCATTTGTTTTCAGAACGCTGCACTGAAAACCTGCTAATGGAAGAAGCCAAAAGCTATTAGAAATTTCTGCTTGTCCAAGCACTCAAAGCTGAAATGTATATCCAAGCCTTCTCTGTCACATCAGGCTCATCTTTTCTAATCCTTGTAACCCCATTATTTCCAGCCTGACAGTTTTCCCCTCTGTGCCCTGGAGCCTTCTCCCATCCCCTGAGCCACACTACATAAGTTCCCTCAGGTTAAACCTTCTGTTTCCTATTCTGTTATCTCTAAAGGATAACACTTCAGGACTAAGCAGCTCTCTGTGATTCTCACTCCCCCATATGCTCTGTGAGGGTGATTTCCACATCACCACATCATAAGCAAGGAAGTGACATCCACTGTCACTTCCTTGGGAGGGTGAGCTATAGGATGCCATCCAGCAACAGGTGAAAGGTAGCTTGGAAAACACAAGTTCCCTGGCAAACTTATCTCCCTAGAGAGGGCTGAGGAACTCAGAGAGACAGACTGAAAAGCCTGGAGAGAGGAATGGCAGAGTTTAATATCTTTGAGGACAAGGGCAGGCTGAGAAACACAGTGGTCCCCTCCGTGTGTGCCACACCTGAGCCCACAGTGGAGCACTAAGGATCTCCCCAGGAGTGCTTGGGGGAAATGATGGTCACAAGACCCCACAACGCATCAATGTGGACCTTTTATCCCTGCCTGTATCTTGAGATGTCACAAAGAGAAGCAAACAACCAAAACTACTTGGAAACTTAACTGGAGACTGGATTGAAGAGAGAGACACAAATTAGCAGTTGCTGGAAGATGTTTTTGGAATGGGTCCTAAACCAAGAAACCTAAAACAAGTATTTGCCATGAGTTACACTTGTGAGTTGGGGTTTGCTTTTGGGCTGAAGGCATGAGCACAAAAACTGTGTTGTTGGACCAGAACCATCATCTCTGCAATGTCAGGCCCCTTCCAAAAGAGGACTGAGCACGTTTAACTCCCTGTGTGGGCAGTTTGTAGTTGAAACCAATTATGTTACATATGGGATCATATATATGACATGAGGCTTGGCAAGCAGTTGGTACTATAAATCACAGGCACATGAAAATACATTACTCAAGTAATTAGGATCTATATTTTCACAAATTTTCACTTTTTTTCAGATATGGTGAAATATGCTTACATATGCTTCCACCCAGAAAGGGTCTTACTTTTAAAAGAATCTGACTTTATAGCCCAATATTTTTAATCACTAGTACTTATAACTAGGAGCTATAAAAGCAATTTATAAGCATTGGAAAATGACACATAAAAGACAAAACAGATATTTTTCTCTAACGCTACCTCTCCCTCCTAAGAGTAGTAATCATCATTAGCAGAAAGTTGATTTATTTAAGCAAGAAACCCTCAGCAGTCTCTCACAATAACTATTAAACCACTCCGTGATCTCTTGTTAATACATTGATATTTTAACAAACTACTTAATTTTGTAGAGGAAACCTGTATTACCTATATTCTGTTGGACTACAAGAACAATTAATTTACTCTTTTATGATATATTTCACCATTAGCATTTTCAAACATCAGTAAAATGGAGATATGTAACAAAGCAATTTTCTCTTAATGACACTTTTAGATATCAAAACATATTTAGTTTGAGTTGAGAGGATATGCAAGAGGCAAGTGTGGCCTGTTCAGAATTTTTTCCATGCTCCATAAATAATTAGCTGTATTCTTTTGATGCTAACACAGAAATAAGGAGGAGAACCACCAAATTAATGAAGCTACACCAGTATGGCATGAAGTAGAACCCAGCTGCATTTTTAAAGAGATTTTCTCTGAAGTCATAATTTGAAGGCAAAATAAGAAAAACCAACTGCAACAAAAAATATTAGTAATCTCAGTTCCAGCATGGCATTTCTGCCACATCTGAAACCCAGACTGATTTGACCAAGAAATGAACACCAGCATTTGGGGATGCTAAATAGCAGCTTTGTCAGGATGGCTAAGGGAGAGGCTTGGAACATCCTTACTTGACTCGATGTGTTGTCACAGCAATTTGAACTGATGGCAGTTTTGAAATCTGAACAAAACTTTGTACCTTGACACTACCTGGAAAGTCAACATGCAGTCAGAACAGCTTCATCCAACACTCACAACTGCTCAGATTAAATTAGTTCCTATCCATTACCTTTTATCCTCTAGGTTATCCTCCAACATTATGTTCAAAAAATAAGGTCAGTGGTGAGGTGAGGTATTTCTTAAAGGAAGCTGATGTCCCAGAACAACTCTCAAATGGTGCCACTGAGACAGTGTTAGTGATCTAGCACAGCTAGGCAGGATGCTGGTGCATCCATTAACCTCATGGTCTGCCTGTTTGTACACCTTAAGACTTGTCTCATCCATTTCCTCTCTTTCCCTCCTCTTTTTTTGCTTTTGTTTATCTCCAGATGCTGAAAATAAACACAAGCTCAGAATAAAGAGAGAGAGAAAGAGAGAGAAAGAAAAAGAAAGAGAGAAAGAAAGAGAGAAAGAGAGAGAGAAAGAGAGAGAGAAAGAGAGAGAGAAAGAAAGAAAGACAGACCCAAGGAATACCCTGAAGGCTTTGCTTTTGAGAAAGGAGTGAAATACCTACTGAATGATCACTGCTTCCTAAAGATTCAATTCTGTTCCAACATTTTATATAGCATAGTATTCCAAAGTATGAGGCTATGGAAAAAAACATAACAAAGAATAATCTAACCTGATGGAGTTCACAAGCTGACAGTTCAACCTCCATGATAGGCCTGAGAATCTCCTTTACTTTTTGGGGAGAATGGAGGAGCAGAAAAGGAAATGGTGCTATAGTTAAATATATCAGACTAGCCACTCTATGCAAGAGAAAACATTATGATTAAAGGCAGTGTTTGATTCTCCATTGCACAAAGCAGACTCCACAGAAAGAGAAGAAAATGCCATTTCCTATAAGCAGAAACAGTCATTACAATTAAGAACTCCTCTGAAGGTAAGGAATAGCATCACCCAGCAATGACAAGGTAATTTCCAGTGGCAGAGGGAGGATGCACCTGATGGGAGCTGGGCATAGCTCTCCTGGAATGACAAGGAGCTGTTTCCAGAGGAGTGCTGACACAGGACCACACAGTCATCCCTTTCAGACTAGGGTTGCACTGACTCCCTGCATGACTCCCTTTTTGTCTTTTGATTTCAGCTGTTCTGCTTTTGTTCTAGACCCTGTTTGTTGCAGTTCCTTGGAGTTTTTAACTCTGTGGCAGCAGTTCATTGTATCTCCTGCCTGCTGGGATTGGACGAGGGTCACCTGGCTCTCCCAGCACACACCTGAGTGATGACACACACAGCTAGACAAGGCTACATGTTTTGACAGCTGTGCTGTTCACAGCCATGGCTGCCCAGCACAGACATGCACAGCTTCATTTTCGTGAGGCAGCTGCAGCTTCTGGGGCCTTAAATCACACTGGGTATTTTTGTTTTGTCTTATCTATTGCTTGCACATCCACAAGTACCCACTGACTCTGACATACAATTCTAGCAGCCCAGACAACCCTGTTTTCAGTTTTCTGTTGAACAAGATGTCAGCAGATGACAACCCACGCTCCACTGATGTCATTCTGTAATTTAACAACATTAAATATGGGTCAGAGTCTGGCTCCATCGCCATTTTAGCAGACACTTTATTATTTTGTTTTCAATCAACAAGTTAGACTGAGAATAATGGGGATATACTGTGCCATAATTCATTGCAATGGCTTAAGCATATGCTCATGAAATGGCATCTTGTTGTCTGACACAATTATGTCAGATTTACCATGGCTAGCAAAAGCAGATTTAGTACAAACTATCAGCTGCTGAACTCTACAATCTTCTAATACAACTATGCTGAGAGACATAGTCAAATGCTAACTGATGATAAATAAACTGCTAGGATTTGCTCCCCCATATCTGTATGAATAAATCTGTGTTATTTTCTCCAGTATACCAGAGTTTTCCTGTCTCTGACTTGCAAATTCATCTCTTTTTTTTTTTTTTTTTTTTCCCTTTTTTTTTTCTGGGCTGTATTACAAAACTTAGTTTCTTTTTGAAGGTGACTCTTTAGAGGAGGCCAGCACAAAATTTATGTGGTCCTTGAAATAGTTCCCAGTCATTTACTGACCTCCCTGCCCACTTTATAGAGACACTTGCTTGTAACCCCTTTAGAACAACCACTCCTGTGCCAGCCCAGAGCTTCCCCTGGAACAGGTTAAAGGGGCTATAAATGCTCCTTACAAGGGCCAGCTTCCCATAGCTACTATAGATTTAATCTGCCAATTGACTATTGCTACTAAAAAGCAGGGTTGTCTTCCTCTTATTTTATGGATTCTTGTGGGTCCCTTCCAACTCAGGATATTCTGTGATTCTGTGACCCTGTGAAATCCCTGAATTATCCTGGAGGACACTTCACCTTACACATTCAAGCTGGCAAGGCCTGATACCCGCCTCTTACTGAGTTCAAGAGGAAAAGCAAGCCCTTGCTGTGTGAATTCTTGGGACAGTGGTGAGGGGCAGCCTCAGAATCCCCACTGCAGCAACTGAAGTAAGCAGAGGAAAGATTGCTCTCAGAAAGACAGAAAATTAGGGCAGGGTAAGGGAGGTCCTACTACCTCTATTCATTGGTTAATTTATAGTGGGTCTCCCTGTAAATTATCTTATTTATTCTATGTGGAAAAAACCTGACATTTGCTGTCACCAATTTACTCCTTCCCCTTGCCAACCTGTGACCTCCAGTGACCTCTCCTGCAGCTCAAACACACCATGGGTGGTACTTAAACCCAGCAATATCAATAATTATTTACCCATGATATAGAAATAACAAACATTTAGCTTTGATTCTCCACACCACGTTTTTAGAAGGCTGTGAAAAAACCCCTTTAATCCTGACACATAAAGAACAGAGGAATGTGACAATTTGGGAAGCTGGCAGCAGCATGTGGGAGCTGGTGCATCCACCCACCGTGACAGAGCTGTTTGATCGTGCTGGGGCTCACATGCCAACAGCAGTGGCAGATACTGTTGCAGATGCTGCCATGCTGATGTTGTGCCCATAGCCTGCTCTCATTTCATGTCTTATTTCCTTTGAATTAACAACTGAGTGGTGTGTGAGATGCCATCCTTCAGGAGTCTTTCTGCAGTCTCCAAGGACTCCTCCTCAGCCGAGTACTTCAGAGGCTGTAAATACAGCTGTTAATTTCCCTGATAAATAACAGAAGGACAAGGAGCAGAGAAGAATTTACACCGCTGTGCCAGCTTCATTACTTAGGAAAATTTCCCCTTTACTCTTCAGAATACAGAACAGAGGTTTGCATCCTAAACCCTACAGGTTTAATTTGCAGCCTCCCTTCCTGCCCTGACTCTGACCTAGAGCTACCAAAACACGAACAAAAAATTTGGAAATAGCAGGGGTCTTTTTTTTACCCGTCATTTTCTGACTGCTTCTTTGAAAAGGTATGTTATGAATTTACACTTTATTATCACCAGCCTTGTTTGGGATCCTGTATTAAATGGTTCACTCACAAAAGTAAAGATCTGTAGATGTATTTTTGTCCTTATGTCAGCCCTATAAGAAGAATATGTGTACAAGAACACCCTCTGATATCTTATTTTCCTTTAACTTATTTTGTAACTTCAGTTTCCTTCTCTCCATTAGCACTCTTTGCTTTCAAAGCTGCAGAAACCTTTTTTCTTATGATTTTATCCATTTGAAAAACATCAACTTATATTTTCAGAATCAGCTAATGCAAAGCCCTCTTTTCTGATCTGACAACGCCTTTATTACCTGTACTCTGTAGCTAAAAACCTGTTTATTTGCATGGCAAAAAGAAATTATACTGACACCAGAGCTGCAAGAAATTTTTTACTGTAGCAATTGTGGAGCTCTTCGAAACAATAATTCTATGGTCTTTAACAATAGTGTTGCAAGTCTGTCTGTGTGTTTATTATTCCACTCTGAAAAAATCAGTGAGAGATGGTTTCTTCTTTCCAACAAGATATTGGAAGAGAAAAAGAAAATAAGTAAATACCTTTTTTTGACAATATTTTTTTAAAAAATACTTGTTTTAGTGTTTCAGTTATAATTAAATTTTACTTCTTTGAGGATAACATAACCTGTGATACACCATAAACCCAGAGCACCAAATTAAATTCTACCAGGGTTTCTTCAATATAATACCACACAAATCAAGTAACTGGCAACACAATCATTTTCCTACCGTACTTGGATAATTTTGTAGAACAGACTATATTTAAGTTTTACTTTTTAGATATAATTTGCACTAATGACTAGATCACCCAGAGTGAATTACCAAAGGCTGCAAATTAACGAAGATGAGAAGATATCCAATTATTTTTAAAGGGCTAATGGATTCTAAAATGTACTGGTTCTGTACTTTAAAGATGATGTGTTGTTTTAACTATTGATAATAACAATGTAATAGAGAACACAGCTCAGGATATCTGTACAGGTAATGATCACCTCCCATAACCATGGCTCTGCTGGTGACCCCGGCACAGGAAGGATGGGACAGGGAAGGGCATCTGGAATGTCACCTGCCACGGTAACAAATGAGCAGAAGGGACAAAAAGGGGGGTTCCATTTCATGACAAGGACAGTGAAAAGAGTCTCAAAGCTACTGCTTAGGATGTGCCTGTGCTGAAGCCCAATCACAGTTTCCAGAGCTGCATTCACTCCTTGTGCTATCTCCAAGATTCCTGTAGTACCAGACACTCTCTGGGTAGGGAAGGTGTATTAATGCTCCACAAGGCACGCCCAACAAGCTCAACAATATCTCTAAGACACCAGCTCATCTTCTCTGCAGCCACTAAAGTGGGATTTTTCTGCCAGATGTGACTCCAATATCTCATAGATAAAGAGCAACCCAGTCACAGGCCTTTGCTGCCATTGACTCACCAGGGCTGTCACAGGAGCACTGCTGCAAACAGTATTGGCTTAAACATGGAACAACAGAGCTGGATGGAAGTGGCAAAAGTACACGAGTTGACATGAATGAATCTTTGAAGTCACATTTATTAAAAATTAATGCTCAGAAAGGACAAATGCAACACTGCTCCTTGCTCAGCCTGCAGCAGCTCTTCAGCCCCTGCTCGAGGTTTGCTGGAGCTCCTTTAGTGCAGCACTTGGCTGCTGCTATTGCTAGCCCTCCTCATTTCCAGCAAATGCCAACACCTTCAGTGTGTTTCCAGCCGTGTTGGAGTGTGTTCCTAAAACGACTCCAGTTTCCCAAATTGCTCCTGTTAAGGTAAAAGTTGCCATTTTTTATTTCTTTGGCAAGCACTGCATCTCATTGTGAGAATAACTGTTTTTACTAGCAAAGAGAAAAAGCCTGATTTTATCAGGCCTAAACCTCCTCAGCAGCTCTGGGTCTCTTTCAGACCATACATGACCATAAGCAGCAGCTGGGAAGTGGCAATTGTCTCCTCACAGAACATGAGCCCCAAGCTGAAACCTCTGCAGGAAGGTATGTGCTGGCCTCCTGCTCTCAGCCATGCAGGACAACACTACTTGAGGCTTCCTAAGAACTTAGAGAACACTGTATAAAGGCAAGGCTTTGGCACAAGCAAGGAACTGCAGTTTGTCTACAGATTATAGAAATCAAGCTGATTTCACTGGAAGTGCTGCAACCTACTCAGCCTGAGAACTGGTTTGCATATTTGCATTTTTACTTAAACCACTTTTTGCTGGACAAGTCTGTTGGCTGTCAAAAACCACAAGCAGGGGTTTACTGAAGATTTTTCCACAGTTCAACTGAAGATATCTAGAAAACACATCACAGCTGATCTAAATATTGTTTTGATGAAATGAAAGACTAGTGCAGGCTTCCCAACAAGTTACTCTCCTGGTGTGAAGAAATTGACTGAATTATTTTTCTTGTATTTTTTTTACAACTAAGATTTATAATTTTCCCAATTCCTTTTTATCCTGGCTTCCTAAAGAGACAATGCTTCTGCAAAACACCTGGCAGACACCCAGCCTGCAAACCTGGGAAACAATTTAGATCATGTTTGAAAGAAAAGCAGAACTCTTGAACGTCTCAGTGTTGTTGTGAAAAATGGTGTTTGGCTGGAGGAGAGGGCCCAAGGCAGGGAGAACTTGGCTGCTGCACACAGACTGCTCAGCAGTAACCGGTGAGGCAGACTGAATCTCCAGGCCAGCAAGAGCAAAGGCTTGCTCCTTTCAGTAGGGATGTTTGAGTACATCAAGGGCAGAGAAGGAATCCTTCTTCAGTCTGATGAAAATCCTCATATCCTGTCACTTCAAGCCTACAGGTTCTTCATCTCAGTCCTTCCCTGCTCTGGGCTGGCTGCTGTTCCTGCATTGAGATCTACTCTGAGAGGATGCCAGCCCTCTACTCACTTTTTATGTTCTTGTAATTAATTCTGGGCCTCAGCTTTTCCAACTTTTTTTCAGCATGTCCATGCCAATCCTCCTTAACCTTCTGTCTTATTTATACTTGGTTCATTTTTACCTTGTTTATTCTTTTGCTGCACTGTCCAGTGTGGAGGTGCCTTCCCCTGAAATCCCATGGGGAGGGACCCTGCAGGGCACGGGTCTGTCCCTGTCCCCATGTCACCTGTGCCCCATACCTGTCCCTGATTGGGTGGTTTGGGTGCACAGGAAGACAGCAGGGTCCATGACTGGGGTCTGCCTGGGAACTCCAGCCTTGGGGCTGGAGGAATAAATCATCCCTGAACATCTACAGAAATATCACTTCATCTTTCCTTCAGAGTCCATCGCTGCCTTATACTTGTTGTGAGGATTCCCCATTACAACAGTCCAGTCTTCTCTAAACTCCTGATGGAGCCACAGTATTTCTCACAATTGTTCAGATTCTCTTTCCCTTTCATCAGAGACATTGCTGATTTTCTTCCATCCCAATCCCTCAGAACAACTGCTGGGATGTTTTTGTTTGGTTTGGTTTAGCATTTTGTACACTTCAATCCCCAAAATGACATTGGAAACCCAACTTATTAAACATTTCTTAAAATTTTCTTTGTGAGGACTTTTCCATCTAGTCCTGCTGTTCTCACTCCTTTCTTTCCTACTCATCTTGTAATCGCTGTCACCCAAATGATTCCTGACCACTGAAACTAATCAAACAGTTATTTCCTGCTGATGAGAGGGAAGCCAAAATGAGTCACTGGTCTGGAATCCAATCTCCTGACATGCAGAGTTGTGTCTGACACAATACAAGAACGTGGTAAGCCATCAGTAACCTGTCATATTCTATTTCTGACTGCTACCCTGTTAATTAACCTCATTATCTGAGGTTAATTAACCCCAGAATCCCATTAGCATCATTTTCTGCCTCTGGGAAGCTTCTATCAGCTGCTCAGAACCCCCAGCCTCATCTGTCCAAGGCAGTATCACCTCGGCAGCATCCCTTAGCCAAAGTGTTGAGTTAAACATTATTATTAAGCACATTATTCTGGCACACGCCACAGGCTTTGCAACAGAGCCACTTGTATAAGGTGGTTGTGACTGTTTGGGAAGGCCAGAGGAGAGCTGTGAAAGCTTTTCTTTAGGAGTAGGAGGTAACTGCCTGGCAACTGGGGGATTAGGGGGAGGGAGGGAGCATGCCAGCAAAATAAGGAAGAGGAATCTAATAAGGGAGAGCAATTTTTTTCTTTCCAGTGGTCTATTTATGCTAGGGGGTATTAGGGTGTATCTCTTCTTTACATTCACCTGCTTTCCACACACTTCTCCCCATTTCCATGCCAGGGATCCTAACTCCTGCATTTCTGAAGACGAGGCCAGCCTGAAGAACTTCAGAGCTTAGCAAGCACACAAACCAAAATATACAGCAGGTACATTTTTCTGGAAATTAAAATTGATATGTCATAGCAAGATCTCATTTCTGAAATTCTGTTCTTTAATGAGTACAAAATTGTTCTATATTTTCACTTAACAGCAATTTTGTTGTCTTCCCTTTTATGATATGGACAACAATTTAATAACATAATTGTATATGAGAAGTAATTTTTGAAAATAATTGTAGGAAGCTTAAAATTTCATTGGAAATGTTATTTTAAATTGATCTCAGTAGTATTTTTTAAAAGTCCTGTAGAGAATGCTGATTGAAATTTATTTGAGCAAGTTGTCTGAAGAATCTCAGTAAGAAAGGCAGATTGGGTATTAAAACACTGCAATGCTCATACTTGAGAGTGAGCTGACACTCAGGGGGATTTTGAACAAAGTGAACTGAAAATATTTCCATAAACCATATCCCCAGCCTAACCCAATTTATGATAGTGGGACTTTTTTTTTTTTTTTTTTTGCTGTTTGTTTACATATAAAATGCTAAGAAAATAAATATTTCCATGTTTCTTAGCAATTTTCAGTAATTTCTTTTAAGTCAAACATAATCCTTTAAAATTTGAAGGACAATCTGAAATACTGGCATTTTTGGCAGGAAATCTAATTGCCCTCACAACACTGATCCCCCCCTCCTGCTTCTGCCCATTTTCTTGTGCTCTTCATGTTGAATGTTCTTTGGGGCAGGGGCCTGACCCATCATTCCCCTCTATCCCACTAAGGCAGAACACAAACCTTCCCAAACTTCCTCCGGACAGCAGCAGCTGTCTGGCACAGATTTTCTGCAGTGATGTTGATGGGAGCTGTGATTTGACTTCACCTGGCACTGGGGCAGCCCCTACACGAGGCCAGACCCCAGCAAGAGCAGTTTAATGCAAGACATGTAATCCTGGGCTGTTTCACTTTAATTAACGAGCACAGCTCAGACACAATGCAACAAGAGAAAATTAACTAAATCTATTATGATCTATTATGCTATCAGAGAATTATGCCTGTTAGCACATTGATACAGAAATTTCTCCAGCCATAACAAAATTACAGCCTATTGTTGGGAGAAAAATTATTACCTGCAATAGATTCAGAAAGAAAATAAAGAATAATGAGGTTTCTAAGTTTACTTCTTATAACCTGTCTAAACGACTGCAAAAATTAACGTCTGTGTTGCAAATATTATGACATGTTTAATGATAATTGTATTAGAGCTCTGTCTCAGCTTGTGAAAAAGATGTTAGTGTCACTGCACGGGAGTTTTTCCCTCACCCAAAATTCTTAGCTCAGTTACACAGGGGTAAAGCCAAGCTTTTTGCACTGGACCCTCTGCTACTTCATTGCTTTATGAAGAACAACAAAATTGTCATATACTTGAAGAATTTCCATTTTAGTGTAATCCAAATTTAGCAGTGACCAGCTGATAACCCTTTTTGACTGAATTTATCTCTGTGTGTGCATCTTATTCGTGATTAGCCTGTGCTGTCAGTCTTAGAGCGTATTCTAAGATGACACAAGGAAAAAATAAAAGATAGCAGATCTAGTGATGTTTTGAAAACATCCAGATGCAAGATTTCATCTATTTTACTCAGAAAAAAACCTAAAAAACGGATTGTTGGCTGAATGATCAAAAGTGAATTATTATCTATCGTACTCAAGAAAGAAATTCTGATTCTACAAATAAATACCTTCACCTAATTCTCATGAAAATGTTTTATGGTGTCACCTCCTGCCTCTAAAAATTGCTACATCTAATTAGGAAAATGATTTTATCAAAGTTATACAGTAAAACAAAAACATACTCATAAAATATTCTATCAGACTTCTTGCTGCCTTTGCAGATGGTGACAATTTCTTCCCAGAAGACTGACAAACCCAAAATTGAACCACTCTTGAGAGTTGCCCTCATAGTCAAAGATTAAGATATATTCAGAAATGCAACATGTACAGTTTTCTGTTCAACAATAGTTTCTTCCCACTTTCAATTCTATTTTTTCTGCCCTGGAAGAGTACATGTGTATGTCTTTACAGGAGAGACAGAAGGTTTTCACTTACAGAGACCAAAGAGAGCTAGTTAGCATTTTTTTCCCTGATTTTACAAGTTTACTGCTTTGATTTTATTCTAGCAGCACAGACCACTCCACTGCCTTTTGTGGAGCTACCAGGGTATGAAATTATATGTGATCTCAATGAAACACCCTTACATATTTATTAAAGGACTGTTTTCACTGATGGTTCAACACCATCATCTGCACACACACACACACACACACTCAAAGGCTTATTCTTAAACACTTATCTTGTTTCTCAGCCATAAATAACATTTTCAGCACTCAATCCATACAGCATTACTTACTGAAGGAAAGTTGTACATATGTAGTAAAGCTAAATACCTGTTAGGCACACACTCTATGAACACAGGGATGGCTCTCCCACATAACATCTCCAGATTGTGCACTTAACCTTGAAATGACAACACTTTCTGGATCAGTGGGCTCAGTGTCTGGTACCAGGTTAGATCTGGGCTGCTGGGCTGCCCTTGCCAGCTGCTGCTGAGCAGCTCCCTTCTGCTCATGCCAACAGCTGAGCTGGTGTGGTGCCACAGAAACCTGTCTGGGATGCAGCAGGACAGAGCAGAGCCCACAGGTGTCAAGGTGGGAGGAGATGGTTCTTGTAGCTGCACTGAAATCTCCTGAGGGCTGATTTGCTAAAGCCTCTCGAGGGAATTTTTCAGCCATGAAGAAAATGTTGTTGCTAACAAGCACAGTCTGCGCTTCATCATTAACTGATCATCAGCCAGTACTGCCCAGCATTTTAAAGCCTGGCATGCCAAGGATTCCCTGCAGCTCTTCCTGTGCTAGATCCAAAGACCACTGAAGTCAATGCAAATCACCTCTGTTCCTTGCAGCACACCTACAGCTACAGGAACAACCTCCAGAAGGTGGTTGTTTTTATTCTGAGTATAACAGAGCTATATCAGAGATGCAGGAGGTGATCTGTGGGGGAGTAGTGCTGCCTAAACAAATAGATCAATAAATGCTGGGGTAATTTACCTTCTTCAGCTACACATGTTGAACCCAAGTTTAACCAGGAAGTGCAATATCTTATATAATTGCCGCTCAGGATTTTGTAATATTACTGACCAGGATTTTGCAGTCTGGGTGATACCTCATTGGATCCTTGCCCTGACTTAGGCACTACCTTCTTTCCCAGTGTGTACCTGGGGGTTGAAATTCATGGTGCAAAGGGCAACTCTTTGCAATTTTCCATTGGGCTTCACGTACCAAACACTACTCTTAAACAACTGCTCTTCAGAGAGGCATGTACACCATTCCCTTTAGCATACTAGAATATTTTTTAAAAAGGGAAAAAAAGAGACATTGATTTTTCTTTGCACTTTCAACAGACTTGGGGAATGTGACTATTTTTGTACCACATGCCTTGGGGTAGCAGTACCAGTCTTCACACTACCATGAAAAAACAAGATAGAAGGTTATCAAAAGTAAATTTCTCAATTTTTCAGCCCTCTCCCAATAAAACCACACATTGTGAGATGTACAACCAATGGCCTAACTGTGATTTCATTCATTGTATGGGCCTAGAAACACCCAGCTTTGGCTCATTGCTCTTTCACCCATGGTCCTCACAAGGCTACAAAGTTTTGTGCTGTAACAAAGTTTACACCAGTTTGAGGCACGGCAGACAACACCAAAATGGAGAATTTTCCAGCTCACTATGGTAGCCAAGAGACCCAAATCCTGAACTGTTCACAACACCTAAGGAATCCAGCAAATTCTTCACTACTGCTGTTTGGACTAGACTAGATATTCATAACGGAAACAATACCTAAAAGTATCCTCTGTGGCTTAGTCAATCATAAAAAACCCGATCAGACCTCAAGAGTCTGGGTTCATGTTCATTCATTAAGTGTAAATATCAGGCCAGAAATCTAGAGAGAAATATGCAGATACCAGCAAAGACCAGGAACAGCACATTCTTTGAAATGTCAAAGTTCTTACAGATTAATTATGCAGCTATGGAAAACAGGAAAGCTTTGTTTGCTTGAACCTAAGAATAGCTGCTTAAATGACTGAGATAACAAAGAAATAAGAAGAAGCGGTTACAGGTTATTTTTCTGCACCCCAAAACCTTTAGTAAAAAAGAATTTAAAAATATCTGATCTCCAATAACTTTCTCTGAAATGAGAAAATTCATAGGGCGGGGGAACGTAAACCCAGATCTGAACCCAGGTCAAGGAAATTTTCCTACTCTAAATATCTGTGAAAGTTGGGTGAGTATTAGGCAAATCCAGAAATCCACGTGGTTTCATTAACTGACTCTGTTCCATCATTACACGGACTCCATCAGGGGTTTTATTTTTGCTTGCTTGGTTTACCAGGGGACGTGTTTGCATACCTGTTTACTGGGTAAGAAAGGGAGAGTCATTTCCATTCACTGTAGGCCAGGCATTAGTAAATGAGAGTATGTGGAACAACCCTGGGTGTCTCTCGTACACACGACAAGAGCAAATATCTGCCCCACACTGGGTTCTGCCAACCCTCGAGGTTGCCAGAGCAAGAACAGGCTGGTGTCCCCCTGGCACTCTGCCATATATTCACATGGCTTATCATCACTTACATTCGACATAAATACCATCTTTAACACAGAGATTACGTTTTATGCACAGCCAATTTTTGCTTTAGGAAAGAGCTGCTGCTTCAGGACCAGGGATTAGCTGGGCTGATCTCGTCTCTCCTTGCAGTTAACCTACTTCTGGCATAAAGTCAGACATGCCACTGCTGCCTGTTTACAGTGCCAGACAGCCCCAGGGAACAGAGCATGGAATATTCCACAGGCTGATGTGGAATGCACCTAGAGCACGTTTTACTTGGGACCCAAATCATATCTCAGGAGCCCTGTATTCATTGCTTTCCACTTGGATTAGTGCAAACAAATACAGTGCACATCCCCAGGCCACCAGGCACCATTCTCTCCCAGCTCCAGCCTATTACATCAGTTTCTACCAGCTGACTCAAAAGGAAGCTGATATTTGATAGTTAGATTTTCAGGTTAATATGCAATTTGGACAAAGAGCTTTGAACTCTCGATGGGCAGTGGAAACATGGTACTGAATTAGCACTGAATACTGATGGTCTTAGAGGGAAAAGTGGTGGCAGACTGCTCTGGTCCCAGGGAAAATACCAAGCTCAGGAAAAGGCCTTGAAAAAGAGGTGAGAAGGATGAATAATGTGCAAGATTTGGAGAGAAAAGCACATTGCTTAGAAGGCAAAAATGAAAGGCAAGAGGCAAACAGGAAAAAAAGGTGTTCAGTCTCTGAGGAGAGCACCTCTCCCCACATGTGTATTTTAAGCATCAGTCTTACAGGTATTGTACTTGCAGAAGGAGGATTTAAGCAACAGAATGTTGAAATACCAAGCTGGAGAGCAGTGCAAGTATTTTAAAATGTGGGATTACAACACTGAGGCAGTAATTAAAGTGGATTATTTAATCTCTGTTCTACATTTCAGGAGATTCTGGTAAGCATCAAACAAGTCAGAAAGAGGGAAGATAATGGTTTTCCAGACACTGAAAGCACACAATTTGGCTGAAAAGGAAAGGGACAAATTCTGCCTTCTATCACACTGATTTATACCTGGAGCAACTCAGCAGAAGTCAGTTTTCTCAATGGAAATTGAACAAGGGATATTAAGACCAAAAAACTGGGCAACTAGTATTTAATGGACAGCTGACTTTCTGGAAATTGGATCTCCAGCAATGGAAACACTTAAGGGCAAGTACTTAACATGAATTTGTTACAGAGAACAGCAGCTGTGTGAAGATGACAGATCCCCAAACATTCTCAAAACCTGTCTGAAACCTAATGCTCAGCTCATTGTCTCTGGGGACTGTGCTCTGTGCAATGGTGAATGAGGCTCCAGTCACACACAGGCCCATAAGCACAATAACTCATTTTCTGTGCAAGGAAAAAAAAACCAAATGTATTATGCACGACAGTATGTCAGAAACAACAGCACTGCATACTCAGCAGCTGAGTTGGAAACAACCAATGTATTTAACACTGTTGCTGTTTTTCTTGCTACTCTTGCACTCACATGCCAGGAGTTTCTAAAAAGTCTGCATTTGAGCACACTAACTCGGGAAGGAGTAGGGGCTCCACTACAGACATGAAGTGATGGCAGTGGTCCCTGTCTCATGTGCAGCCTTCATGGGCAGGGCTGAAAAGCAGTGTGACAGATGCAGGATGTGGCACCAGGCAGCATCTAAAATGAGCTTGGAAAAGGTTCACCATGGGAAGACCTGGAGCTCTCCTCTGTCTGTCTGTCCTGAGGCAAATGACAATTCCTGCCTCCACAGCCAACTATTATTTAAAGTATTACACACCTGGAAGGACATTAATTCACAGATTTATATAGTAATGACAAAGACCATCACTATGAAAAATAAATTCTACATACCATGTCATTATTTGCCCATTTGAGGACTTGATATTGGGCAGAAGGAAAAAAATTTAAAAACCCAAATCCAACAACAAAACAGAAACCCCCCAAATCCCCTATATCTGTTGAACATTCTAAACATACCACATGAGTAGTACCTTTGCAGTGAATGTAATGCCAAATGGAAAAAAACAGACCCCCCCAGCAACCACAGAGCAATAAGTATATACCTCCTTCAGTGTTTGGCATCTCATCACCTGTGCTGAATGAATTACATAGGCAAAAGCAGCAGGGAAATTGTCTTATTTCATGGTCTACTTAAATCTTCCAACTGCCACATTTTCTGAAATCCAGACAAAACGTTTAGATCTACCAAACATCTGAGTGTGCTTTTGCTTTAAATGGCAGCTGTGGTGTTATGCCAATGTAGTGCTACATGTAATTAATGTATATTGTGATAAAGCTGTCAGTTATTAATAAAGTCCTAAATAGAATCAGAAAACCATTTTTTTTTCAGTGTACTGTGATTTTCTATATATGATCAGGCCTTGCATGTATATTCTTAGCTGAAACTACAAATAGCATTTAATAAATTGTTCAGGAAGTATTATCTTAGACTGTGTTCTATTCTTTGGCTTTTGTGTCCTTCCTCTTAATCTGTTTCCCCAACTTTGGGGTTTTCACATTAGTTCTAGAACAATCAGCTTTGACACAGTGGAAATATTATCTCCCTCCTGCTTCATACTTAGAAAACAAATGAAGGTCATTTTGCTGCAGGACTGAATCTCGGTGACCTTCTTTATCACTCACATTGCACATTTTCCATTGCAAGTGCTTCCTGTTTTCCCAAAGAATATTACAGCAACAGAAGCATTTCCCCTGCGTGTACTGCTTTCAGTGAATCCAGATTAATGTTGAGGGGATTTCTGCTGCTGCACTGAGGGGACACCAAGCCAGGCACAGGATGCTTCTACTGTTCTTTACACTGCATGCAAATCCAGTCTGCTCCTCACAACAGCAGTACATAGCAGTCCTCAGATTGGCCTCCTCCATTTCTGAGGATTTTCCCCTTTGTTTTATCTGGCTTTTCCTGTTTTACCATTCCTTTCCTTCACTTTATATTCTCCCTCTATTTTTTACCCTACAACAACCAGACATTCCTCCCACAAACATCCTTCAATTAACTGCCTGTCATATAAACCCTTCATCTACTAATTCTGGCCCTGGTTCTGCAATAAGGAGAACCTCTTTGAAGTCCAGGGAAATGCACTCATGTCACCAAGCACAAAATGTTCTCTGTATTTGTTTTCCATCAAAACTCTTCCTGGTTGTATCAGGAAGAAAACTCAGGTTTCAAACCAACCATGCACCATTATTACACCAGATTTGTTTACATCCCACTTCGAAATGCCACATTGATAACAGGCATCCTATTTTTCTTGCTGTTGCTGTTTCAGACAGACATATTGTAAACTTTATGCTGAATGAAGGAAAGTGGAAGAATTAAGAAAACCCAGGACAATAGTGAAAATTGTATAAACTAAGTTTTCTTTTTGTAACAGAATGTATGCATTTGTTGCAACATGCTGCATCAGAGATCATTTTGGAATTAGAGATTTCCATTTAAATCAAGAAGCATTTGTTAAACAAAAAGGTAGAACTACAGAGAACTAAATGAACTCCCATGTATATTGAGCTCTACCACAGCACCTCAGTTAATCATGGTGAAATGTGTAAGCTTATTTAATTAACATAGTCAAGGTGAACTGAATTTTACTTCAAATTGACTTTCTCTGGGCTTTACTTTTTCTGCAGTTCTTTTTACCAAAGCTCTGAAGCATACCAGCAGTCACAGAGAACATAACTTGATTATTTGTTTGCAAACTTATTCCAAAATAGATAATTCTAATGAATGAAATCTAAATATGCATCAGACCTGTTGACACCTGCATTTGTCAGTTTGGCTCTGTGGACAGCAGCAGACTCCACTGGTGCATGGCTGAACAGCACTCTACATTGCCACACCATTTGTTTCTCCAGCTGTTCAGTGTGCCCATTCTAACCAAACTCAGTGCTGAAAGCCTGTGCTGTTACAAAATATTGCTATACCAGTGCAGACCCAAAATCTCAAGCTTCTTCTCACAGCCCATCGTACACCTGGTGTGCACAGCCCCTGACACACCCTGATACACCTGATGCACCTGTCCAACCTTCCTCACAGCTCCCAGAGCAGAAAATCACAGAAAACTGAGAGAATCCTTATTGAAAAAAAAAACAAAGCAGATAGTGCTTCATCAGTCTGTCCACCTTTCCATATAAACCTCTGCTTTAATTAAAATGTACTCGTGGTAGCAGGCCTGAGCCTCACTCAGCGTATCCCTGATATGTCCAATTCCTCCAGAGCCTCTAGACAGACACAAACTCCAACAGAATGAAGAAAACTGCTTTCCAGCTTCTGGAAGAGTAAGGCATATTTTTGCCACTTATTTTGCAGAGACAACAAAAGGGAAACTGTTGGAGGTCAGGCTATTCCCAAGTGATGGAGGCACCTAAGGAATTTGGAGGTAAGGAGAGCACAGAGCCTGAGAGCCACTGTGGGTGTGTTTGCTCCTCAAAGGCTTGGGGGTTGTTTCTCAGGATGATGTTCACAGAGGGCAGAACATTTGCTAGCGAATATCCCAGTCCCAGGAAATGGCAGACAGCACAGCACCAACATGTCACAGTGGTGTGGTGACAGCCCTGTCACTGAACTTGTCAGTGTCATACTGTCTTAGGATGAAAAGAAACACATCAGGGCTTACATCTGCAGTTGCCACATCATAGTCACTAGATTATGGCATCACAAAATGCATATTTATGTTTGTAGCAGGCTTCCTCTGAATAAATAGGAGCATTTGCTATTATGCATCTTGTGGATCAGAGTGCTGAATTTGCTTTTTGCACCTCACAGACTGGATTCCAAACACGCTTGGCCTCAGTGCCTGTGTAAAACTATGCTTGTTTGCCTCTAGGTTTCTTCACTTGGCTTGGGAGCTTGGCATTTTCCTACAACGCCCCCCTGGCACCATTCAGTCAAATGCCAACAACTCCTTGCACACAGTTTAGGTTTGAGACACTGGCTGTTGGAGGAGTTCATTATCCCTCAGGACTTTGCCCAGCAGCCCCACTGCAGTGCCTGGCATGTACAGTAATCTCTACACCTTTGGTGTGCCCTTGCACCCAATGAACTCTGAAAACTGTTTGGGTTTAGTCCCACTCTACTCCATTCTCAGTCCTGTTTCTCAGGGGTTGAGGAGGAGAGAGAATCTGACATTCCCTGTGTCTTTTCACCTTTTGGACAGTTCATCCAGCCAGCAACCAGCAGTCTACAGATGAGACTGAGGCTACTGCAGAGCATCCAGCTGACCCTTTATTTAAAAGTCTCTAAAATATGGACAGTATTTAAAATTGTTTATGATCTGTCATCAGCAAGATCTTCTCTCCAAGCACCTCCAGCCCTTTCCCTCTCCCTAGGCAGCCTGTGTGGAAGCTCCCAACCCAAACAGGAATCACAGTCACTGCTGCAAGATCAAGCAGGCAATACAGCCCTGTGCAGAAAGAAGTTCCACTGCACAAATTCATATTTTACATCACATCAGGAGAACAAGAAAAGGAAAGAAAAAAGGAAAGGGAGAGGACTGCAGTTAGAGCCATTAATGTTTCATGAAACCTCTCACATCCTTGCTACAACTGACAGAATAAAAAAGATACAGTCATTAAAATTCAGATAACAGGATACTGCCTTGGTGTTCTTTATATTAAAATTCTGGGCTGAATCATTGCTTTGTAAAAATATGTGTCTCTCTATTCTCTTCCATCAGTGTCTCAGGAAAGGCCTAATACTTCAGTATCAGCAACAAGAGCCTGTATTGCAGTTTGCTGCCTTATGGGGAAAGGTTTCTGTTGTATTACAGGAAGGCGACTGTGGAGCAAGATGTGCATGTACATTTCAGGGTCATTTTTTCCCTTTTGTAAACAATAAATGTCAACAAATGTAAACATAAAAGTTGGAGAAAAAGACCGAAATACTCATAGGAGAAGTTTCCCTCTACATCTGCAAGTTCTGGGAGGTGCTCTACAAAGGACGAATCTAAGAACTGAAATTGGGGCCCATATTTCCACTGTGCTGTTCTGCATAGAGTACTGTTTCCAAGGTGACAAAGAGGTAATGTAAATAGAAATAAGAGTTTCTCAGCAGAACTCCAAACTTTTGAAGCTTTAATTTAATCTAGCTTTTATGAAAATATAAAGGTTTGGTTTTGTTTTTACACTATTCCCTTATGAAGTCTAGGAAAAAAAGGAAATGCTTTTTCACCATATTAAAAAAGCTTTATATAGCAGTCATATTTAGAAGTGGAAAAGATCATGAACCAAGAAAGAGTTTTACAAAACTTACCTGGTGAAAATAGTTTTCAGACTTTGTTGAAAGCAAAGAAACAGTAAGTTTTCCCATCCCTACTTTTTGGAGATTTTAGTAACTTCTTTCTTTCTTAAGTACAAGGTTTTGGTAGGAAAAAAATGCTATAAAACAGAAGAACTACACACTGTTTACATTCAGCTGGAGCCCATCATTTATCCCACAGATGTAAAGCCCAGGCTGATTCATTACCCTCCTGCTAATCATCACACAATGCAGGCTCACACACCTGGCAGTGATGGCTTTTCTAGACAAGTGTGACCACTAATGAAGAACAGAAAAATTGTTTCATGAAGAATCAAGGGCGCTTTGCCAAAAGATACAGGATAAAATAATGGGGAATAAAAAACACACAGAGTTTTCAGAAATTTGCCTTCCTTTATAAAAAGCATATTTGTTAGCCTGTGCATCTTGCTTTGTTGTAGATATGGGACAGATACAATTTTTCTTGGCACCAATGGAAATCCTGTGCTGATATCAAAAGGAAAAGATCTTCAATTAGGTTTCCTTGTGCAACTCTTTAATTGTGTGTTGTCAACACTGAAGAAGGGCATGTGCTACTTTTATGGTTGCTGGCTCTAAGAAAAGCGTTTAGAGCTAAGCGTGCACCTTGGAGTTGTCTGCATGTCCCACACTGGCAGCTCACAAACAACACAGCTTGTTTGTACAGCAGGCCACAAATCCTCTCAATAAACTCCAAAATAACAATGAGAGCAAAGCATTTGTGTGACTTATGGCTGTTTTCTGATGATGAACACGGCACACATCCCTGGTTCAGAAAGCTTATGAAAAGTAATGCCAGCCCCTCAATGCATTAAGCTCAGGGAGGAGTGATGAGAAAGGTCTCTCTGCTGAAGCCATTTCCCACCCTCAGGAAACACCACACCTTCCCTGCAGCTCCGAGCTGGGACTCGGCCCTCACTTAAGTGGGCAGGCAACTGTTTTGCTCTCCGTGCTTATTCAGAGGCTGCTTATTAGAAATTTATTTCCTTCTTTTAAGTATGGTGCAGTCTAGCATTAGGACCATCCTAAAAAAATCTAGGATGATAAATGTGGCCTCAGATTCACGAAAGCCAATGTGAACACAAACACTTGCAAACACTTAAAGTCTGATTTAAGGTTCAGTAAAAAGTGCAACATTTTCTCTATATACCTTCCCCTCCCTTTAAGTGTTTAGATGAGTTCTGAGCTGTAATCAGGGAAATTTATGTTCTGTGCAATTCATATTTCCCTGAAAAGTGTATTTGAAAACATTTTAAAGTGTATCTCTGAATATATGAGAGTAAAAATTATTTTCCCCTATACTATGCATGTTATGTAGTTTATGCTATTAAAAAGGAAACTAAAGTTTGATAGAACATTTAATGTTTGAATTATTGAGAAGGAAAAGCCTATTATTAAAATAAAAAGTTGGGGTTTTTTTTAAGAAGTATGGCATAAATACACATTGAAAATAAACTAAATTCTTTTATACAGTAACTTGACATTTCTAGATGACTGTCCTCACTCTATAGCCAGGCTCATGCACCAATGCACACTTGGAGGAGGTTGGCATTAGCTTGAAAAAAACTTTCTGAGACTTCAGAAATAAACTTTCAGTCTTCCCTTATCTTTGGAAAACACTTGTGTTCCGTGGGTGACAATGGGAGTACCTTTCTATTACCTTCTGTAAGCTGTGTGAAGAGACACAAAACCACTCATAGACTCTTCCATGCTTTGTCTCTCAACATTGCACTCATCTTCTGGATTTTTCTTCAAATCTCAGCTCATTCTCTATTTTTGCCAAATGCACCTTTCCAAGAATAAACAATAAAGCTTATTGCTGTGAGCCTTTAAAAGGTGGAACCTAAAAATGTTATATTTGAGGATTCCAGCTACTCGAACACAGACCTACATTAAAATCACAAATTTAAGTCCACACATAGGGACCAAAGAGAGTTTGAATTATCATAATTTCCCTGGAAGTTGAATAGAAAAAATAGATTAATTTTTTGTGCCAAAACCAAAGATCTGGTGAGGTCTTCAGGAGTCCCAGGGCTCCTCACCTGCCCTGTCAGCAGGATGGGACAGCATTGGTATTGTCAGAAGGATGTGACAAACCAATGACCAGCAAGGGGCTGAGACAACTGCTATTCACAAAAGCAGGTTTTACCAGTGAAATGAAGTCAATAAATCCATACTTACTAATTTCTCTTTTGGATGCTTGGCAGGCACGAGTCTTTGCTATCCTTTTATCCTTAGAAGGATAACCCTAATTCTAAAGGGTAGCAAAGGGATTTTGAAGGGATGATCCTTTACAATTCATCTACTTTCAGAATACAAAAAAAATTTTAAACAACCTGTGCTGATACTGAAGTAATGCTTAACTAATAATAACAATAAAGAAATTTCTCTCTAATCATGGTCTAGAGCAGGACTCATTGTGTTCTGAGTTTTAGAAACAACAAATGCCACTTAGTAAATATGTTTATATGGACCTCAGCCTGTACAGAGGGCATATCCCCTAAGAGACGGCCAGGAAGCCACATGGTGTCTGTCCCAGGTGTCTTCCCATGTCCAAACTTCCTGGGCATTTCTTCTGCTCAGACCAAAGTCTGACCAAATTCCGAAGCAGAAACAAAATTAAGAATATAGTTTAGCTTTATATACCTATGTCTTTCTTTTGGTTCAATTTCTACTGATTTTTCCTTTTTTTCAGTTTAAGGGTTTCATTATGTGACAGGGGAATATATCAAATAAGTTGAATCCCCTGCCTTTGATTGTGGCATGCAAACAAAGCACCAACACTGACTGTGATACTCAGGAGTGGTCACTTCACTGAGTTAATTTTTTCCCGTTGATTTTCTGTGCCCTAAGAAAGACACCAAGAACTGCCTCAGGACTTGACATGACTTAAGAAATAAAAGGTGCCTCCTTTTTATAGGCATGTGCCTTTCAATACCAATGCAGGCAAGGAAAATGTGGAGAAATCAAATTCTTGTGTATGGCTATGGATGGTGCTGCTGTTAGGGGAAACAGAGAATGTTAAAGCAAAGAAATTGGAGCTGAACAGAAAGGGAGGGAAATTCAGTGCAGTCCACAAAATATGTTCACAGTGGAAGACTTGAGTCTGTACAAATTATATTTTAAAAGGTCAGAAAAAAACCCTTCCTGCTTTGCATTTCTTTTCAAATTTAAAGATCACAAGAGACCATCATAGATGTCTTGTGGGAAACGAGCAAGAATTAGCACAATGGTACATATATATGCTAAGTAGGTATTTTATGACCTCCCATATTTCATAACAATGTTGTAGAAGAGACAGAACTCCGTTAAAAGCATTCCCACCATGTATCTTTGTATTGCCATGACTTACTCACGGAAAAGAAAAATTAAATATCTGTGCAAGTGGTTCCCATTCTTCTGTCTTCCTAAAAGAAGGTTACAAAACTGCTTGATTACGACAACTACCAAGGAACACATATGATGTTTCCAGAACTGGCAGCTTGTAAGGGACATATAAAACACTGTTAAAGAACAGGGACATATCCTCATGTACTCTGAAAATGCAAGGTTTTGCATGTTGGCTGACTTCTGCAAAGCTTGAGGGTGAATAATTTAATTTCTCTTTTGGATGTCGACTCTTGCCTGTTCAATAATATGCACAAAAGCCTCAGCCTTGGTAAAAATACCATTTCCTGAGCCTTCCCACTAGACATTGGTGGGAAGCAGAATTAAAAGAACCAGACCAGTAAATTGGTCTCCTGCTTATCTGCAGGCTTTCCTGGGAGGTCAGTGTCACCAAGGACCACGTCTGCAGGTGTGTCATTGTGTTCGTGGAACACACACAGCTCAGTCTGAGCCACAGCTCTCTCTGGGCTCTTCTGCTGACACTGAGGTGGGAGGGAGAGGCGAAGGACTCCCACCTCTAGCCCTGGTATAACTAATCCTTTTTCTCATTTTCCTTTCAAGTCAAAAGGACAGCAAGTGGTGACATTTAAATGCCGTTCTGCCTGTTTATAGGGTATTTTCCTTCCACACAAGAAGGAAGAAAACATAAATGTGACTAGGCAGGAGTTGACAGAGTGTGTTTGAAAGCAGGATGTCTCTGTCTCCCAAGTCCTGAAGTCCCTGACTCTGTTCCCTGGTGCTTTCAGATTCCTTGCTTTTGCAGGGCTGTGACCGCAGCCGCTTTGCTCCCGTGGGCCACCCTCCTCTGTGCCATCACTGGCCCACAGCAGTGAGTCAGGCAGCTGAGCACACCTCTCAATGCAACCAGAATTATCATTTGATCTCTCCACTCCTCAGATATGTAGCAGTGTGTGTTTACCTCAGAGACCCCCTAATCAACTCTCCGTAGCAACCCAGCAGTCTGAAAGAGATTTATCTTCCTGTCTCAAGTCCACGTCTGCCAACTCTAAAGTGCAGCCTGTCCATCTGTGACTCTCACTATTAGTTCATTCAGACAGCCACTTATTTGGAAAAATACATCAAGACACTAGAGACAGGGAAAGAGAAATGTATCTTAAAAGAAACAAAATAACCAAGCAACCAGTAAATACGACTGAGGTCAACAGCAGAGTAAGTGAAAATGCAAGCTTCACATCTGTTTCCCCAGAGAAAAGAGGAAGAAGGAAAAAGAAGTGCAATCTATTACAGCAAATATCTAATATCCTCACCTCCTTCAGTGGTAGGAATGTTACAGCATTATCTTTCATGAGGAAAAAAATGAAATAACACCAGCTATTAATTCTTTCTCTAGAGTCTGAAATATCAACTCTCTCTCACCAGCTAAACATTCACCACTGCTGGTTTTCTACCACTGCAGCTGCACTTCTGATGAAGCATTGAGGGTAACACAGTCACCAGAACCAACTACTGCTGCAATATTCAGCTGTGCTACTGCTTGGCTAGAGAACAATCAGAAACTTTGATGGAAAGGGTGCTGCACCAAGTCTCTTTGGGGTCCAGCCAAGGTCCTTCAATCTAGTTTGACCAGCCCCTCATTAACAGTCCTTTTATAGCTGTAGTTATTGGAGCTGAGTGGATCAGGGAGGTGATGGTGTATGTTCGTGGAACATAACTGCTGGTCTCTAGCCTCCCTGATAAATTTTAATCACCCAGTCCCAGTGCACTTCCTCTCCAGTCTTTCAATTCTGGATTTATCCCCTAAAATTGCTTTCCTTGAGAATTTTACAGCTAGCTAATTGACTTTCTGTTCCTTCTCTTGCATTGTGCATGAATAAGGTCTCTTCAGAGTTCTGCTTGCAGCTCTTTCCTTTAATAAAACTACTGCATTGTATTCATAAACCACCTGGATGGAGGGTTCACAGAAGCCACAACAGTATTTAAAAGAGGAATAATCATTGAACAAATATTGAGTACCTTTACAGGAGCTCAACTTCATACAATAATACCCGAGACATATGGCTAAGGAGGACTGGGCTCTGTCATATGCTGAAATGGCAAAGCTTTAAGAAAAATTGCAAGAGATATATTGTTTTCTCTTTCTTCTTTTCTCTCTTTTTTTAATCTTTTCTCCTCTGTTTTAATATTTGATTATTTGTGGTACCTGCTTCCATAAAAACTTTGGGGGGTTTTCCCCCTCAATTTATTTTACAGATAAAATTTCATTTTGCAAATGTTATAGAAGTTAACACTGATTATTAGAAGAATTTTGATGACAGGTAGATTTGTTATTTTGTGGTTATTGATAAAGAGGTGAGTGTCCAGGATTCCAAGAAGCATCCTGAGGCTTTCCTGCTATGGATAACGGTCTTGTTACAGAATGGACTTCTGTGGGGAGAAAGGGAATGGAACAGCAAAAGCAAGCCATGCTGTGAGGTCATCTTGTTTCTGCACATGCATGCAGCAACAAAAAACTCTATAAAAATACAGATTATTCATTGCTAATTACACGGTCATCATGTTTCAGAGCCAGAGATTAAGGGAGGCCATTCTTTCTGCCCTTCCAAAACTTATTTCATTGAAAGTCATTTTACATTTTGGACATCACCTCTGCATCCATAAAAGCTGGGCACCACTACCACACTTGGCATCAGACACATTTTGTGTGGGTGTATACATGTTTTTATGTTAAGTATAAAAATATTTTAAATCTGGAACATTGTTCTAGATCTGTGCTTTAGTTCTGTGACTACAAAATAGATTTTCCTCATGGATTTTCTCTTGGCATTTTTTTCTTCCACTAATCTCAGAATTACATAAGCCCAACATTTTGTGTGGCATTTGGGCCTTTTTCCATCTTGGCATCATTCAAAAGAAGAAATTTAACCTGCATGTGATGGTAAGGCGAAAAACTGAGAAAATGCTCTGCTGCTGCCCCACAGAGGTTCCTACACTGCTGCTTTTTACCCTGAAGGAATGGCTGAGCTAGATCTTACTGACATTTTCTTCTAAGATTGCCATTCAAGATGAGATCTGATACCGATTTTAATTTGGGAGAAAATTGTACCTCCGGCACCAAGTTCTCAGTTCAGAACATCTGTGCAAAGGCTGATGAGCTCTGCAGGGGCATCTGAGTTATTTCTAATGACCATTTAAGTGTCCAACAGTTTTCCATTACAGCTGTTTTCTCTAAACACCTGAACTGACCACGAGCTTCCCAGGGAATTAGATACTGACAGATCACTTTTTTCCACTAGTAATAGTTTGCAGTGCCTCTGTAGTCAGGAAACTTGTCTGCTTACACAGTCATGTGACAGATTTCTTTTTCAATGAAAGTGGTCACTGTGAGGCTCAATAAAAAAAATCCCAAAAATCTCTTCAATATGCAGATACAGCAGAGCTCAGTGACAAGGGAACAGCTTTGTTTGCTGTCAAATGGGAGAATGGGCACTGCCTTGGAAGCAGGGCTCTGCTCAGTGCTGGATGGGAGACACACCATTGACCAGGAGGTGGGAAAAAGAAGGGAATGGACTGATGGAGGTATGGACTGGTATGAAGGTGTTATCCCTGTTCTCCTGTTTTTCAGTCCCCCATACATCAGGCAGGTAAAGAAGGAGCTGTAAACAGTCCAGATAATCTCAAAATGCCTTTGTGGCAGCAAAAAGCATTCAGGTACATATTTACTTTAAAAAGACATATCCCCCTCGCTCCACACTGCTTCCCCCCACAATATCATAACATCTTTTAAGCCTTTTTTTCACTGATATGCTGCTATTTTAGTAATCAATCTATCTACCATAGCAACATATTTTGAGCTTCAATACATATAGTACATTTATTGTTCTTGGAAACACTCTCAAATACACAGTTCAACTACTTATCTTTCCTATGTTGTATTCACAACAGATGCTTTTCCCCCTGTACAATAATTACTTGTACTCTCTTCCCATTAGGTATGCACCAAGAAAAAAAATGATATGATTACTATTTAGTTGCTTTTAGCATGAGTAATCTGGAGGGTTATATTTTGTGATATATTTCTGATCACTGTACCGTGATGAAATTATACAGAACAAGTCCAGAGTTGCACCTAACCATTTACCTATGGACAGAATTTGTCAGGGATGACCCTGAATTTCAATTACTGCTCTGGAAGTCAGCATTGATATCATGATCCCTTGCCTGCTACAGGGATAAGTAAAATCATAACTGAGATATTTTTTGCTATTAAAAGAGCCTCATGAGGAAGTAAAACTACAAAATGGTCTGTCAAAAGCAAATTCTGTCAAATTGGTGTTAGTCAGCTTTTTCTGAGCTTGTCATTCCCTTGACAGCAGTCTGAAGGGGCTGCACGGTGTTTCCCAGCTACTGCAGTGCTCCCAGATGTCAAATCCCTCCCTTTCCAGCTCTCTCCAGCTCCTCTAGTTGGGCACATTTATGCCACATCTTTGCTCCCTGTCTCACTGTGAGACCCTACATGCCAGGTGCAGCTGTTTAGGATGAGATCTTCTCAATCCGTGCTCAGCTAAAGCCCCATACGAGACCCACTCACACCTTGGCCAGTTTTTCAGTGAGGAAACACACTGTGTCCCACATCATGCATAAGAAGCTTCCAGTGAGTGCTTTTACCTCAGCCCATTTGTGTAGAAATGTTTCTGCAGTAACCTAAGTATGAGTCAGTTTACTTTTATCATGAGGGACCAACATCACGGTAAAAAGGGAGGACTTGACATTGCTGATTTCTGTAAGAGAGAAGAATGAAAGCTAAAAGGTTTCTTTCCTTGCAGAAAAAAAAATAAATAAACACAAGCACATTTTTGACATATGTCAGAAAGAGCAAATAAAATGAAAACATGTTATTTTTCCCTAGAATATCTAAAAGAAGAGTGATTAATGTGTTGGAACTCACAGCACAGAGGAGAGAAATTTGAAGGGTTGCTAATGTTATAAAAACTTATGGCAATTCAGAGTCCCTGAACACATGGAAGAAAAATAGCAGTGACATCATTCAAATGTGTTGCAAGTTCTTCAGGAATCTTAACTTAGCCTTTCACCCTGGGATGAAAATCTACAGCTTCATCTAAAACCTTGGCTATGTACTGTGTGGGGCACACATCCTGTGCATGTGTGCAGTTCTGGGTAACATGCCCTCCTCTCAGGGAATGGAATCAATGGGACACATCCACCCTCACTCCAGAGACAGAAAATGGATGAGAAAGATGCTCCAGCTCACGAAATATTGCAGACTCCAAAGGAATACCTGTGGATGTCAGAAAGTTCCAAGAAAGGAGGCTCTGAAATCTGAAAGTCATTTTGGCAGTTTGAGAACTCTGAACCTCTACAAACTGCTTCTGAATGCCTGTTCTCATCATGCAAAACAGGGTAGGTCATACAATGGAAATCACCTGACACTTTTCCAAGCACCTTGGAAGTGAGCCTATCTTTTGATACCACTCAAATAAACCACAAGGTATTCAGCCAGGACTTAGTTATGGTCAGAGGAACAAAAAACCTCTTGAAAATTGGGTGTTGATTCAGAAAATACAGACTGGTAGACATAAATAAAGATGGAAAATTTCCGTATGTCTGCATGTCTCGCCCTTTGCAAGTAGAAAAAACACCCCACAGATTCATCTGTTCTAGGGATACCATCAATGGCTGCATTACAAAAGGTCACAATTAATTTCCAGACATATTATTTATACACCTGGCTCCCGGGACACAGCCTCCTCCATAGCATAAATAATGCTGTTTGTGCCTTGAAGGTAAGAACCTGACTGCTAAAGGGTGTTATTTGGTCACCATTCTGGATACATTGGGTTCAGTGTGCAAACCTGACAGTCTCCAGGCCAGCAATGTGTAATTCAGAGCTTCTCTCTCCCCTTCCCTCCCCTGTTCAGTGAAACACAGCAGATAGAGATGAAGGAGACAGGGGAAGAGCTGCTTGTGTCCCTGTATGGAGACTCAGGTGGCTTTAGCCATCCTGTGCTGTTTGCCACAGCTCAGCTACTCCTTTTTGAAGACCAGAGGTGAATGTTTCCAAGGCTGCCAAGGCCACCAAGGTTGGGTGACAGGCTGCCCTCTGTGCTGCCACTGAGAGAAGAGCTCAGGTGGTGGGCCTGGTGTCAGCTTCTGCAGCTGTACACTGAATATATCCACTGAGCCTGAGCCCTTTTAATGGCAGTAATCCCAAAAGGGAAGTGTGTTAATGGATACTTAAAATACTGCCAAGTTCTTCAAGTATATGCCTGGAATACTGGCCAAGAGGGGTGGAAAATGCTTCTTTTCCTGAATTTCACATGTGTTCCTCTCATTTTGAGCTTCTAGTTTGAGCAGTCTTACCCTCTCTGACCTCTACTTTCTCCAAAATTTCAAAATCATACATTCAAACCAATCCAGCTCTAAAAAATTCCAGGACTGTTTATGCCAGGACCTCCCAGATGAAACTCCTGCTACATTTACAAAGTGCATGAGAAGCAGACAGGCACTCACTGGGAGGCCTCCCAGTCTTCCCTGTCACTTCTCATCCTAACAAACTACAGTGATGTGACACAGAGAACTTAAAATAACAACTGATTCCATTTAGAGGGAGCTCCATTATTCATCACACATTTTCTGGGGTCTGTCCTCTTGTTTTTAATACTGAGAATAGTTGCATAAATATTGCAATGTTTGTTTCTTGATTATATTTTTCTTGGAAGTTTATCCCTGATATATATTGATGTAACTAAAGCTGTCAACTAATTTATTAGATTTGTTTAGCTTTTTTTCTTGAAAAAAAATTAATGTTGGGGGATATGCCTGTTATTCAGGAGTATTTGCTAATATTTTCTGTTTGTAATTTTCTACACACAGCTTTAATGAGTTTTTAGGTTTAAAATGGAAACAATACTAATGCATTTTATTTCAAAGAATAAAGTAACCAGATAATCTTTGCTTTCAATCCAACGGGATGGAAGCAATTCAGTTCTCAAATTGTTGCTTTTTAAGAAGAGAACTAAGGAATAAGAACAAAAGAACTTTAAAAAACAAATAAAGTCCTACCCTACCTACAAAGCAGGGAGAAAAATAAAAGGAAGAGAGCGATAAGCAAGAGAATCTCTAGAAACAAACTTTTCCTTCACATTTCTTTGATGCCCCAGCCTTGGCTCCTACTGATTTTAGTCAGGAGGCTTTGAGTCACTCTAAAACTTTCTGAAATAGCTGCACTTGTCATCCTTCCTATTTACCCTGTAAAGTTTATTTTGACCTTTGTGTTATAGATCATCTTGGTGTTGGTTTAGCACATTCAGCGTCCTTGTCACCAGCCTGCTGCCAGGCTCTGGTGCAGGGGAGTTCACTTTCTCAGGCAAACTAACTGAAAAAACCCAAAAGTAAACAGAAAGATTCTCTCCGAGTTTGGATCCTTCTTGTTAAGGTTTATTTTCATTTCCAGACACAAACCCACCATGCTCTGGCAGCAAGGGGAAGGAGGAAACACAGTACTAATGAAAACATCTTATTACAGCATTGTCACAACAATTTGTCACCAAAGTCTCCCCCAGCCCCCTTGATCTTTCACTGAGTGCTATTTCTGATTTACTGATTTACTTTTTCATTATATCTATTATTTCTCAAATAGAACACTTACATAGCAGGAATTCTATTAGCCTTAGAAAAGTTGATTTTTTAAAGTGCTGTAATAATAAATTTTATTTTATCTAGTCTAGATAGTGGGATTTTTACTTTGTTGCAAAGACAATACGTTTTTACAGAGTTAATGCTTGTGAAGAGTTCCACATTCTCTCAAAGACTTGCTCTAGGAAGTAGCTATAGATCCTTGTATTTTCAGTGTTAGCAATGGAACATAAAATATGATCATGAAATAGTAACAATTTCTATGTCTATCATTAAAAAAATAAATCTCTAATGAAGTCAATAAAAACATTTGACTGGATTCAATAAGGTCTAAGTCCAGCTTTATTCACCTGGTCTCCTCTGATGCTCAATACTGAATTTAATACATTTTGCTGTAACAGATACCTGTTGTGTATACAAAAGCTGCAACACTATGGGTTTTTAAAAAGCATGTGCAACACAAAATAAATCTGATCTAACTTACTGCTATAAAGACCATCCATTTATAGAGATCCATAAATTTGATTGTGGATTTATTTTTTCATTAATTCATGTGGTGATTTAAAAAGTAAGAAGTAGAAATTATATACCAGTTGCAGATGAGTAACTCGTGACTTTCCCTTAAAAATTAAAGCTCCTCCCAATCTCCATTTACTAAATCCATAATGCTAAGCAAGTGCCATCCCAAAGGCACAAAAATGCATGGATGTGCATGTGGATGAAACTTCCATTGACACAAATAAAATTTCAGACATCTAAACACAGGATTTGGCCCAGAGAACTCAGTGTGTGACAGCTCATTTATTCTCATGGCAATGAACTGATGAAGGAGAAAGGCTCCTAATGTGACACAGCAAGCTTAAAAAGCAGACCTGGGAATTCAGGGAGTCATTCAATTGTTCTTTTAAAGGTACTCCTGCAATTCAAGTCTGTGCTCAGCATGGTGGTCCCTGCTCCCTCCAGTCTCCAATAAAAGCTGATTTGTCCTTTGCCTACAACTGCAGATGTTGGAGGACCTGTTTTTAGGCTGTTAAACTCTTCAATTCACAAGCTGTCTATGCAGACCAGCTTAAAAAATTAAAAATCCAGAAGAGAACTAGAGAAGCTGCAATAGAACAAAAGATAAGAGATCACGAAAGCCCCAAGTTCCCAGATCCACGTCAAATGATAAACCACAGAGAAGTACCCTTACTACCCTATTCTATATTTCTTCAAAATTTTATGTTAAATGAAATAGTTCAGTTAATAAATTGTCTATTTTGAATTTTAAATTATGGAGTCTTTCTTCTTTAAATTATAGTGCTTGTGCAACATTCCAGGCAACCTCAGCTTTGGACACAGAAGCTTTCTGTTCTTGCAAGGATATTCGGAGGAAGCTTCCAACCATAATCCCAGCAGAGGAGACCTGCAAAACCCCTTTTCATCCTGTTTCATTTCTTCTCTTTCCTTGTCTACACATGCTCAGAACGGATGTGACAACCTGGCTTGGCTTAGTCAAATTAAATGGGAGACAAAACAGGGGATTTGTGGACTTCACCTGATTTACCAACTTGAATCCAACAAGGGCTAATCCCTAACATCATTATTCTAAGTTGCAAGCCCTGCTGTCCTTCCTGCTCGGCACTATAATGAACTGGTTAATATGAGCAAAGAACACAGTCCCCACTGTTACTACAACACAGATGTCTCTTCACAATATTGGTCACAGACTGAGCCTCACCCGAATTTTCTGGGAAAATTAAGCCCAGGAATGAAATGAAGATAAAAAAATAAAATTCAAAGCAGATAGAGTAGAAAAGAACAAGACAGAAGGAAAGGAAGAGAAGAGAAAGAAAGATTGCCCCAAAATGTCTCATTTTTTTTTCTACTTAGCAATAAGTAGACACCGTGTATTTTGACAATAAATTGACCCAAGATACTGAAGGAAGTAAGGAAAGGTTGAATTATCAAAAAAACCCAAACCTCACAGTCCAGTTTTGATACAAAAAAATGAAAAAATTTTTCCTTACCAAAACCTTCCTTTTACTTTCTATGATAATTCAGACCTTAGCAGAACAGTTGAGAAAGCTAATATTTACATTTGATTTTTTTTTTACTTTCTGAAGATTTTCCTATTACTGAAAAAAAATCTCATTTTTTGCCATGAAAGAAAAGACTTCATTAGACAGTATCATTAATTAGTTTTCATGCAAATCACTAGGATGGAGTGGAGAAAGTGAGCTACTGCTAAAAGAAAACTGTAGAGAAATTATAGAATTTTAAAAAGGAGCATCTGCAGCCTCCAAAACACAATCACAGCTGACAGAAATTCTCACCTCTATTTCCAGTCTCATCGGAGACCAAGGAGTGAGAAACCACCACAGGAAACTGCTTAATGCCCTGTGTCAAAGTGATCTCTTCAGATTTAGAATGAGCAGAAAGGCTGAGCTCATGTGAGGACACTTCCCCTAGCACTGCTCAATGTTTTTGCAGTGTTCTGGGGAGAGTTGGAAGGTTTTGGTCTCTCTTGCTCCCAGAATGGCATTTTTCACCACCAAAAACCAAAAAAGTCATGGTGTAAAATCAATGCACTAAAGCATTTCCTGAAAATGTTCAAATATCTCTATCAACTCAAAGACATGCACAATAAAGTGAGAATTTTTATGTGACAGATGACCAGCAGGGAAGAACCAAATGGCCAAACTAATGATAAATATCATTCAAGAGGCCAGTCATCGGGGCAGGCATACAGAGGTATCATGTACGTTGCAATGCACAGCCTTAAATTTTGAAGTCTAGAGAGAAAGGGGAGTGGGGAGGTTTGTCAGGAGGGAAAATAAAGAATGTGCCCAAGTGTCGTGGAAAGGCCGTAAGTAGGAAAACATCAGAAATGTGGCACAAAGCAACACTGTCAAGATGATGCTGGGAGCCAAAAGATGCAGTGTCACTCTGAAAAATTCCCCCATCTGGAGGAATTTTAGCCTCATAATCAAGAATGGAAATTCAAGGACGTCCTTAGATCTTCAGCAACACCTTAAAAAGCCAAACAACACAGAGGCAGAAAAAGAGCAAAGAAGCAGAAAGTTAACTGCTCTGGTTTAATTTCTGTAAGGAACTCAGGATCCCTGGTCATATTGGCAGTTATACCAACACAACTAATGACAGTTACACAAAAGACCTGGTGCCCTTTCCTTGTCTTTCTCTCTCTCTCCCTCCCATTCTAACTTTTTTTTTTTTTCCCAAATTGAAAGATGTTCTGGACTTGACACCAAATGTTTCATGCGTCAGGAAAACATGAATAATGCAGTGGAGTACTATGGTAGCATGAACTGTTAGAGAAATCTCAGCTGCTGGTCTTCACTGCTTGTCTAGACAAAAATTAGCTCTTAGTACATTCTTGATAGCAACCAGAGGCTTCAGGACAGGTACTGAAATGTGGATTTCACATGCCATGTTAGTTCTTTCAGCACATGTTAAATAATCCTGTGTCCCCCATTCCTGTCCCCCCCTCATGCATCTATCTTTCATGTGTTCAAACTTCTACTACCTTGGCCTTTTCTCCCTAGAATTTTTGCTCCAGAGAGCCAAAACTAAAACATGGAGCAACAGTGGCTGTAGTAGAAATCAAGCTATTTTGACAACAAAATCAGAATCCCATGTATCAAATACTTGCCTATTGCTTTTTGTTTTGTTTGGTTCAGCTTCCAGTACTGCTGTCCAGGCATAGGACCCTTAGCCCTCAGTCATTTTTTCTGATTTTCAAACAAATCTTACAGCCTAGTTGTGTTTAAGACTCAATCTTATTTTTCCTCCCCCCTCATTTACTGTCTTTGCCTTTTGAAGCAGTGCTTGGCTGATATTCCAGCTAAAGCATCCCCCAGCTCCCAAGCAACAGCATCACATGAAGACCACCAGCATTCACTGTAAGGCCACAGGCCACTCTTACATCCTAATTTCTGCTACCTGAAACAGGCAAGCCCATCAGCCTGCTAAAGAAGGGAAAATGAAGAATATGAGGCTACTGTGTCAGAAAAATCATACATGTTAAAGGGTGAAGGATCAGGTGAAGTGCCAGGTGAATTCCCATAATTCAGTTTCCCTCCTGCGTTCTGGACTGTTTCATTGGTTCAGTTCTCACCCTAACAGAGGAAGAATACATCCTGCAGTTCTTAGCTACACTCAAATCCAAATTTTGGAATAAGGAGGAAAGAAAACTGCTGAAGGAAAGTGGCTGAAGTATAGAGAGCAGCAAGGAGGGTATGAAGATGCTCTCATGTCTCTGCTGTCATTTCTGCCTCAGTTACAGAAGGTACATCCCAAATAAAATCACATACACTCAGCTCAGACTTCACTTAGGGAATAAGTGTCACCACCAGATGGGACTGGCAATTCTCCATCAACCCTGAGTCATTTTTCATTGGGTTTGGAGTGACACTGACTTTACATCACATTCATCTGAACGAGGAGCCTCTACCCTCCCATCTAATCCTCATCTTTACACAGAGGAAAGCTCACAGGAAAAAAAGAAGGTGAAAACATTATGGCCAAAATTTGTCTTGCAATAGAATAATATTAAGCTTCTGATAGGGCACATTCTCTTTATAGAGTTTAATGATGTCTCTTAAGAGCAATAAATAAATGAGCTGCTTGAAAGCATTCTCAAGTTAATATTGCTTTTCTCCTGCTAAGTCTGCTAATTATGGCATTTTTCCATTAACTGAGAATGCAAAGTGCTCAGAATCAACTTTGAGTCTGTTCTCTGAACTGCAGTAGCTCCTCAGAAGTGCAGCACAGAGTGTTCTCACTTTGCAGCAAATACACTGGCAAAGGGCAGGATTTCTGTGTCTGACTCTGGACTCCTTCCCTGACAAAATGTTTTCTGGAGTGACCAAGCCTCTGCCACCCATCTTCTGCTAAAAAGGATCGACCTGGGCATTTCAATTTCCACAAGAGCCCTGCAAGTAGCATGTAAAGGTATAAGAATGGATCATTAGTCAGATTTGCAGCTACCAGAGGTTATGGCTTATTCTAAGTTTCATCTTGTGAGTATTCGAAGCAGTAAAATTCAGATGTAACTTATCTAAAGAAGCTGAACAGGCAAAGTAAACTACGTTATCTGTGTTAATCCCTAGTGAGAAAAACTGCCCTCTACAATCCCATTAAATATTTAAAGCCACCTCCCCACGATAAATTTGCATCAGGTGCCACGTATTACATGTCACTCCTGAGAGTTTGTCAGCAAAACCCAACAAACGGGTTTGCACTTTCTGGTCTATTCTTAGCCCTCTTGTTTATTTATTCTTACATGTACAAAGATGTCTACAAGTCTGAACCCACTCTGTCAACCAGGCTTGTATCTACGGGATACATGCAAAGCTAACTTCAAAATGAATTTTTAATCATTTCTTTTTAAGGCTGAGAACAGAATGGATCAAACATTGAATATGTTGTAATTTTCCAAGCTCTTCTGGTAGGTTTTTCGACTCTGAAGTGAATAAATAAGATATTTCTCAGCCCTTAGTTTTTCATCTTCAAAAATATGAAATCTTCCTTGAGAGAAGAGTTGTTTTGCTACTGGGTTAAAAAAAAGTATCCCTCAAAAAAAAACAACCCTAGTGTTGTTTTTTCTTTTCAGAAATACAAAATATGATACACTATAATCATTACTTCCAGCTGATCTTAAAGCAGCATATGGGCTGCCACTTTCATTTCAGGAATGGGGTAAAGAGACAGGGCAGTTTTTCCTGATTTAGTTTATATATTTCCTTTAAAAAACACAGTGACCACTAGACATATTCTAGAATCCTGATGACTTCTTGAAACCTTGACATTCCAGGTATGAGAAAATGGTCACCTTGCCTTTCATCAGGTTAAGAACACACAGTATAGAACAAGCAAATATCTCCTGACAATTCTTCTCCTGGCATAGTGTGCAAGACAGACTTTGTGTTGCTAAAACTTCCTGTTCTGGGGTTATATTTAGATTATAAGAATATGCACTAATAATAAATTATTTTTCAGAGATACAGCACAGCTCTGAAAGTACACACAGAGTCAGCCACTTACAAATATTTAAATGAGACACTACCTTGCTTGTTTATTTTATGTTTTAATGTTAAATGATGTGCAAAGAAATCCCTAATACAGCATAACTTATAAATATATATCTTCTAGAGTACACCAAAACAAAGTCTAAATTGTGCCTGTGATAAGATTATTTCTGCTTACTTCCCCTTCAGGCTACTCCACCTGCACTGTTTATATAAATCTAATTTTTATTTTCAACATATTTAAATTATTTGCAATAGGATACCCTACTGAATAAATTTTATTGAGTTTGAGTGTAAAAGAAGATCTGTTCTGGTATTTTATTTCTAAACAAACAAACAAAAGAGTAAGAGAAATATGGGGCTTTTTCAGCCTCCTGAGATTTCTCATAGATTATTTAATGTGTGGTTTTAGGGTTTTTCTTTTGTTTTCCTCTCTAACAAATACACAGAAACACAGAAAAATATCCTACAGGGAACAGTTGATTGAACTGGCCAGACACTGATGATTAAAATGAATCTATCAACAGGAAATTGGTGAATTTGAAAATGAGGTATTATCAATGTAGTAATAATGATTTCAAGCAAAAGAAACAAAGCACAATTTCCTTGTGTCTTGGAACCCAGAAGTAAAATACCTGGATAATATAGATTCAAATAAATGTTTCCAGTTTTACTGTCACTGTAAAATTTCTGCTTTTTTAGTCTGGAAATACTTCACTGAAACTTGAATACAATAAGAAATGAGAAATTGAGGATTTTCTTAAGTTTCATAAAGGTGAAACCATGATTTTGTATCTCTCGGAGAAGATGGAAAAGACAAAGAAACACTTGGACATAACCTATGGAATGCAATCAGTTCAGAAAGATGGGGACTCAGGATTGGAGTATTTGGGACAGCAAATTCAGATATTCAAGTTCTTTAATGTTAGAATTCCTTTTTCCAACTCTCCATGATGGAATGCAAATGTTAACACTGGGATTTAATGAAAGAAACTGAATCCCAGAGAGGAACTTTACAGAATTGCTGATATTTAGATGCTCTTTACTCCTAGCCTCAGGTCACCCACTCTTCCAAAAGGCAGGAGAAGAGCAGAGCACAAGCTCCACAGCCCTGCTCTATACCCATTACAGTGACTGCCTAAAGTAGCACAAACAATATTTGACATTACCAGGGTACTAAGCAGTGGTGCTTTTCTCAGATTGAGATTTTACAGCTGTGGTACAGGATGCCAAACCTTCCCAGTGACACAGAGCCACGCAGGACAATGCCCAGTGGTGACTGCAGGTGTGTGGCTGTCTGCTCTCCCTTCAGAAAGGCTTCACCATCTTCCTGGTGAAGTCACAGAAAGGCCCTCAAATCAGCAGCAGCCTTTCCCTTCCAAAGCAGGCTGAAATATTAAAGCAAATACCTGTGAGTGGCATCCTCACATCTATCCCAGACTGGGATTTGTGACCTTTACAGTATTCTAATCTAAAAGGATTGGTGGGAACTTTGCAGAGCTCCCCTACTCAGTGATGCCTGGGGCAGTGCTCTGCTGCTGAGGGACTCTGCAATGGGGTTTGCCATGCTGAACTGAGCTCCCACCATTCCTGCAGGAAAGAGCTTCATCCCCATTACTGACACTGACAGCACAGCTCTAGGAAATGATTCCTTTTGGGATTAGAGCTGTGGGAGAGAAGACCTGTAAGAACCCATCCCCAAAGGGAGCAGGGGATTGGTGTGCTGCTCACACTCTGTCAGCAGCCAGCCTCCCTCCCAGTGCCCACCACAGACACCTGAGGGCTCAATTCACTGAACCTTGCCATGCAGCGCTGCTCTCACTCCTGCTGGAGTGTCTCTGCTCACACAGATGTACAGGAGTGAAAAGAAATTCCTAGTACAAGAACCAGAGGAAAACACTCAATCACTGACAGTCACACTTTAGTCACTGTCTAGTGGCAGAGCCCCTTACCTTCTGGCCAAGACATTTTACAGCATGTGGCAGTAAATGAGTCTGAGTGGGGAGATGCTGATTCATGTAATCCCCACATATGTCTTTTCCCATTAAGCTGAGCTCTGAACAAAACATCTGTGAGAGAATTTTTGTTTTGAGAAGTGTGAAAGAACATAAAAAAGCAGTGATTTTTTTATTGCCAATGTGTGAAGGAAACAGATCTCAAGCTCCTCTCCTTTTCTGATAATATACTGCTAGTAAGTGGTCTGAAATAATAAGTGCATATTACCCAGGCCAGAACTTAAATTTTGAGACATCTGATGCCTGTTGATAAGTCAAGATTCATGTTCTCCTGTATCTGGCTGACAGGTTCATCCAAGAAGCCTCTCCCCCTCCAGTGTTTGTTACTATCTGAGGAAATAAAAGGACTTGAAAAGAAAAAATTATGATATTCTTGTCTGGAATGTCTTTATAATGAGGCAGCAGAGGATGTGAGAAAATTTAAGTTTTTTCTAGTGTAGTCATTTATTTAAAATCAGTGGTGACAGGCCCAGTATGGTATAGAAAAAGACACCAATTAAATATTACTCACTTTTACTTGAGTTTTAAATTCTGAAGTTTCATAAAGTTTGCACAGCCACCCAGACAGACAAGTAATAAAATCCTAGAGATTTCATGGTCCATGGAGCAAGCCCTACTAAAGTAACATTCTTGCCTTATTTGTCCCCATACTTTTTGCAGAATGGAGTATCTTTGTGGGTGGGATGCTGAAAGTCTGATACCCTGAGTCTGCAATGAGTCCTGAAAGGTGTAAGAATTTCTGTGGAATCATTGATTTTTGTTGTTCTTGGTGATGGTTTTTTACCCCAAACTGAAAATATTTTAACAGGTGGATTGTCAGATATAATTGTTTCATGAGAATGAGCAGTAATTAGGCTGTATCTTCAAATGGAAAAACTGTTTATAAAGGATCACACTCTAAGTTCTTTTAACAAACTTCTGTCTCACAAAAGATCTTCGCTACTGAACTTTCATAAAGTTGAAACCATGGGGATAAAAATGCTTTCTTCTACCTAATTTCAAATAAAACCTCTAAATGGGGTGGCCAAAGAGCTGGTGTCTTGTTTCAGGAAGAACATTTAGGCTAACAACTGGCACAGGGGCAGTACTGTATTCTGGTGTCTCAGGCCTTCCAGGAGTCCAAAGGAGAGCAGCTTGAATGGTTTCCTGTGTGGATCCTGGGGAGCACATGGAAAAACAGATTCTGCTCTTCTCAGAGCTCTCCCTGAAGCCAAGCAATAGAAGGTACATTCTCCAAGCTACTAGGTAATTATAATATTTCAATGAGAAATAAAAATAAATAAATAAATAAATAAACCAACAAAAAACAAACAAACAAACTAAAACCAACCAAACAAAAAATCCCCCACAAAAACAAAACAAAGCAAACAACCAACCAACCAAAAAAATTTGATTAAAACAAGTAATACCTATATTTTTACTTAATCAATATGTACCAGAACAGAAGCAAACTTTTCTGGTACACCTTCATCAACTGTGGATTACTCATAAGGTCAAACATTTGCAAAGGAGGTTATTTTGAAACCTTGGATTACTGCAGAAGCATAGCCTTATCTAAATTAGTTCTGCCCACACTCTCAGCCAATAAGTTTCTCCACCAGTTTACATATTGATTTTTTTCCCATCTTTTATTTATTTCAGCTTTGAAAAGAAAAAAGTCTGTTAAGCAGCTAACAGGAAGTATATGTTCAAAAAGGTTCTCTTTTTTTTTTTGCTGTCAAATGTCTCTTGAGCTGGATCACCTTACAAAAGTAAATTAAAAGGTTTCAAATGTTGTGACCCAGCATAGAATTCTAATTTGACTTATACAACACATTTTCTCATTCAAAACACAATGTATTATTTCAGTGTTGTAATACCCTGCTGATCTTGATCAGAACCCTTGAGATCTCAGCCCTCTTCTGGGATGTAGAAAAAGAATTGCATAAAGGAACTTTATTCTATTTTTCTACTCCATCCATTTTGCTTCCCTTTTTCTGAAACAAATAAGGCAGCACAACACATATTTAGCAGCCCCAAGGATATCAACAGCGAAGTGGGAGGGTTAAAACAATAATCAACAGCAGCCTGTGAGATTTCACAGATGGATAATTAATCAGTCTATGTTTAATACTTCATCTTCTCTCTGGTTTAAGATGTGGACATATTTGCATTTCTGTGACACTCACAGCCAGGACACTCAACCTCCGACACCACTACGGAACAGTTCTGCCTCTTGATGCTTTTTAGATTCTCAAGAATTACCTCAACTGATTTCACCTTGAGCACTTGATCTCATCCAAAGGTTTGGCTTTTCTGAGAGATCAACAGTGCAACACAATCAAATGAATACTTAGATAATACTCAGTTGGTCATTTATCGGCTTGTTTACAGCACTTTGTGATTAGGTTTTATTCCTGATAAAGCTGTTGTCTCACCGTTTTTGGAACAAAAATTATTGAGCACTTACTGTTCCTTGGAGACTCAGTTCTGAACCAGCTCTGGAGAACCACTTGGGAGACCCTTATCTGCCCAAAAGGGGAAGGCAGACAATCCTTAGTGTGGAATTGATGCATGCTGGGCAAATTTCTGCTTAGAAGCAAGTGCTGAGAGAGCTGGGCAGCAGCAGGAGTGCAGCCAGCACCTCTGGTTCCTTGGAAAAGGCAAAACCCTTCCAGCACAGCCATCTACACAATCCTGTTGTGATCTCACTTCTGAGTGCATGAATTTAGGGGAAAGGAATGTCAGTACAGCGTGGTCCACAGCTGAGGCACAGCAACTTTGGTACATGAGTACATAAAATAGCCAATTCCAAAAGTAAGCATGTGAATACATAAATAAAAGACAAAGCTAACCTAGGAACAGACACCTTCCAGAGGTAAGAAAAGATGCAGATACTATTCAGAAAAAATTATCCCACCCAAATCTCACACAGTGGCTACCCTACAGTGTGTGTGCTGGTTTTGACTGACCCACTCAACACCAGAGTTGTACAAATAGGATCTTTGAGGATTCCCTCCCAGATTCAGAGAAACAGGTTGGCATAGAGACCTGCATTTAATTTAACCCACTGCTCCACTGGTTAGGCTCTGAGGCAAATTGTATGGTTTTGTTTTCTCATATTCAATAAACATTTTCAATTACCAGTGTAGTTTTACGACTTTGCAAATGGCTGCAAATGCATTAATTGTAAGAGAGACATATGAGAAACCCTTCCAGTTGTCTTCCACTACCTTGTGTACAAAAAGTAGGAGAAACTAGAATAACATTATAGCCTGCAGTTGTCTTTTGGAAGCACAGGAAGTTTTCTAAAATTGACTTTACATTGTATCACTGATTGCAAGGCTCTGGCTAACAAGTTCTGTTAGAGCTTTCATTCATTGACCTGATAAGGCTCATTGGTTGTCACAGAGCTCTGAAGTGCTGCTCTAAGGTGTTTTCTGGGTAGAGATTTCATTTTAGACAGGGCAGGATCAAGGATCTTAGGTCAAAGCATTTAAGCCGCTGAATAATGAAGTCAGAGCAGCAGCATCTTAGACCTGCAGTGAATATAATTATTGTCTACAATAGAAAAACAGTCAGTAAAGAGCCCTCTGAGCTGAGTTCCCTGTTGTATTAGGCAATTGGATCAGGCTGTGGTATCATACTTGCCTTTTAGGATGACTGAACTACCCAGCAGCAACCTAATTGTTTTTGGTCTAGCGCCCACTGCTCCAGCAGGGAACATCACCCTTCTTCTCTGAGGGTTGAGTGTTCTCTGTGCTTTGAGGCAATGGCCTTTATTTTGAACTAGAGCAGGCTGCAGGTACACACCTGGCCTCCTGGGCACCCCAGCTGACAGCCTGCAACTCACTTGCAAGTCTGAGCTCAATGCCCTTCTCCAGAGCTGGTTTATAACACATGACCAAGAAATTGCAGTCATTCCCTGACTTCTTTGTTGGGATTTGTTCTGGATTTTCTTCTACCTTGACTGTATTTCCACCTCATTGGCTATTCTGTTTTGTTCTCAGGTTCAGTAATCTCTCCCTTGCTGTAAACAGGCATTTTATTCTGGGGCCATGAGTAACACCTGCAGCCCCCTCCTCTTTTTCTACATGTATCAATGATAAGGTTTTTTCTCTTCTTTAGCTACACTGGTGTCCAGGTCAATATGATGAAATAATTATCACATTGTCCTGCCTTTCTGTGCTGCAGCCTTATTTCCCAGTTAGATTCTTCTGCATTACTTTCACTCATAACTCCTGATTTCTATTTCAGTGATTTCATAACCCTTTTGAACACACAGTCCTTTGCCTCGAAGGCTTTTTCTGTTGTTCCTAAAATAAACTCCAGATGACTTTTCTACCTGTAACTTGAGGACACTGCTAGTATTTAAATGCTTTAGAGCAGCTGACATCTTTTCAAAGCTTTTTTGAACTCAAGAGCCTTAATACAATGGGCACTGCCCCAGGTTGTTTAATCACTCCTCTGTTCCTCAACAGTGGTGCCACAGAGCCTCAACTACTTAGCCCTATAATAACAGGGCAATCCCAAAGAGTCCTCATACATCCTTCTTAATCCTCTTAATTTGTTGTTCTTAACCCATGACTAAGGGAGGCACTTGACTGTGTCCAGGCACATCCACCACTGCACAAGCTGAGGTGTTTCTGCACCATAGAATTCCTTCCTCAGCTCCTTGAAGGTTTCTCTGCCATTTCCACATTGCCCTCCCACCTCTGTTACTGTCAGCCAGGCCATTTTCTCCTCAGTCAGCTCTTTCAATGGCCCCTCAAATATTTTCCTCTTGTTCTAAAATACTTTGCTCCTGCCTCTGAGCAACCAGCTCACCAAATGCCCATCTTCCACAGAGGCTGACCCTGCTCCCAGTCATCCCTGTTTATGTGCTGCCTGGGTGGGGAGAGCAGGGCAGTCCCATTCCAAGGTCCTTTTCTCAGCTCTTTAGTGCAGGGTTTCCAATTCAATCGTACTTATTTACAGACCAATTTTTATCCTTCTATTTTCATTCTCCTTAACTTGTATAGTTGATAATTTCAGTGTAGTTTGTACCTGAAAACTCCTTTACCACTCACTCCCTAAGAAGTTTGAGTACAAAAGTGTCTATTTCAGCTGCACTTTACCACCTTGCTTCCATCCCATTACAAGTATTTTCTGTTTCTCCTGATTTGCACAGGTCCATCAGTTTTGAAATTGCCATTAAAACCTTTATTCCACCGTGGGTTTTGCCATCCCAGATATCCACCCTCAGGTTCTGCCCCAGGAGCTCCCATTCCACCACTTTTCCCCACATTCCTGTCACTGGCTCAACTGGTATTGCAGTGCTGGCTCAATAATCACACCCATTCTCCTTCCAGTCTTTGGGACCACCCTTTCATCAGCTGCATCCCTTATCTTACCAGAGTTCTCACTAGTTTTGTCACCTCATTCCTTGTTGTCTACCAGACTATCCCTTATTTCTGCACTTTTTTCCCCAATTGCTTGTGTATAGAAAAAAAAAACAACTGGAAGGCATTAATATTTCAAGCACAACTAATATAGAAGTCCCCCTCTCACATCATCTATCCTGCTTGCTGTACTCAGGAGGTTAAATATGGGCTTCAGGTGGTAATAAAAGTAATACATGATTCAAAATTCAGCTGTGCTTTGCTGCTATTTTACATACTCCTCTCTAAAACAGGTGTCCTAATTAGAATAAATTAAGTCTACTTATTTTTTTTAATAATAAAGTGTATTTTTGACAGTAATAGTAAAACTACTAGTTACATTTTTTTCTTTGACTCATTTTAAACATACACTTTACAGCCACTGCCAGGGCCAATGTTAATTGTGCCTTGCACTATATCTTGAACTCTCCTTGAAGCAGTGCAATTGTTTAAGGAGGCTAGATTTTCTTCTTAACTTGCCTTCTAGCTTCCAAAAAATTTAATAAGGTCATCTAAAAGAGACAAAGGATGTGTGGAACTTTTCTCTCTCATGCTTTTTCTAAGAGATTATTAAATTTCCTTTCCTTCCTGCTATTTCTTCTACCACAAAATACATGCAAGCTTTGTACCTCTTTTCTAACTTGTCTCAGAAAGAGCAGCTGTTACACATCTACAGGAGAGCACAAGTAATGTGAGATGGACATAAAGGCCAAGATCCAAAGGCCCTGATGATTTGCTGTTCAAATCACGATCAAACCAATTATTACAAAAAAAAGTTACAAGAACTTTGTAGGAAATTGGTATCTGTAAGATTGAGGAAAGCTGTAAGATACAATTTCAGAAATTATATAGTGCTAAACCAAAAACTACTGAGGAAACTCCCCATGATTTTTGAAGCTCTTGGTGACATTTCTACACTCAGGTGAACACTGAAAGAAAAACTGGAACATTACATTTTCGTTCTGGGAAGTCTTCAGAGTCTGCAGCTGAAAAAGGTTTGTCTGTGCCTATTACTACTGTATTTAGAGAAAAGCAGTGGACACAAAAATACACCCATAACCCTTATATTTTGGTGATTTTGAGATTTCTGGCTAATGTATCTTGTGATGACATTTCCATCCTTTCAGGAAGAACAAACAAAAGAAAGAGAAAACAATCAACTTTCTCAAACCAGTTTTTCCTTATAAATTCCTCCACTTTTCCAGATGGGTTTCCTTTTAGCTGATGCAGGTGACTTGCTGACATCCCTCATTCTTCATGTTACTGGCAATTGCCAGTTGATAAAATCACCAAGTCACGAAGATGGAGTAGGGATCCCTTTCTGCATGAGCACAGGGTGTTTTACCTTCCAAAGCCAACCAAATCATTATTTTCTCACAGTGACATTTTGATTATTTTGTTGCTAATCCAAGTTATTTGCAGAAATGTAGAGATCAGTGGAAAAGCAAGCAGCAGCCTTTTGGAACAAGGACTCGAAAGAAATGTTCCAAAGGTGTCAGATCCATTACTTGGAAAACATCTAGGCCAGATAAGAAATTTTTCACCTAAAATATATTTTAGAGGTAAACTGAGTTTTGACTGAACTCAATTAGCAGAACTGCAGAAATATTTGAAATTCATCAGTTGTTTAATTACTTGGTAAACAATATGGAAGGCCTTCCTGGTTTATTCAAGAAATAATGTCTGCAGGGATGAAGAAAAAAGAATTGTCTTTTTCCACTCTAACAACTGGAATAACCTGTGAAAGGTTAAAGATATTTCATCTTCATTTTGTATATATCCAAGCAAGCTGAACAAAATTAATTTACATAGGAGAGAAACAGTTTTGGTCTAGGATGGTATCCCAAAAGACATTTTAATATAAAAAGGAATACATGTGGTATATCAACTGATTTTATTCTTTTTTTAAAAGATGATGTGGGTATTGCCAGGAGTCTATACCCATTAAAAAACAGCAGCAAAAGCATTAGTGATTGTCTGCATGCCACAACATTTTACCATATCAGCCCTTTGCAGAGATTCAAACAAATATTCATGTAATTGTCTTTTTGCCCTTGTGTCAGAAATAGTAAAAATTTTGTTCAGCCTTTCCCAGCTCTTATTTTAATGCATTATGCAGCTTCTCCAGGAACAGAACCGTAGTTCAGCTCTGACAGTGTGTTCACACTGCAGGAAGGCTTCTGTGCCAGGGCTGCTTCAGCCACAATGCAGCATTTTCCTCCCTGAAGACCTCATATCTATGAGCACAAATTGGATAGATAAACTCCTTACCATGGCCATGGCAGAGCTTAAAAATGCCTGACAAGGATGGATTCCCTGCCACAACACACACAAACCCCAGCCTGTCACAGCTGTTTTGTTACTTGGGAACTCCTTGGCACAGAAGAACACTGCAGAACAGTCTGCATCTGACACTTCCCCAGGAAAGACAAGCCCGGTTTAATTCCATCCAGGTTTTACATGTGAAGAAGGAATGTTTGATTTATACCACAAAATTTCCCGCAAGTCACAACAGAATAAGAGTGAAGGAGCTTTCATTGGCACAGAGCTGAGAGAGTGTGGAAGGCAGCCACAGGCTGCTTTCTGTCTGGAAGAAAGTGCAAGTGAACATGGATCCTTTATTAGGAAAGGCAATTTCATTTGGGATCTATGGGTTATCTATTTACACAAGAGTGTGTATTTCATAAACCAGCTTGTTGATTTGTGACCAATTACTCTGGGATTTTTATTAGTGTGGTTTTATAAGAACTGCAAAAGGAAAATATTTCAGAATTGAATTACACCCATCTCTTTCAGGAAACATTTTTATTTAGAAATATATCTTAGCCTTTTCTACAGGGATTAGTTATAAAACAAAAAATATTTTATGTACCTATTTAGGTGTGGATCAATAAAACTTATTTTCATGGCCATTGTGTTGATGCAGTAGTGACTGCTGAATTTTCCTCACTCTCTCTGCAATCCTTAACACTTAATTCAGAAAACTCCATCCTGCTTCAAGCTGTAATGTTACAAGTTTGGGATTTAGGTGGACACAGACAACACAGTGAACCCAACACATAGAAAGCTATTCTCTGAATGCTGGATTTGTTTCATATAAAATCAAATTTTCAAATAAAAAAATGAAAGCACAGTACTACAGCAGCTTCTCTTAAATGTTCTATTTAAGGTACAACATTTCCCAAGTTGTTTTGTATCATATTGGCCTCATTGTTAGTAACCTTTCTGAATCACCCTGGAAAACAGAACAAAAAATAAGTTTGGTGTGGACAATGGGAATTTTTGATTCATTCAACTCCCCAAAGAGCCGCACCTGCATCCTACTCCCAAGGAAAGACAGCAATGTCACTAGAAACCAGCAATCCACTCTACCTAAAAATCCCCTTTATAATGGACACTCACAGTTTCCTTTACCTACAGCTCTCACTACATACACCAACACAGCTCTGTTTAAAGAGGAGAAAAGCAAACTCTTGTGAAAATACATACATTGCAGCAGTGATGAAGGAGATGGCACAGCCAGCGTACTGCAAATTTTAGTTAAGTAAAAAAGGTGAGTGATACTAAAAAAAAAGAAAAAAAACACCATTAATAGCATCTGCAGAGGCGAAACCAACAGGAAAACCCCTGCAGCATCTCAAATTTCCTGTAAATGACTGCACTAATAAAGGATGCTGAGAGAATAAAATAAGAGGAAATAGAACACTCAAGTCAGGAACATTTCTAAACATTCACTAATATGTTTGAAAAGTTTCCAGAAGATGCCAGTGGCTGTTGGAGCAGGGCAGATCTATTTGCATGTTTCTAGCGCAGAGGCAGTCCTGTTCATGGCAGATGTTTGTCAGTCACACTTTACATGCCCCAAAAGAGATATATTGCCCAATTAAACAAAAAACTGCCCTTAGGGCAACACTTGGTCACATCTGGCTAAAGAGCAGCTGTGTTGGAACAAAGGTAGACAAGTTCCCATGTTATGTAAGAGGCACCAACCTCCCCTGAAACACTAAGATGGAAAATTTATTAAATTACTTGTGGTTTGGTTTCCTCTCTCTTCTCCTTGGAAAGATATTAATTAATTTACAAAGCAAGAATTGTCTTCAGGTTGGTGTAGGGGCTTTTCCCTTCCTGATTCAGCCTAATGTACAATGTAAGGACTGGATTACTAAAGGAAAATGAACATTTCAGCTGCCTACAAAGGTGACAAAGGAAAGAAAAAAGCAACAAAGGTATGAAGCTAAAACTAGGACAGAGAAAGAAACCAGGTTAAAAATGAATTTGATCATTATATTTCCTAAAAAATTCAGAAAGTAAGTTTTACTTAGCTGCTACTATTAAATTGAGAGTGACAAGCAAGTGGTAGAGTAAAAAATGCAAGTCATAGTCCAATATTTGCAAACAGATGCTTCTGAGCATTGCACACACCAAGGCTCCATTTCTGCAGGCTGTGAACAGAACAGGGCTCTGCAGTCAGGAATGCCAGGGCAAGCAAGGGACACTTGAGGTGTCGTGGACTTCTCTGTTTACTGAAGAATTCATTACAGATGGGCTGCAACAATCAGAAGTTTCATTACAAAAGAGGAAGCTCTGGCGGTGTTGGCTGTCTGGGCTAAACCAACCCCTTCACCTTTGACAGACAGAGAATGAGAAATAATTCAAAGCTTCTACCCCAACTCCTCTCTTGGGCTTCTATACAAAAAATCTAGGAGTGGAGAAAGAATAGGGGCAATTTTTCCCCATCTCCCAGCTGCTCAGTATAACTGAATTCCTTCTATCCCATTTATGAGAGGAGCAGGACAGTTGTCTTCATGTAATTAGTCTAATTGCTGAAGGTGCCCATCTCAAACATAGAGCGGCTGTAAGATGGGTCATACCTTTGCATATTCTGAAGATTTAGGTTGGAAAAAAGTAAAAAAAAAATCAATTTCCCTAACTAGAAATCTGACAGCAGATGAGGGGGTCAAAAGACTGGTCAGAGAGGGTTCAGGGAGCGCCCCAAGGATTGCTTTAATTGACAGATGCATTCAGTTATGAAAATGCACAGTTTGCCTTTACCGACACACAGTTGTCTTTTCTCACCATAAACAGTTACTTAAAAAGAGGCTGAATATGGCAGATGAACTCATTAGTATCTGCTAATTAAATGCCTGCAGTCATTTCATTTACCACATTTAAAAGTTTAGAAACACAAAGGCAAAACATAAAACTGATGGACAAGGCTAAGTCAGAGAACTGCAACCATAAAGTGCAACAGAAACCAAGATTTCAACCTTTTCTGCTCAAGAGCTGCTTCAGGTTGTGGCCAGAAACAAGAAACCAGAGTGCCCTCTAACAGAGGGATGGGAGACAGGGATTTCAGAAAGTCCCCACAAAATGCCTCCTTTCTTCCTTAAACTTGCCATCAGCTGCTTCCTTCCTCCTACACTCATCTGCAAATCTCACCCCCTTAGTACAAAGAAGAGAACAGAAATCTGTGTTTATATTTTGCCTTTGGCTGGAATGAGAAAAACTCTTGATAGCAGAAACCCCCTAATTTTTAAACATTATAATTTGTAATTATTATGGCCACATACTAATGCATCCCTAAACATCTAAATGAAAGAGAAATGATTTGAAAAAGACTGGAAGGCAGATGCCACCAGCCTAGCAGGTCAATGAAATCAGCTAGTAATTAAAGTTTTATGAAGAACTCATTCTTTCTGATTTCTTTCCAGCAATTTGAAAAGACAACACAGAGGGGGTCCTTCCTTTAAATGCAATGATATCCATCAAATCCATTTGTAAATATTAGTTCAGTTAAAACAACACATAAGATATAAAATGTAATTAAGTTCTGTATAGATTTCACTTTCATGGAAGACTAAGAACAGCAAGGAAGAAACAATGTTATTCTGTTTCTAGATCTCATAGGAACCACTAATGATTTCAAAAGCCCACGACTCATCAGCTGCAATTAAAACAATTGCAATGACAGTGACCCCAGTAGAAGACAAAATATAATTGCATAGGCAGGCAGTAAACAATACAGAGAGATGAAGCTGGAATACAGATGTTGCTGATTTATGGGATGCCTAAAAGAGAATTATTATTCTCCTGCTAGTGTATTTGTGAGTAGCTCCTAACATGGAGGTACAGCAAGGATGGCTGGCCAGAAAACAGCAATTCCAATGCACATCTGGGATGGAGGATTTCACTTCTGCTTTGGAAAAAGCCATCAGTATAGACTGTTACTGGAGAGAAAGTAAAGTCAGCCCAGAAGCACACACCCCACCAGCAGCTGAACCAAGGCACAGAGCCAGCCTTGGGCTTTGGAACGTCTCACATTTCGTTGTTTATGTTTTTATTATTTTTAGTAATAATGAGCAAGGACATGCTACCTTCAACAGAACACCTTCCACTGGAAAAAACCAGCTTTGTACAATTGTCTTAATTGTAGCCCTGATATGCAACTACTTTGATTAACTGGCATGATGAGCAAAATTTTCAACATTAAAGAATAGAACAGTGGAATTAAAAAAAAAGTTTATATGTCACCATCTGGCTATTACTATCAGCAATACCTCCTTTCCCATTTTCTACTTAAAAATCTTTGCTTTCAATATCATCATCGTGTGCAGGTCCAATGTCCCCTCACAACTTGCTGACTAATCACAGCACAGACTTTGATGCTCCAAAGCATTATCTTTTCCATAGCTGGATGAGTTTTCTGCATCTGTACCGTGGTCCTTTCCCCTTCCAGTCTCATGCTTGTGGCTTCTTTTCTCAGAGACCTGAGAGCATCACTGCTGCCTTCCCCAATGGGATGTTTAGACCACATGAGCATTTTCCCTTTTCCAGCTAGGCCTCCTGTGAAAATGACTGCTCTCTTTAACACACAGAAAGAGCCAGAAAAGCCATACAAAATGGATACATCCCATTTAGGGTGTTACTTATGAACAAAAATACCCAAAACCACCCAGTTAAACAGCTTTGTACCCAAAAGAGCTTGAAAAAATGCCTTCTAAAAGTCACTGTCCCTTGTACCTGGCTGCTAAGTTGCCAGTGTAATCATCCTCTCAGCAATTGCATTTAAAATGAGCCATGCTTACAAAACCCTACTGTTTCAGCAAACTTGACTTATCCAACCAGAGCAGGTCAGCTGGCAGGGCCAGTCCTCCTTTGGGATGCAGTACTGGACAGCTCACAGCTCAGAGAGGACCTGTGATCCAAACCCCACCATCCCTGCTCCCTTCCTTTGTCCTTCAGCAGTAAGAGTTGAGCCCAGCTGACCCTATTTGTTTGCAGGTAAACCTGACGATTAAAACATCCTCTTCATTCCATGTTTCCCCTCCTATTTACTTGCCATGTTTTCCTAAGTGCCAGAGTGCACTGGCTTGTGCTGGAGGTGAAACTAGTAGGCACATTTAAAGAGTAAAATATGAGAGAATAGTTAATGTTCAATTTTTTTTAATTTGTTTTGTTGTCCTTCTCTGTTAAATTTGAGACTTGTCTTTCTAGTTTGGCCTGAAAAATCTTTATTTCTGGTGGTAACCAAGGAAAGGAAAAAAAACACCTAAGCTTGTTTTAAAGATTCTAGACTGGAAATTGGGAGATAAATAAAATCCAATAGTCATATATTATGGACATCTGATATTAAAAAAACTGAGAGACAAACCATTTTCTGAGCACAGAACTACAGTAAATCATAAGTCATACAAAGTCTTCACCAAAAGAAATTCTGGGAAAGAAACAATGTATTTCTCCCTGTTGATATTTCTTGTGGTTTGGACCTTTGTCTGAATGTTGATCTTGCCATGTCAGACACTGTTAACATTGCAGTGAAAGCTGCTCAGGAAACAAATCTGGTTGCTAGCTCATGAAAGGTTTCTTCCTTAACACTTTTCTAAATAATCTAATATCTAGATGTGTAAGTGGGTATTTTTAAAAGATGCTTCTAAATTCCTTACTCTCTAAAAGTTTTAAAATCTCAAACTAGATCAGAGAAACTGAAAGCTTTTCCTGGCACTTACAAACATTATTTTTCAACCAGGCCAAACTTTCTGTAGGCAGAAAAGGCGCTGATGAGTCAAACACCCATGAGATCCTCAACAGCCTTTGTTCTCCTAGTCTGTTTTATACAGCACATATACAGATACTGGAGAGATGAGTGGCAAAAAAATCCTGAAAGAGATAATCCCACCGTTCCTCAATACCTCAAGGCAGCTGTGAAAAGCCACAACTAGCACCTACTTCCAAAAATACTTTATTGTTTTCGGGTAAGTCCTGTAGTCTATCAGCAGGAAGATAATCCCACTTTCAAGCCCGTGTTCTATTCATCAGCAGCAAAGGAAAAAAAAAACCTTGCAGTTAGGTTCATCTTTACAAATCCAGGTCTCCATTTGGGAGACACATTACAGCTCCTAATCAGATGGCTGGTGCTTTGGTGAAAGCTGAGAGGGGAACTGAGGGAATGAAAAAGGGGATTGCACAAGAAGAGGAGGGATGTAATTGTGTCCATCCCCTTCCAGATGCTGTGCCAGAATTTGACACTGCTGCTCAAGTTTAAAATTCTCCCTGCTTGATGCTTAATGACACATCCTGGATATTCAGCATACAGGAGCATGAAAAAGTCGTGTTAGATTATAATGGTTACAAGGGAAAAACAAGAAAGCTTGTGGAACACACACAGAGCAGGAAGGCCACTGATTCTTTACTGGGTTTTCATCAAGAAAGAAAAAAACCAACCAAAGCACAAAGACTCAGCTTCTTTGAAGTTGGCCATTTTGTTAGTTTTTGCCTGTAGCTTTATTTCCTAGTCAGGAATGACAACAGAAATTTTAGATAGTATTTATGGACTTACTTGCAGTAAAAGCCTCCATAGTTATTTGTATAAAGAAAGACACATTTCCTTTACATCCACTTAGTTAAATTAATCCTATGAATGGATGGACCTTCTAAAGGCACAATAAAAACAAAAAGGCTGATTCCAGTGGTAGAATTTAAATCCATGAAGGGAAAAACTGAACAAGGTTTCTAACTAGAAAGAAATGATAAGTTTCTGACTTTGCATTAGGAACATACACACCCATACCCCTACCCCACCCCCCCATTTTTTTTTTAACCTATGGAATCATCCTCCAGCTTTAAGAATTTATTGTGAAGGGAATTTTGGAGCAACTTGAGAAGCAAATGCAGTAAAGATTTAATTCGATTGTATTTCTATCTAAAATGTTCCTATTTATTTGAGTTGGCTTCAGATCAGGGTCTTCCACTGGGAAAACCAGTGCTATGCACTGTGAAGTAGAGAACTGTGCTCAGGGAATATAAAGAAAGGTGGTACAGAACTATGGAAATCTGCTGGCTTCTCCTTCTTCACTGAAGTGAATTATCCAGCTTCTTCCAGTGTCAGGACAGGGTGTGTCTGTGCAGCCCCTTCCTGTCACACAGCCAGCACATGTGCCAGTGTCAACACTCCCCAAAAGCAGCAGCTTTACTGCACAGGTGGACAGAATCCTTTACAGCCTGTGCCGTGTGTGGTGTCCATATATTCCCCATGTGGCACTTACCCTGCTGACCCAGGGGGTTCTGAGCAAGTGCTTTGGCCCAGAGAACCAGCACTCCCTGGAACAGCTGAAGTGTTTCTAAAATGGAGCAAAAATCCCCTGCTTCATTGTGACCCCAGTGCAGGACCCAGGTGGAAAGCACCTGATATGACCAAGAAACAGCAAGGCTCTCCTTAGTCATGTCCTGCTTTTCTGTATTGACCAAAGCATCTTCCTAGATCCTAATTAATCTCATTTGATGGCTGACACTGAAGTAGGCCAAATGAGCTTTCTCTGAAGGGGAATTTGGGCTAACTGCACAGGAGCAGATTAGCAGCTTTCCAGCACTAGGTGAAGTGATCCCTACCCCAGCCCCCAGCTTAACATCACACCCCTCACTCTTGCCATGGCCATCATGCTCTGTAACACTGTCAGGTATTTTTGCTGCACATACCTCCTCCTTTCCCTCCTCCTTTTGTGAGAAGCTGCAGTGGTGTCCTAGAGCTCAAACGACCTGCAGTGCCTTGGGCACATCTTTCTAAAGCAGCATTTACAATTCATCAGTTTGCCCTGCCCTGGCAGTACACCCAATTTGAACCAAAGCTGCCGTGTTCAAAACATCTATCAGTTCAGCACTGTATAAAAGAGGAGGGAAAAAAACCTTCCTCCTAATACACCAGGTAGAAAGTAGGTAAAGAACAAGAGCAGTGAGCCCATTAAAACTCACAGAAGAGCAGACTTAGATGGCCCTGCTGTAGAGGCAATGTTGGTACAGGAACCTTTTGGTTTTCCCAAGGCAGACACATAAAATATGATAAGGAATATTGGCTTTCCTATTTGACTTCAGAACAGCAAGAAACATATCCTGCATGGGAGCCAGCTGCCTGGCACAATAGAACAGCTGGGTAAATTCTTTGGGCCTCCAAAACTTCTACATAAAAAATTCTATTTAAATTGAGGAAAAATTCTTATCAGTAAAGAAAATTTTGTACACTGCTAACATTTCCAGGGCTCATTTCGCCTCTGTGCCCTGGTTAATGTTACAGTGACACTGGTGTTAGCCAGAAACACATCAGGCTGGCCAGTGCCCTGCTGGTGCTCCTTCCAGCACTTTGGCACAGAAAGGAGGCTGCCAGCTACGCTCCAGCACCACTGGCTGTGGATCAGCAGTGGGGCAGAGCACTACACAGATTCATTCTAAAAGCTCACATCCAGCAGAATACTTCAGACACAGCTCTCATTTAAAGCACAGGAGTAACTTTGCCCAGCAGAGCTCGGCACCAGAAGAGAGCCTGCCCAGACCAGGCTTACCACGGGGGAATCTCTCATTCCCTTTGATGTCCAGGGCAGGGGGTCCCTGCACCCCTGCTTTAGAAGACAGAAGACCCAATCTCCAGTTAGTGATGATGTAAGATTTTTCTTCTTTTTCTTCTGCAGTATCTCCAGATGGCCACGCAGTGTTACAAAGGCTATGCATCCTGTACTTTGTGTCACAAACCTGGCTCTTCAAATCCTCCTTTCAATGACTATTCTGACTTTTATAGCACATTCTGTAGTTGGAAACCTCACAAACACAGCCTCATTAAGCTGCATGGCTCCCATTTCAAGGTAGTTACTATTATCCTCATTTTAGAACCCCAGGACATAAAATTCCCAGAGAGAGTGAGACAGGCCATACAGCAAGTCCCTGTCAGAGGCAAGACCACCCCACTGGTGTTCCTCCCCCAGTCCCCATGCTCACACAGATAGAAGTGACATACAACAGGCTGAGCACACGTGTGGCTCTGCACAGGGGCCCGCTTTGGAGGCACAAGAAATGCATGTTTGTATCCATTACCTCTCCCACAGAACTCAGCAGCACTCCAAGTGCAGGCAGAAAAGTACATTTTAAGAAATGAGCACATGTGGCATTTTCACTGACTCAGAGAGCCAAAATTGCTCCATCAATCCATTTCATATTTGGCAAGTGAGATAAAGGCTTTCATTCCCCTAAACAGCCTCCCCAGCACACCCACTGCCTCCCAACACCCCTGTAGTTAATTCATCCTAAGAGCTTGGCTACTATCAGAGCTAAAAACTTCCTTTGGAAACCTACAACATTCTTAGCACACTTCAAATCCCACCCACTCAACCATAGCCTTGGCTGTGGACACAACCCTGCATTCATATCACACACACACATTCCCTGTCAGCATTTCCAACCAAAAAAGGACCCACAATGCAACAAGCAATAAAAATACCCACTGAGTACCTTTCAGATTTTCTTTGCTCACATAATCACAGTTTGTGTTGCTGTAGTTTTTCCCCAAAATGTTCTACGTAATGTTAACTAATTATGAGAAAATCTTATTTTTTTAGTACAAATTTATAATGAAATTAAGACTAACTGGAAATATTTACCAAAGCACTTGCCTGAACAAAAAAATCCAAACAATCTGTTACAATTACAGCATATAGAAATGCTTTTTTCTTAGCATTTGATTAAAAAAGCCAGATAAAGTAATTAATATCTTTTTTTAATTATGATTTTTCAACAGAAGTTTATTTATTATACTAAGAAAAGTTGCACATATTTAAATTTAATAGAAAATGCATGTCTTAGTCAACGAAACATTTTCATCATTTCAGTCCATTGTTTCATATTTGGGCAATTCAAGAAAATAATTAATGCAGATGTGCTTGCAGAGCTCAGCACATGAAATGTAAATGAAAAGAGGGTTTAAGAATAGGTGGGAAATATTCCCCAGAATGGATGAAATGACCTAATGAAAGCCAGAAAATGAGCCATTAAGCGCCTAGTCTTTCCCACTGTATCTTTTTAGATTTGAGAAAATGTGCAGAACTTCCCTGACGGGCAGTAAAACCTTTCCAGGATCTTTATTGCTCTGCCTGACGCCTGATGAATTCTGACTGAAATTCCCTGCTCGGTGTAACTCTGCCTTTTTTCCCATTCCGAGACAACTGACTCCTCACCCTCCATATATCACACACAGATACCTTGCCTGGGCTCGAGGTTGCTAAGTCAGATGTCTAATTACTGTGTGCCACAATAAATAACCGACTGGGCCTGGCCTCAAGGTGCCAGTTCCACCCGTAGTGGAAAGCTCAGCAATAAGGTAAGCAAAACAAAATATAATCCAAGCTCAGGTTCAATCCCCAGGCTGAGGTTTGATGGAATGTTTATTCAAGCAGCTGGAATAGCAAGCACGTGTGTGGCAGGCAGTATTTGCCATTTATTGGAGCTGTCACTTAACCCTAGCACAGTCCTGAACATGGAACACTGTACAAACCTTTCAGCCAAAGTCAGCCTCACATCCCAGTTTCCATGTATGATGTAAGAGGTGTGCACTGCCTCAAACATCTGACACATTTGCTTAAAAGGGTTGACCCAGACCAAGAAATGCATTCAGTGGAGATTGTTCCTTTGCTTGCCCTGGGCTTGATCCCTCCTCTGTTTGTATTCCCCATCTGTTTGTCTGCTACAGATGTAGCAGCCTTCGAGTCTTCTTTTTCAACCTGCTCCATTTTTCATGCTTTTGAGATAAAGACATAGTGGCAAAAGGTTTTCCTTTTCCCTTCTGCCAAGGCTTTAAGAGACACTAAACATGCTGTTCTTGGGTGCAGTTATGGGAGCAGGTCTGACTGCAGTGAACATTAACCAAGAGCTGCAGCGCTGCTCTCATCACCCATTTATCATGAGTTCAGATAACTGAGTCAATAATACCAGTTTCCTTTTCTGCTACGCAGATAAAAGCCACAGGCATGGTCTCAGACACTCCTTCTCCACAGGCTTTTGCCAGGCACAGCTGCCCCCCAAGCACAGCGGCAGCTCAGCTGAAGAGGTAAGGAGGTGAAAGTGCAGAAGACTTAGAAGGAAGTAAAGAAAGAAAACAAAGGGAAGAAGAGTCCCCCTTCCCCTCTGTGCCTCACAGTGATGCCTTTTCCTGGTCTTAAAATTAAGGGTCAAACATGGTTAGGAGGGGAAAAAGGGATTTTACCTTGGTATTTATTTTAAGGATCCTTAGGTGCACCACATCCAGGTTGAATGCACCTCAATGCCCACCAAAATGCCCACCCCCAACACATCTGGTATAACATTATAGGTCTTACTGATTAGCCTATCTATCAAAACTTCCCCAATGAGAGGCTCAAGTGAACCCCTCTCCCCAAGGGACCTTCCCCTGGATGGTTCTATCTCAGTTTACAGAATGTGTTCTGCAGAGCACCTTGGGGTCTGGGGCACACCAACCCCTACCTACAGAGCTTCTAAAATGTTGAGTCTCCCAGCTGAACAAACAAGTCCAAGAACACAGCCAAAAAGCACTAAGAATATAGAAGTTATAAAAAGGTATAAAACGGGTATAAAAGAAAAGGCAAAAAATCTTCATAGCATCAACAGCACACCCTGCCAACACAGAGTTGGGATCATCTTCTGGCCCTGGCACTACCACTGGGGCTGGAGGGACCCTCACTCCCCTACAGAAGGTTCTGGAGTGGAGTTCAGCTTGGAAATGTGATTTACCTTATCATCTCTCAACAGACACCTCTTTCAGAAAAATTAGGTGTTTCTTTAACACCCACAAGTGAGCTGTCAATTTACTTTCCACATGATTACACACACTTTCCACTCCAAATACAAATTAAGTAATAAATAAATAAATAAGAAACAATCAAGAACTGACAAACCCTTTCATTTCTCCTACTTCCCTGTTTATTTTTCTGCTGGCATTTTGCAGTATTGCCTTTAAATGGTTTGTCCACGGTGTGTTTTCAAAGGCTACAAGCAAGAGCGAGTTTGAAAAACAAGGAAGTTGTACCTTTGGGGAGCTGAAGTGCAGTTGGCATACCCATAAATGCCTTGATAGCAACTTCAATACAGCTGCACTGATGGGTCTTGTTTGCAGAGCTTCTCTCTCACACACTCTCATTTTTCAAAAAACCTTGGGCCTTGCACAGAGAATGAACCAGGAGTGGCCTCCAGTGTTACAAAAGAGGTGGTTAAAAGGGCAAAGACTGTGCAAAGCAATCGCTGATGTTGGAGATACCTTGACTGGTATTCTGGACTATGACTGTGTCTAATCCTCTTAAAACAGGGTAAATATCACCAGCTAAATGAGTGTTAAATACTGTGCTCCCAAGGGATTATCCCTACTGACTCCTTTCCTTTTTTGTTGGATCAGAGAAATGGCATCAGAAAGGAAAAATCAAAAGTTGTCTCATCACTCCATGATGAAAGTATTGGGGAAGAGTTATGTCTGTATTTCCAAAAATTGTGGTTTTATTACACAAGCACAGAAATCTCTGTGAAACATCTTAATTGCACAGACATTTGAGCCTGTGCCTCTGCCAGCTCGTATCCCAGTTTTGCTGCTCTTGGCCAAGACAGGAGAGGAGCTGTTCTTGCCATCCACAGTTCATCCTAGGGGTGAGAGTTCCCCCAGCGTGCTGCTTCGGGCAGCTAGAGGCAGCACAGAAACTGCAGCCACTTTTCTGTAAATCTTCTGAAGCACAGCCCATACCAGATGTCCACACTACCCCAGCAGCTTGTTCCCTGTCACACAGCTCAGCCTCTCAGAAAAATCACATCTGCTCAGGCTCAAGCAGCACTGAGGTTACCAGGGGATGCTCTAGCACGATGTCCCCTCTCCACAGCCGGGTAACTGCGATAAAGGAATTAACCAGCTCTCTTCATTTCTTCATCGTTCTGCCAGGTGCGACGCAGCTTTGGTGGCAGTTACAAATACATGAACTCTAACCAGGCACTCCTAGAGACAGAAAACTAGAGGGAAAGCAAAGGCATCCTTTTTTCACTGGGAAAGAGAGAAGCAAGCCTAAAAGTTTGGACTTGGATGCCTATCCCTTGCTGTAATCCAAGCCATAAATCCTTGGTCAAGTATTCCTGTTGTCTAAAAGTTGTCAGATCAGCAAACAGAACAGGTATGAGGAGATGGAACATTCCCCAGGATGATGTTTGGTACAGAGTGTTGCAAGGAGTTGAAAATTTGGCACCGGTGTTTTTGAGTAAGGTTATTTTCTTAAACGAAGGAGAATGATTGAAGAGGACTTATTCTATTAAAGGAAGAAAAAACAAAATAGAAAAAAAGTTTCTGAAAAGTATTGTATTCTCAGGGGGACAAAAAAAAAAGGCTTTTGCTCTATGTGAGTTTGAGGTAGAGAAGGATCTAAAATGACCTGCAAATTTCCTGTTGTGTGACTGTGTTTTTTAATTCTGACTTTTAATGTTCCAACTTTTCTTTAAAAAGTAGACTTTCAGGAAAAAATATCTTCAAGAAAGACCTTGAAACCATAGGCAATTTGATCAAGCCCACAAGGATAAAGCCTAGGACTTGACTCCTGAGCTCTGGTGAACCAGCTGAAGTGTTTAAAGCTGTTCCTATACCCTGCTGACCTCCTGAGCGCCTGAAGAAAAGCAGCAGAAGTGAATGTGTGCAAACATCTCAGCCATTCCCACTCACAGGTTCTTTTACCAGTGTGATCTCACCTCTCTGGCCTAATTAGCCTGAAGAGTCAATGACAACATGCTTGCAATCCTGTAGGAGCTGCTGCAGTCATTGCTGAGGTGCTGCATATGCTCCTCTCTACTGACCCTGCTACAGACCTGGCAACTTCTCGCCACAGGGCAGGGACAACACAGGGCTTGGTAGCAGACTGAGCTACCTCAGCCAGATTCAGCACTCAGGTCATTGGTCCTAGTCTGAACCACATGTATATGACAGATTATAACATCAAGAGAAGGAGAGAAGACACGGGTTTCATCTGGGGGAGTAGGGGGAAATTTTGCAGAATTAAATTGTCTTTTGGCTTTTCACAGATTTGCTGGGGTTGGCAATGGTTTAACTTTCTGAAGTGTACTGACCACTAATTGTTATTTGCTAGGATAGAGAGAATTCCAGAGTATGACTGGAGTCTCTGAGCTCCTTCACTCCAAACATGGCCCTTGCATTGATTTATTGCACTTGGTTTATTGGACAAAGTAAGTGCTTATTGAGGCCAAGTGTCTTCCTGCCCTGTAAGCACCACTACATAAAGGCAACTTTTACATGTAGGCAAATCCTCACTGTCCACTAAGAATGGCAAATTCCACTCTCCCTGCTGGAGCAGGTTCTGCTTAGGCATTCACCGAGGCAGAAGGAAAACGAGAGCATCTCTGCAGCCCGCAGGGGCTCAGCTGGGAGAGCACAGCAGGAGGGAAAAGGGGGCAGAAAGCCAGTCTGACTCTGGGACATCGTGCAGGGAAAGCTTAGGCACTGCCCTGGGTAGTTTTACTGGCCTTTCTAGAAGGAGATTTATGTAACCTGTACAGCTGTCTCAAGGATCAGAAATGCTGCTTAAATGACTTGGTGATTGCTTGGCTAAGGGCTAAAGCTGCAAGCTTTTCTCTGCAGCGTTGGCTCCCGCCTGGATGCACCACTGAGGCATACACCTCGGTACTGGGCAGCTGCTGGCCAGATGCAGTAAACAGAACTCTTCTTTCCACAGTTTATCAGCAAAGAAAGTGGTTACTCCATTTTAAATCCACAGGTGTCTTTCAATTCCTTGGGGTTTAATGCCTCTGTTAGCATTAGATCAATCTTTTTCTTTACAATAGACTTTTCAACAATAACTGTATCTTCCTTAAGTTAAGGCTCAGAAAAATGGACAGATCAAGAGATACTGTGCTGGGTGAATGCTGAAACCAAAAGAAAAAAGGGCAGAAAATCTGTACCTGTATCCAGAACTAATTAGATCAGGTGGAATAATGGATTTTCTTTTCTTTTTTTTACTTTGGTGGATGAACATACCTTTTAAAAAAGGTTAGATCAAATGCAAATCACTTTATTTATTTTAACTGTTGGGAGTTTTAATTAAGAAAGACAGAAGCCTGTCACTATACTATGATTTTAGAGCTATTCAATTTTCTGAGAGGTTTTGAGTTTTTTTCTTATTAGTCCAGCTTTTAAGTGAAATTGGAATGCCTTATTGTAATTGGGAGACAATAAGTTCTGTGCAGAAATAGGAAATGAGAAATTCCTGCATTTCTGGAACACAATGCAACTTTGAAAATAGCAAAGTAAATTTTAAAGATATTTTTGCTTTTCCCTGCTCAGTTTGGCCTAAATTCCTGAAGTTGTCACACAGCAGTTTTCCTTGGGTGAGCTGTAGCTGTAGGTTAGTTTCTCTCACTTTGCAGAGCTTTGAGCATGCCTTGAAGTAGTTCAGGGCCCACATTCTAACCTTGTCACAATCCTGACAAATCCTACTCTGTCCAAAATCAGTGGCTTTGATCCACTTCAAAATGAACTGCTTATTCCATGCTTTTTCAGCCCCATTACCCATAATCCCCATCCTGTGGAGGAGACACAATGAAAACCTAACCTCTTCTTTTCCAAGCTTTTTATTTTCTTGCTGGTTTCTCACTTTTTTATGTTCCTTCTGCTTCTGAGGGATCATTTCTAGAAGTTTTCTGAGTCCCTGCTGATGGCCAGGATTTGTACATCTCCCAGGTCCTGGTCCTCTTTTGCTCTGTTCTGGTGGAACTCACGTTTCCATTATTTGATTCAATCTATGGTCTGGCCCCCACCTTTCACAGCTGACATTTCCAGTCTCATGCATGCTCTACTCCACCCTTGCTCTTCATTCCCTCCACTTGTAAGCAACACTTTTAAAGTTTCAAAGGGGAAAACAGCATGTATTATTCTGTAGACAAACAAGGCAGGGGTTCCACATGGCATAAATCAAAGTGCAGGACTCGTAAAAGCTCTTACCACATTCCCAACAACCACTGTTTCTGTCTAGGAAGTATTATCCAAATATAATTAGAGGAGAAGCTGGCAAAAAAAATTCCCCAGAATTAAAATCCCCAAGGAAGCTGCATGGTTCTGACCTCTTCACAGGGTGCTAAGAGAGTTTCCCTAAGCAGTCCCACATCACTGGATTCATATGGAAGGGAATTGGTGCCTTAGGTTTTAACTTCCATCTTTTTCAAATCCTGCACTGCTCGGTGTGTAACTCTGCAGTTTCTTGTGGCCTGTTCACTTCTGCTCTCTCATGCTGGGTAGACAAAACAAAGCCTCTCCAGGCCTGCTCTCCAAAGACACTCAGACCATCCTAGACCCAAAATGTGTAAACCAAAGCCTCTAAATGGGGCCACGCTTGGGGAAACTACATAATTTACTGAAGCTGTAACTGGAGAATTAACCTTGATTGCAAATGAACCAAACATATAAAAGCGTGAAGAACTTGTGACCTGTTGTCCATCATGGAAGTGGCCTCTGGCTCCCCTTTGAAGGCCCTTCAAATAAATACCTTTTTTCCACTATTCTTGTTTAGTCTCTCTTTTAGGGTGGCCTCTCAAGGCATCAGAATCATCTCAGTAGACCTTTCTTTCTCACAGGCTGGTTAGGGGATTATCAAATGCTTTTGTTTTTCCACAAAGAGCTATTCCTTGTTACCTTCATGTGAACTATTTTCTATGTAATCTGTTGTATTAATCAAGTTCCAGGTAAATCAAAGCCCTAAGTCAGCCAAACAATCTGATTTCCTTAAAACAAGCGTACATCATCATCCTTTATACAAGATAAGACCTCTGTCTTGCCCTTTCAGAGTTTTAGCTTGCAGTAACACAGCCATTTATCAGGCACATAAGTATTCTGTGCTCCTTGCTCTGCTTCGTTCAGGGCTCCAAGGGAACTGCACTTTGTTCCCTTTTTTTCCTCTTTTTAAAAAAGTTTATTCCTTTTTCTGGAGCAGTGTTAAGGGGCCTTAAATCCCTCCAAAAAAGGGAAAAAGAAAAGAGGGGGGGGAAAAAGACTTTTTCTGGAATTTTTCTTCAAAGCTTTTAGTGATCACAAAACTGTCTGGTTTTACCAAAAGTAACACAGCCTGAGAATGCTGGAGCTAAGGCCCAGAAGTCTCTGGGGAGGTCTGCTTATCAAAAGTTACAAATATTAGCCTGACACCAAAGAAGAGAGAACATAAGGACTTGGGAAAATCAGATTGGGACACTCCATCAAGAGACCCATAGGTGTTCAAACCTCTTCCTCCAGGCTGTTGTTTTAAAAAAGCACCAAACCCAAAAAGCTCCTAATTTAGAGACCTAATTGGCTTTATTCAAGAAGACATGAAAAAAAGAAAGTAAAAGAGCAGAGAACAGATTTTTTGGTATTGGTGATCTGTTGAAAAGAATCTCCAAGAAAGGGCCAGAAAGATAGAAAGCTCTTCATGGTAAAAATACAGTTTATAATATTATTTCTGAAATACTCTGCATTCACTGAAATTCACTGAAAAGGATGGCTGTGGCTGCTGATTTTGAAATTAAAGATACATCTGGTCGTGATTCATGAATACCTACATGCACATCCCAGCATGGTTTTGCTTTGTGCACAGCCTGTCTTCTGGGGTAAATCACAATACCTCCCTTCTGATTCCCAAGAAAGAGGAGGAATGACTTAGCCATGTTACTAGTGGTGAAATAAAACCTAAATGATCCCCAGGATGTTTCCGAACAAGCAGATGGTATCCCAAAGATGTTACTGGAGTAATTTTTGTTCTAGCTATTTGGGAATGTTTATGCTCATAGGAAAAACTCAGATCAAATAAATCTTGACTAAATCTTGCATAAATCACTCAAACATGCTGAGATAGCCTTTCATGCTTAAGTGCTATTTTTCAGGATTATTTTATTCACTTCATAGCATTTACTATGAAACTTCATACCACAGAGAATTTTTCCTACCAGCATTATTGTCGCTTTGGGTTGACGACTTTGAAGCTTTCCTTTAAAAAGAGGAGGAAAGCATTTCGTGTAATGATAAAGGAAATAAAGCACTCCTATTTGAGGCTAAGTGCAAATCAGTGACTACATGGGTTATTAAAAAACATGCTGTTGATTTCCTGTAAACTTCTAGGAGGAACAAGCCTCACACCAACTTACTCTAAGTTTACTGCTCAGCCTTTCTCCTAAATTAAACTGCAGCTATACCTGAACACACATCTACTCAGAACACCAGTTATAAGCAGCATTCAGGACTACAGGTATTCATACAGGCCAGTGCAATTCTACATAAGAATTCCCAGTTCTTTCTCCAGGCTTTAACAAGTTTCAGATTCACCCAAACCTGAATCCTCACTGAAATTTAGCTCAGCCATTGTAGTAATTTCTTCATGCTATTGACCTGAATATTGACCGAAACTGATTTACACAAGATTGTCTCTATCCTTGGGCAAATTTGTGTGTTTTGAAATCTGCAACAGACCCTGACAAGCCAGGATGGTTTTGGCCCAGCAGGAGTAGAGTAAGAAATAAAAATCACAAATACATTGTTGTCAGTAATTCATCTGTCAGAAACACTTTTATCCATCCAATTTTACTTATATACTGTACCTGAAATCAGGTTTACCGTGGCTGTATTTAGTCAGCTGTCCCATGGGCATTGTTGGGGATGTGACTCTGGGATTAACAGAGTTTTAATGATATTTAGAAGTTTCCTGGGATCTCTGCAGGGCAGTAGTGCTGACAGCCTTAGGCTGAGCACTCCGAGCAGTGCTGTTGGTGGCAGTAGGACAATGCAGTGACACGAGCAGTGTTGATATTGTTGATATCATCTGGCCCTGGATTATCTGGGCAATTACACTGAAGAGCTCTTCAACACAGCACTTTCATTTTTCCATAAGCTCTCTTTGGGCATTATTAACTTTTTGCATTTTTTTTTACAGCAATTAGTTTTCAGTGTCCCATTTCAAACAGAGCATTTATAAATACACCAATACTGCAAAACTCTGCTGCCAAAGAAGTGGAGATTGCCTTCATCTGCATGGCATTCAGCCTGGCTTATTTGCCACGTTGGAGTAAATCTGTAAATCTGAAATACATCTGTGCTCGAAACAAACACGACGCACGGGCACAAATCAGCGAGGAGACACAACGTGGACAATTTGTCATCCCTTGTCAAGGGAAGCACAACCTGCTGATAGCATCATGTAGCTATGGCTCTGTCCTCTTTAATACTGATCTCTGAGCTGCTGCATCACCTGGCAGGACACACAGTGCCAGGCAGGCAGGGGCCCAAAACTACATTTCTTTAGAACCAGACTGAGATCGGGAAGGACAAGCAGCTGCTGACATCATATACAGTCCAAAGCTAGCCCTGAGAGGAGCAGTGTGTGTTTTTAATAACCATGTTCTACTGAGCAATTGAGATTGCTCAAATTCAGGACCAAAACTTATTTTTAGAGCCTTTAACTCCTGGAGTTGCAGCTTGGCAGAGGTGGGGTGGGTGGGTATTTGGTAAAGGAAGATTTCAGGTTTTTTTCTTGTTTCTGGAGTGGCTGGGAAAATGGGCTTGAAGAGGAAAAGGGAACTGAAAGGATAAAGCAGCAATGCAAGCCTGAATGACAAAGATTTCCTCTGAATCCCAGCCTTCCTGCAAAGGACACCTTCCCAAAAGCACAAAGGTCCAGGGCAGATTTTGAGCTAGGTGTGAAGTATATGAGAGCAACATGAAGGACAAAGGGGTTTTTAAGTCTGTGGTCAAATATACAGTGATCATCTGTCACTGAAAACAATACAACCCGATGGTAGTTAGGACATCAATGAAACAATTACCTCCATTCACACCAAAAAGTGACTGGATAGTGTGGTGAACAAAAGTGCTTTAATACAAAAGGAGGAGAAAGAGAGATCCATTCATCTCTCTGCCAGACAAATGCACTGCATAAAGCTCTCTCTGTATCATTTGGATGTGTTCTTGTAGGTGCATCAGCACTCCCAGTTTTTATGTCTGGATTTATCAGTAGATGCTAATCACAGGACGTGTATTTCAGTTTAGCATTCTCAAATGAGGCCTTCAAAGTAACTCACATTTTTCTTATCTACCATATGATTAGAAGATTCCTTGCATTTTCCTTTGGGGTGATAGCAATATGTAATTGCTGCACTTACACGAAATCAAAGAGCAGCTTTTAAAAGGAGTGTAATGTACACATCTGACAAAACTGAAAAGAACGTTACCTCAAGCCAAGCTATTTGATTTTCCTTTCTCCTAGCTCACTTTGCTACAAGATGCTTCACCAACACCAGATTGTCCTTAACCAGTACGTAAAGACAAACAACCTTAAAATACTGTCAAGAAGAATTGCCAGCTCAAAATCTACTCATCCATCTCCACTACCATAATGAAGATAACAAAGCAGGCTAATTATACTTAATTCCTCTACCTAAGGCATAATACTTTGGCTGAGCAGACTGGTAATAATTTAACAAGCTGTAATAAAAACCAGAGTGTCTATCCATATGCATCTGTTATAGGGGCCCCTACATTAGTGAAGACTTAGCACTTTGTATTCTGACCACAAAACGTCCAAATATGTGTGTGTTCTAAAAGCCCCAACCTAAAGACAAACATTTTATGTTCATAAAATCAGAGAAAAGGAGAATTGATAAGTGCTGTAGTTCACTTAAATTATTATCATTGTGAGGTTTCATGTATTGATTTTGGCAGAAATAGGATCAAATATTGCTGTCACTTACAATGCTATGAAAGTGTTTAGGTAATGCCTGATTAGGTTTTAGTGTACAAAACAAAACAGCCTGGTTATTCTGAGGGTTATATCCTACCATAGCACAGATCTAATGAAAAAGGGAAAGAGTAATACAGCAATAAAACAAGTTTTATCAGGTCATCGTTTTGTCACTGAACCAGCGGTTTGTACAAAATCTTCGAAGCCAAGAACTCGGCACCTACCCAGCAACATTCAGCAGCTGCTGGCTTGCATGGTCACAGAGATGGGAAGGGCTTGAGCAAGTCTGGTCTTAGTGTCACTATTATCTGTTTTGACCTCTTTTACAATTTTCATCAATGAAACGTATCTATACTTATGTACACTGAAATCCCATTTTGGTGATGTTCAGAAATCATTTCTATCATTTAGATTGCTTGAGTTTACTTTGCTTTGGATGAGACTGGTAGCTCTGCATGAAGTACTGCTTCAAATTTAGCTTAAAGACACAGAAACACCATGGCTTCTGTTACCCTCAGTTCAGATTTCCCAAGTGGCTTAAAAAATCACAACACTGAAAAGATTTCTTTAAACACAAATTTTGTGAGAAAATATGGGTTAGAGAAATGCATGTCATTATGTTCAGTCATTACAGATGAGCTGTCTATGCCCTGGAGAAACAGAGATAGGTTAGCAGCTCCCACTGGGGTCTTAATTTCTCAGTTCTCAGTGATATCAATAACCTGTCTTCACAGAAAAACAGCCTGGAAAACAATAATTCAGAAACCACAGATTTAATGAGGTGCAAATTGAAAATGTTGGCCAAGCATTGGATTTTAGGTTCAGTCCTTCATATCTGTGGCACCGGCTTTAGCTTCAGTCCATAAGAGAGACAGGGACTATTTTGGAAGCCCCTGTGCCAAACACAGATCCCAAACACAGATGTCTGAGTCTCAGTGTAGTGGCTCAATCACAAGTTTACCTCCAGGCCACAACTGTGCTAACAGCTCTGTATTAATGAAGGAAAACTTTCCCAAAGATTAGCAGCGTACTCCATCCTCTTTAATAAAATATGTTCTGGAATTATTCATCTGGCACATCATAAAATATCTGGTTTCCTTTAATTATTTTTTAAAATCCGATAGCTGACAATGAGACCATGATTTGCAATTTCTCATTTCTGTAATCATCCACACTGTAACTGAACAAACCTGAAATGAAAAAGGAAACCATGTATGAAAAACCAAGTAAAGCCAAAAGAGGCATCCCTTCTGAGGCAGGAGAAAAGGGAAGAGAACAACAAATGAGTGAGGGAATGGACTAGTTTGTACAGCTGGTTTAACCTACAGAATCAGGACCAGACATCTGTGCACTGTTTTCAGTGCCATTTCCTCTGGGCTCCTTTGTTATCACACTTGTGGGTATGGACACATACAGGTAAAGAGCAAGTGTTCCTTGTGCATCCAGAAACAGTTACTCCTGGAGAGGGCACAGTTCCAGCGTGCTAAGATGCCTTTTCCAAACAGCTTGGTTGTTCAGTATTGGACTCATACTGTACTTCAAATACTATAGTTTCTCCAAAAAATGGAAAAGTGGAGAAAAAAAAAAAACAACAAACCCAAGCTTTTGGCGATATCTCTTTAGCTATGATCAGTCTCAGAATTTAGGAACGAGATTTTCTTTAGCAGTCGCCCAGAGGACAATGCAGGGAACTGTTCTTCTATCACTTACTTTTTCTCACCACTATTCAATAACATTCCCCCACAGTATCAAGGATTACTACTTTATGCATAGTAATAGAGTAGGATCTGTGAAATAAAACACACTTCTCCTGACTTGCTGCTCGTTGATAGCAACTAACTGGTTGAGTGGGACTAAGAGAGCTGGGCAAGGCCAGAAGATTGTGCTTTACAGGAAAATGGGAGCTGCCCTGCCCGGTTCCTGCAGGCACAGCAGCCTTTTACCTCCACGCACAGCCCTACCAAGTGCCTGCCCCGCCTGCCTTCCCCGGCTGCTTCCCCGTGCTCCAGGCTCCCAGGAGGCTCCTCATCACACGGGCCATTTCCTGACCCCTGCGCCTCTCTTTGTAGCTGGGAGACAACAGGCTGTTACCAGCAGGACAAGTTAAGGGGCTGCGGAAACCCGCCTGCCATTCCTTCATGTTTGGTGCTACACTGACATCTTGTGGCCCTTAACCCTGGTGAGACTGTAAACAAGGCCAGCAGATTCCCCAATGTTTCAGCGAGGATGCAGTGACATCAAGTTTGGGAAATCAGCATTGATTTCCCTCTCGGTTCCTGTCTCTTTGAATTCATGCTCCAATGCTTTGCGTGTCCCATTTGGTAACAAACGTTTATGTGAAGTATCTCCAGTCAAACAATAATCAAGTCGAAAGTAGTACCCAACAGACGGTGAAGCTAAACCAGAACTGCAGCAGGTGAACCCCTTGTGCAGATGGAAGCTAATTCTCAGCCTGAGGAGAAAGCAGAATCTACAGATACCTATTGCTTTCATATTCTGTTAGCAGGCCCTGTCCTTGGTTTTACAAAGCTGAGGTTTTAAGTTGCTGCCACAGTACCTACACCATTACTTCAGCTGTTATTCAAGAAAATTTACAGGAACAAGACCATATGGGTGGGATGGCACTATTTAGCCACCATAATTTATGATCAATAGTAAGAATAGAAGAACCTGTTTGGAAACAATGCCAGTAGTTGTATCCACATATTAAGTCTACCTGAGATTAAATCATATGCCTGTTAAAAGACAGGGCTGACAGACTGTCATAATATACCCAAATGGAGACTTTCCCTTCCTTTGCCTTTATGGGGAGTGGAGAAATAAAACCAGACACCATAGGTTTGGGCATAACTCCTTAACCTATAGGGTAGATTTTTATACAGCTACAAACAAAATATGAAAAGGCCTGGAGCTCAAATGCAGTATGGATGATACAACAAGTAAAAGAGATTTTAGTATTGTAAAACACGAGAGACCACACTTTAATCCAGATTCACTCCTCTAAGCACTCATCTGCCTCAGCTAAAACAGGATCTCTGGTGCTGCTGGGTAAGTCAATGCAGAAACATATTCTTCTGTAGGATAACTGAAGCTTTTCTTTGGAAGCACTGAGCTTTGGAGGCATTGATCTTTCCCTTCAGTAATTACTGTGTTATCTAACTAGCCAGATTAAAAGCTACAAGCTGAAGTGTTTCAGAGAAGCATCTAGAACTAAGGTCCCATGCCTTATTTATAAGCAAAGTACTGCAGCTAAAATAAATGGGATATATATCACAGCTGAAATAAATGGATGCTGAATTTTAGGGTAAGAGAGAGGATCTTTACATGCCTAGTCAAATAGCTAAATCCAAGTCAATCAATTTAATTTCATATTCCTATTACTATGCCAGGCAATGTTCCTTTTCTTATCTAGTAAATTATCAGTGTGTAACATTAGACAGATCATCACAGAAGCAATGTGGGAGACACACAAAAGAATCACAGGTGCTAAAAGGACTTCCCTATACAGAAAAAAAGGGAAGATCTCACTGAAAAAATCCAGCCTATGGGATTCAACTTCTTTTCTTAGAAAAACACTGAAAGAAAACAAAATATTTTACAGTTTCATCATTGGGTCTGATGAAATCAGTGGCACAAAGGGACATTGGAAGAGGACATCTTCCCCTCCTGCAGATGTCACTGGCTGTAGAAGGTACACATCCCTGCATAGGAGACTCCTGAGAGAGGGAGCAGAAGAAGAAGGTAAAGAGAGAGAGGACTGACTTGACTGGTGGGCTCCAACTCAGAGCAGGTGCAGGACAATGACAAAATATTAGATTAGATTAGTTGATCCTGGTCCCCTTGCTGTTGTAGATAACCTAAGAAATAAACTCTCCCCTAAACCAGTCACATTCCTCCCCAAAAGCTACAGTTTTTCTCCATCTTGTCAGACTTCCATCCTTTATGGACCAGAACTCACTTGCCTCTTACAGCCCATGTACATTCACAGGCACCACACCTGCTCTTGGCTGCTGTGCCAGCACACTCCTTTCATCCTCACACCTCTCGTCTTTCCTGAGGTACTATAGACAGTTTCCATATTGTCTCTCTGCCTTCATTGGGCTCCAGTGAACAGACAAAGCCTTTCTAATCTCCTCACATCAGGGCTGTCAATGCAGCAAACTGTGCCTGTGGTGCTTCAGAGTGCTCTGGTTTGCACTGTGGGTGATCAGAGTTGCAGCCAGGATCCCAGATGATCTCTCCAGTCATGGGCAGCACCTCACTCTCTGCACAGCACACTTGTCCCCACTCAGGCTGAGGTATCACTCACCCTTCCTAAAGGCTGTACAGGACAGGCAAGCCCAGAGGGCCTCCTTTTCTTTACACTGTTTGTTTTCACTCTCCATTTCATTCTTATCCTGTTATTCCAGACCTCAAGACAACTCTGCATGCAGAAATGCCTTCAGAATAATTTGGTTTTTGTATGTTTGCTACTTGTCCTGGGCAGACCTTTGCCTCTTGCAGGTACAGCAGCTTGTCACATCAGATCCCCCTTGGTCACAGCAATGCAAACCTCTCTCACCACACCAGTCAGGAAAGGCTTCCTGTTCCTGAGACACTGCACACCTAAGACACAACTTCTTCCTGATGAGCAATGCTATCACCAGCAAAAGTAACACAGGGGAAAAAAAAAAAACAAAAAACAAAACTACGTGGTGTCCTAAGTGATTGGGATTGGGATATTGTAAAGATAAAATCAGTGAGAACATGCTGGATGCAAGTGTTTGGGTTTGAGTCAAATATCCCATAGCCCAAATTTCTGTATCAAATAGAAAAACATACTGTACTAATACTATCTTCTGGATTGAAAGTCAATGAAGCAATCAGAAATATGGGTAGTGATAAGTTGCCACATGTCATATTAAAAGAAAAAATGTTAAGGACTTCCCACATAAAGTTATTCATCATTGTGTTTTAGTTATGCACCAGAAATGGCAGAAACTTCATTTGAATTTGTTTTAAAAGCTACTAAGTTGAAGATTAATTGCAACTAAGAGGTATTTTCTGGGAGAAGTCTTTCATTGGCAGACATATGAAATCAGAATTTGATCTAGTGTAGCTTTTTTCCCTATGATGCCTATGATAGCCAGAAATAAGGAAAAGAAAATAAAATGTCGGTAGATTGGAACATTTTAAAGAGTGGAGTTGGAACCACTTCAGCACTTCCAGAACTGGAAAGATGACTGCTTTTCCTGCACTTGTTCTATGAGGTCGTCAGACTTTTGTGAAGCTAAAATACCGATGACTTTACTGAGAAACTGAGCATGGAATAAAGGTGGCAACTAGAACAAGACTTCAGCTACACCAAAAAATTCAGTGTCATGCTATCACACTCAGCTCCTTTTAAACCACTCAGAAAACTCTGGCAAACTACTCTGTTGGATATAGTCTTAACACAGAGAGAAGTTTCCAGCAGGTTCACAGCAGCCTGAAGCTGCCCTCTCCAATGACACTCAGCCACAGGGAATCCACTGGGAGGGTCTATGCCCACTCCTTATCCCTGCAGGCTGGAAGCCCTTGAAATCTGCCATCAGCAGATGTGAGTTAGAACAAGCTCTCTTCTTGTTAGATAAGTGCAATAAAGAAAACAGAGAATCTGAGAAGCAGATCTCACTCTGTTGGAGACATTCACTTCTCTTCTGCACTCCAGGAAAAAAGCAGACCTGTAAAGCTGGCAGGGTGCATAAAAATGGCCCCAGTGCTACACTACTTAAACAGGTTGTAGCAGGTGACAAAAGGATTGGTGGCAAAAGTTACAGAAAGAAAATAGTTGTGCTTGATCTTCAAGTCTTACATTATCTGCAATAGGGATTTAACAGCAATTCTGCTTTTTAAAAGCTGCTGGACTGACACATGTTGAGATGCTGTTATCTGACACTCATCAAGTCAGCACAGCATAATCAGTGGCAAAGCCCACTCCACTTGCTCCTCCTTGCCCTCCCACCAGGGCCTGACCCAGGGGAGGTGAGCAATGCAGAAAGCAGACAGCTCTGCCTCCCACACAGCCAGCCCTTGGCCTCCCTCTGACATGTCCGTGGGGATGGGAGTCTGTCTGAAAATGTGAATTCTCGTCCCCAGGCCTGGATACTGCAAAGAGGAAATCCTCCTGTCGTGTGAAACAAAGCTATAAAAAGAAAGACACACCAAAAAAAGGCCAAATAGTGAATCCCAGGCTCCCAAGGAAAATCGTGGTGGAGCTACAGCCATTAGAACTGCCCAGGTGAAGACAAGCACTTCCTTAGGAGGGACAGACCCCCAGCATGGGCCACAGCCAAAAGCACATGAAGTACAGTCCAATTCTGGGACTTCAAAGCTTTTCAGCTTTGTGACTGTCAAAAAAAGCCAGACCAGGAGAAGAGCCACAGCACAAGAATATTTCAAGTCACAGGGCTGTCAGTACTACCTGAAGTGCTACCTCTTGCAAACCTATCCTCAGTAGCCTGTTATGAGTAATGAACAGAAACAGCACTGAATGAACTCATTTGTCACATACATTTAAATGCATCTCTCTGTTATTTTGGAGGGAAATAAAAATATTTAGATGAGCACTGTGCCTGTTCAGAACCAGTTCAATGCAGGGAGAAACAAATTACTGCAAATAGCTCTTGTGACCAGAGTAGGATGCTTTGGAGAAACCATCTGCATGGCTTCACCCCTCAAAAAAACACCCCCTAGTATTTCCTAGGGAAAAAAAGATGTAACTGAGATTCCTTTACCCTGCTCAGTGTGATGTTCTGTGGCACAGTCCCTGGATCAGGCACATGAACTCTCATGCTATGTCTTAACAATAGAACTGATGCCTAAAATATCTTTTCTTCTGTGACTTATTTTAAAAACAATTTCTTTTGAAATTTTCCTTACAAACTTTTGTCTTGCAGAGATTTTGTTATATTTGCATTACATTTTTAGCTTGATGAAAGCAAACTTCCATGAACATTTTTTGGTCATGCATCCCTATCATTCTGACTGCATGTTGTTTAGTGATGTCAAACTGTATCCTTACAGAACATGAACCATTTTCTAGTCTAACCTTACTTATGCTATTACAGCAAAACAGGCATTTTAAATACAAGAAATCTCAACTGTGAGATAAAACAAAGCCTCAGACTGAAAGGGAGTATCAGTCTTTTTACTTTGAATCATCAGGATATTGGAAAGCTGATCCTAGACAGGTGACTAGTAGCATTTTCCAACTTTCAAAAACTGCAGGTGATGTTTAGGCTGGTACAGCGGCCTCCCTGCAGTTATAAGACAATGTAATGAAGATGAATGCTGTCTGCCAGCACTGTGTCCTGGGCAGCTCCCAGCCAGTGCCACAACATGCACCGTGCTCTGGGAAATACCCTGTGAAGCAGCAGGCTGAATGCAGTGCAAGACACCACAGCTATTTTCCCTCAGAGAAAAAACTTGTAGGCATTTTATTTTACATGGAGAAAGCCCTGAGAGGTTTCTTCTGAAACGCTCTGCTCCAGCCACAAGAGCTGCTTGGAGCAACCCACCCCACTTGTGTCATACACGCCACTTGTGTCACTGCACACCAGCACCCTCCCCATCCTGCTGGGCAGCACAGAGGAACCTCTCAGGACCTGAGCAGGATGATCATGCCATTTCTTCTTCTTTCATTTTTTTATAATACATGCTGGAACAAGGCTAACTCCCTGCCTTTTGGCTGCTGCTCTTTTATTCTCTTCAAGTCAAAATGGGCACATGCTAGGTGCACTCGTTGTCACAAAACTATTAAAAAACCTTTTCATTTTCCTTTAATACAGAGTAATTTGCTTTTCCTGCTAATATTCCCACTATTTTGATTTGATACTATATTGATTCTAATTGTTCCCTAGCTCCCATAAAGATCCAAAGACTGACTGAGCTGGAAGGGAAAATACTTCTCCCCCTCTCGCTACAGCTGGATCTGCCTCTGGGAGGGTGGCACAAGTGAGACAGGCTCTACCACTGTGCCTGCTGTCTCTGCCATGGATATTCAATTACCACCCCTCTAGCTGGCAGCTTCTGGCACTCCTAAATAAACCAGAGCTAGATACAATAAAACAATGATTTCTCACTCAGTTCATCAGTTACCTGGTTCCTGGTTGACTAAGTATTTAATGTTTATTCTAGGAGAAGTTTAACCAGGATAAAATTGGGTAGAGATAGCAAAGGATTTATCAGATCAAGCAATATTGTCTTCTACCATCATCATTTTTTAAACAGAAAAAAAGCTAGGAGATACCCTGAGCACCCTACATGGCTCCCTCACTGTTTGTTTGGTTTGGGGTTTTTTTGGTTTTTGGTGGGGTTTTTTTGTGTGGATATTCTTTAACCTATAATAAGGGCAGTTAATTTTGGTTTTTTGAAAACAGCTGACCACTGCTCTGATCCACAGACTGTCATATTTCAAAGACCAGATTTAGCATAAATATCCTTAGCATTACAACCAGACAAAGCCACCAAGCATTTTGGTTATGGAGGAAATTCTAACAAAAGTAGAAAACTTTACCATTTTTTTCATCAAAGAACAAATGTTTCCATTTCATTCTTGAGGTGTTTCCCACTTATTTATTTTTCATACTGGCAGCCTAAGGAACCCCCTAATGAGCACTGTGGACATTGTCTCAGACACAGTGCCAAGGAGCTCAGGAGGTTCAGGTGGCTGTTGTACAGACACCTAAATCTGTGCTAATGACCAGAAACTCCCTGGGAGTCAGCGCAAGGAAAGAGAGGTTTTAGAACAGAATTGACTTTCATACAGACACTTTAGGAGAGGGGACATAGGCCCTGGAAGTGTTTATTTCTTTCTGGTAGCTCTCAAGTGAGACTTTGATCAGTCTGTGTTTGGTCAAATCCATGGACTGTGGGGAAGGGAGAGAACTTGGGCAGTGCCAGAGGGGTTCTCAGGACTAAAGACTAGTTCCAGAAGACTGCAGGGGATGAGAAAACAATATTTACCTTCCAAAGAAAACTTTTTTACTGCCTGAATCTCATGTAGTACTTTTACCTGTTTTTCAGCCCAGAGTAAGTATGGATTTTCAAAGCTAGAATTAATTTCCCTGGCAGTAGCTATCAGTGACTTACTCTGGAGTATTTTAGGATTAATCACCACTGTTTTCACATGATGTCAATATTCTGCAATGGAATATGTATGAGGGCAGCTTGACTCTTCTAGAAGTAGCTGCTTTGACTCTGAAAGTCTTAACCAGAGAACTGAATTGTTTAAAAAAGGAGGAGAGGTGAAGAAGTCTTCTTTTAGAAGATGCATAAGGTTATTAAAACTATACAGATTTTAACTTATACCTATTCCTAAAAGATGCATAAAGAAAATCAACCCATAACAATTAATTTAATCTTTTTCTTCTCATCTTATTAATGTAATGACAGTTATGGCACAAAAAATAAATCATTCAAACTGGAATTGTACCTCAGCTGACCATACCCCTACCAATTAAACAAGCAATGAACTTACTCTCTTGACTTCTGTCTCTTCTTCTAATGGGCACTTTTGAGCCCACAAACCAAGAAGAAGCAAATTTAGGGCTGTGGATTTTCACCCTTGAGCATGCGCCCTGCACTTTGTTTTCTAGAACATACTCAGCCTGGGGCACATCCTGTTATGCTGTCTCAGGAAAACAAAACCAAAAAAGAAAGCAAAACACCAATCAAGCAAACAAGACCCCCCAAAAGACCACCAACAACCTGCTTTTGAATGACCAGTTTGAGAGCTAGGAAAAATATTAAGAATGTGCATAAATGTTTGAATGAATCAATGCACTCATCTCTGTTTTTGTCAAAGCCAGAGTGCAGCAGTCACCTTCCACAGCTAAAAATAGTGTCAGTAGGCAGCTCAGAATGATGAAAATCACCTTCTTTGGTTTTAATTAATATCTCCTGAGTGAGGGACAATTCATTCTTTTGAGATGTTACAGAAAATTAGTGGAATTATACCAGCAGAGAGAAGATAAGAACCCAAGAAAATTACAAAGGATTAAGTATGGTTAGTTTGAAAGAAAGCCACTTAAATGACTTTTTTCTCCAGCCTTTCTTACCCTATAATTGTAAAGGCATCAAAAAAGTTCTCCTGGTCACTGACCATGAGACCCCTAGCCCCCTACTTCAGGATAATTTCTATTTCCTCTTTAAAGCACTGATTTCTGTACAAATTCTGTATGTTTGATTATTCTCAAGGTCAGCAGCAAAGTCTAAAAAAGCTGTCAACAGACTAATAAAATCCACAAATTTTGCTTTCTCCTTTGTAATCACCAAGGGCTCACCTCCACATCCTGTCAGCAAGATAATTGAATAACATGGGTGAAAGAACACAGCCCTGCCAAGCTTCTGGACTGACCTTGAACTCTTTGGTCAGCTCACCACGTACAACGCCTCTTTGTGCAAGTCCCTGAAGAATAAACTCTGAGCAAGCAGATCAATTTCCAGCCATCTTTCTCAAGCATTCCATAGAAAGGTTCAACAATTTGAGTTATATACTGCAGTAAAACTGGCCCAAAACAGTAAGAGTTTGAAGTCAGTATTGATGCTGAGTTTGTCGAATCTGAAGTACATCTTCACCTAATGCCTGGACCTGTGTTGGGCTAAGTATAAATGATTTTTTTTCTCTCTTTTTAAAAGATAATACAATAGATGCATACCTCAGGCACTATGTTTTTCTTTGACCCAGTTCTCAGATTTGCTTTATATTTCTCTGAAAGTGTCATAGGCCTACAGAGTTAGCACCATTATACTTTCACTCACTTTACTTTGCCAAAATGGTAACTAATACAACTATTATGTACTCATTTATTAAGCTCGACTACATCCAGGAAGAAACCAGTAGCCAGTTGTTTTCACATTACTGTGCACAGTGATGAGTCCATAGCTGTGGGTCATGCCAGCTGAGGAATGTGGTGCTCTCTGTTTCACACTGAGCACTTCTCAGACACCCTCTAAAATGGTTAACTTTGAGAACCAAAGGGTCAGTTTTATTTGGAGAAAACAACACAAGCAGCTTATTCCCAGTGCTTTTTTAATTTCTTTTTAATGGGAAATTGCATTATGTCCTACCATCAGCCAGCTCAAGATGCACAAGATTGTCTGTTGTCATTTGCTTCTGTTTGGGTTCCTCCCAGGACAGGGTGACAGCAAGGACTAGTAATCCTAAGAACAGAAGCCTTATTATTTTTCAAAACATAACAACCAGAGTTCAAAAGGCAAGAGGCACTTTTAAGATACCCAGGCATAATCCACATGCTCCCCCTGAAAGCAAAATTGGTAATTAAAGCTGGCATTTCTGAGCAGCCTGCTAGTGCAGGTCATCTTGCTAACAAACAGAGAGGACATGCTTTGTGACACCGGCTCACAGTGTGTGGGGACGAGCTGGTGCCACTCCTGCAGGAAGCACACACACCAGAGATGTGTGGATCTGAGATGGCCTAGGGGCACCCAGCTGAGAGATGTTTGGGAAAGAAAATGGGCATGCAATCACAGCAGAGAAATAGGAGATGAAACAAGGGATGTAAGAGCATTGCTTTGCTTTCCCACAAGCTTTTCCTGTTATTTTGCCTTCCTTCCACTTCCCTCTATATAATGCCGAGCAGCAAATTTTTTTTTTTCTTCAATATTCTGAAAATGAGAACTTGGGAAGCAAGATAACAAAAGAGTGACAGACTTGAATATTCAGAGCAAAACCTCTGGATGAGAGATAGAAAATAATTTGGTTCTCCAAAACTCTGTAATAAAGAATTAAGTAGTAAAATGCATCTGATTGTTATGCAGGTCATTTTCTCAGATAGAAGCATGGAGCAAAACCTGCTTGCTTTTCCTTTTTTTCTTTTTAATTTAAGTAAGTTTTAAGTAGCATGGATATTATGGCTTTAGAGATCACAGACATATTCCAGGTCTCACATTTTTATTACTCACACTGGGCTGTAAGAAGAAGGATCTTGGGTAATCCAGTCATGTAAATTATTTCATGTTTTATTGAAAACCTCACCATCACCAGGAAAAGATGTTAAAACAGTTAAAAGGCATACACCATACAGAATCAAATTTATATACACATAATTGCTTTGAAGAAGGAAGAACAAGTCTCACCCATTGAGATTCAGAAGTGTGTTACCACTGAGTGTGTTAATCTGTTCTGCTTGGTTTCCCAGCTTGGGAAAGCCAATCAGCATCCACCATTCCAGTCCTCTTGGAGAGGTTTTTCAGAACAGATTATAGCACTACACCTCGTTTCAAGCATCTGCCTGCAAACAAGCAAGAGGAAAGCACCACTGCAATTAACAGGGGTCAGATGGGCTGGAAAGGGGGAATACCCCTGGTACAGGAAACGCTGGCTAGAGCATTCTGGTGGCAGTTTGTAACATGCTATGACTCACATCCATCTATCCCTTCTTACCTTCAAAGGGGAACAGAATAAAGGCAGGTAGATGATGAGAAAATCCTTCTGTACTTGAAGAGAGATTTCTGCTAAAGCATTTCTTACCAAGGCCATGTAACTAATTTATGCTAAATTTAAAAACAGATGAAGGCAAAACAGAGAGAAGACACTTCATAGTATGGAACATTTGCTTGGAAAGAGATGATCTGTAAAGACAAGCATGAGGTTCTTCTGTCTTCAGTGAGATCTCTGAATTGTTACTATGACTCATGAATGATGTATACTGTGGCAAACAAAAGCTGTGATGATGAGTGTGGGCTTCATTGAAGGTAATCAGATCCCCCTTAGGAGTTTTCACCAAAAAATAATTTTTGGACCACCAGGTTTCAAGAGGCAAATCAAATCCCTAAGCAGAGTTTCAAGAGAAGAAAAAGGAATATACAGCATTTTGAAAGAGATGACATACAGCATACCCAGGGAAGATAAATAGCAGAAAAACACAGGAACACGGATAAAAGAAAAAAAATATCAGTGTTCAGATCTTAATACAGATAGTATTTCTGTGACAAGTAAAGTATTTCTGAACAAGAAGCAGTTCAGATGCAGCCAGGGGGGATGCTCGGACACACCTTCCTCTGCCGTTCCACCTGGTGAGCAGAAGCAGGGAGCCAGCTCCCCCAGCAGCCAGGAGCACTGCCAGGCAGAGAAGGCAGAAATCACAGGGCTCCAGAGAGCAAACTCCTGCCTTTGTGCTTGCTCATAACCTATTAATCTGACAGAGATTCTGATTTAAACCCAACTCTGCTGAGAGCAATCCTCTGTGGGTCCACGGGCATGAGGAACCAGAGACAGCAATAGTTGTAGCAGGGCACAGCATAAATTGTTAGAAGCTGTGATAAATAACAGAATTAGGAGATACAAATAAATGTGGTGGTGGGGAATTAATACAGCTTTTCTGAAGACATGCAGTGTCACAAAGATGTGCTGCACTTTGCTTTTAAAGAGTCAGAGTACGTCAAGATATTTCAGTGATTTTATACATCTACAATTTGAAAAAAGTCCTCAAGACAGAGCATTCCTGCTGCAAATAAGGGACAAAGCCCCTACACACACAGCTGCAGGTTGTTATTCTGGGCTTCTGAACAAGACTGAGCACAATTATACATTCAATTCTCATGCTGTCAAAGGATTGATGCTTTTTGTCCAACTTGCTTTTCTTAGCCATTGGATTTTCCTAGAACACCACATCCCTGAGGGACAAACCCACGTGAAGTAGTGGTGTACAGGAGAATCAAAAACCTCCCTTAGCCAACATTAGAGAATCCCTACATCAGCACACCACACCTTTATTCTTTCACCCAAAGCAGGACTGCTCTCTGTGGCTGATTTCCAATATCATTTAAAACAATCTCACCCAGTATTACACCTCCTCTTGCTCCTGAAAGGCTCATTTCACCATTTGTTAATATCTTTCAAAAAGTTTTTTCTGGCAGATCATCTCCCTGCTCTCTATGATAAAACTTGTACTAATTTCTCTTCCCCAGAGATGTTTATTCCCTCAAATATTTGCAGAACATCACCAAGTCACCTTGCAATCACTGCTTGGAGCATTCCTATCTCATCTGCACCCCCTCTGCACACAGCCAGCCAATTCTTCCCCCTCCTTTATAATTTGTCTTATCAGTTAGTTTCTCTGACCTCTCCTTTCACTTTGTTTTATTAATTTTTCACACCCTGAGGTAAGTACAAATTAGCAGCTACCCTCATCCCTGCCCACAGTGCAATCCCCGTGAGACCAGGGAGGGGTTGATTCCCATGATCCCACCTGTGCAAGGCATCTCCTTCCAGGGGAATTACAGGGTGCATTACAGCACTCAGCAGCACCAGTGCCCACAGCCAGGTAGCTCTCCATGTCACTTCAGAGCCTGAGTGACCCCTGTGGGCGCAGAGGTTCAGAATTCCTCCCAAAGCACTTCCCCCAGGATGGGTCACTGAACTCATTCCCTTCATTGCTCTGCTTTCTTCCCCCTGTTCCTTGTGCTCGGTTGGGAGAGGTTATTGCACTTCCACACACACACTTTTTCCTGAACAAAGGTATTATTTATGGTTGAGTGGAAGATAATGGAGTTTTCTGTCTGTGTGGGTATGGCATACCCACTGCAGTGATTTTCTATTTCATTCACATGCTCTGTAGCTTCTTGCCTAGTCCTGCAAGAAAATAAAACACATCTATATTGATAGATACAGATATATCTGGGTTTTTGACAGACCTGGATGTTGCTGGCCTAGATAAGATTACATTCATCCCAATTCATCAGAGTGGTGGTTACACATGCGTAGTGAGGAACTCTATTATCCTGTCTTTAATTTACTCTCAAGAAGTTCATCTCTCACAAAATCCATATCAGAGCCCCCTTTCTCAATTATTTTAGCCAGGGAGGGGAGAGGTCTTTATCTGATCTGATAATGGAGCTATTTGGCTCAGCCCAGTCATTAATCCATCTGACAGCTTTCCTATGAAAAAGCAGAATTTTCAACTCCCACTCCAATTTATTTCATAATCTGCACTTTCTTTCTCCCCACCCTGGTTGGTGGTAATAATGAGAACTGTCTAGAAAAATATATAAATATGGCACATGTGTATAAATACAGATAAAGCAGGTGGCACAGGCGTGAGAAGAAGGGAATTCTGCCTTTGCAAGAATTTTTAACTCAAGCATTTACTTGCCTTATGGAAACTTAAACCAGTCACCATAACTGAAAATATCCCAACACAAATTCCCATTTTTATCAACAAACAAGCTCCTTATTTTGTTGAGTGTGGAAGGATTCTTTCCTTGGGGGAGTTGATTTTGTTTTATTCTTGTTTTATGTAGGACGCTATCACAGCAGTTCTCTGGTCTTAAAGAAAAATGTTGTATTAAAATTCCAAAGCAAGATTGACTCATTGTGATGATACTCCAGGTATCATGGAGCAAATCTGGAAAAGAGACAAGCCTGCAATATGGATGTTGAGCTCTCCTGTCTGACCTGCTGCTCTGCAATTATCCTGAGCTGACAGCATCTGACAAGGCTTAGAGTTGGACAAGCAGAAAACTCCATGGGAAAGGGGCTTTCTTGGTTGTTTTCCTTTTTAAGTAAGAAAAACTGATATACAAGGCAGCTGCCAAAATAATTTACATTTTACTCCGTACTAGTTATTATTAATATTAACAAAATTACATTATTATTAATATTAACAAAATATTTTTATCTGAAAAATGCCAAACCTGTTAAACATTTAGCCAAAATGTACTTTAAACAGAAATAATGTTTTGGCATTAATTCCAAATTCTCTGTTTCTTTTCAAAATTTGGAAGTGGAAGATAATGTTTTTCGGGTCCAAAATAGCACCTCCTTTCCAAAATTAGAGTAATTCTACCAATAAACATAGGCAACACTTAGTCAAATACTCCGGCACTCTCACCTATCGCAGCTTGGTTCCCTGTTTTTACAGGTGGCAGTTCAGAAACATTTCAAGTGAGGTCAGGAGAGGAAAGGAAAAATGGATTTTTCCCATAATAACATGCTGAGCAAAAGACAAATCAGACTTTGTACTTTTCCTGCTTCTACATCTACATTTCAGCTCCAAAGTCACTTAAAGATAATTTCCATGCATGCAATTGAACACTTGCATTTTCACCAAGCCACTTCAATTTCTTAGTTCAAAGTGAAAATATGAAAATGGAAAACACCTGAGCCATGCTGGAGGATCTCCTCTAGGTTTTGGGGAGACCTCTATTTCCTGGTTAGATTTCTGGTCCTGCTGTACCTCCAGATGACGAGACCCCACTGTGCCATGGATGAGTAAATGACATAAACCCACCATACTTGGAGACACCTCAGTGGCCATGCCTGAATATTTAAATAAACCACCTATTTCTACCTCCAGCCACACCATCACTGCTGCCACTGGCTCATTCCCACCTCTGCTGTCACTACAGTTCCCAACAGGAGAAGTGGCTCATGATACAAGCTCAGAAACAGTAATGCAACTATAAACTGCAAAACTTCTCCAACAGCCTGAATATTCTGTCCCTGAGCACTATGGTTTAGTCATTTTACATCTTCCAAGCCTTTTTATTTTTGAGGCATCCTTTTTTTGCTTTGTGCCAGTTCTATAACCAAAAAGAAAAAAAATACCATGGATTTTTTTTTTTTTTAAAGAACTTCAATAACAATGTGTCTGCTCCCCACAACACTCAGCTGTTTGAACTGACAGTCTCTCACGTCCTGCTGTGACTGAGCTGCCCTGAAAGTTTACCACACAATTTATACTGCTTCCTATGCAGGACTTGAAGTCTCTACAGGTCTTGAATTGAGGATGGACTTGAAAAAGAGAGGCTATATATCAACTTATCAGCAATTTTGTAAAGGCAAACGATTACAAAGATAAAAAAAAAAAAGATACATTTTCAGTGATGTCTCCTAGGCCAATCAAACCTTCATAAGCAAATTCTGGTCCCTTTCAGGTTTATCAGGTCCATGACTCTCTCATATATAACGTTTATTCTGCACCCCTTTACTGGGAAAAGAACAACTGATGATGTGCAAAAAGAGGGACTTTCATTTGTTTATTTCTACAAACACACTGCCTAAGTGCATTTCAAACTGAAAGCTCACAGAAATCATTGGTGGCATAAAAATGAAACTAAAAGGATTTACATGGCCTGGATAAATTTTAAACTACTTTAAACATTTCCCTGAAGTAAATTTTCTTCCTTCCACAGAGCAGTACTGAAAGAGGGAGACAAGAAAAAACAATTTAATTAACCATTCCAAGGAGTTTCCAGGACAAATTATTAAGTAGCTCCGAGATTTCCTACTTGTAACTCAACCCTCTGTCTGATTTAGCTTCTTTGGGTAAACATGTTTGCATTTTTGTAAAATCTGCTGAAATCAAATGATGAAAAATTGCCTTAACAGCTCTTTTACAGCAGGGCATGCTTCTTGCAGTGCCTGTTTGTTTCCTCTTGGCTTTGGCAGGATATATTTTCTAAGAACTGAGCCTTGCACACCCTGCTCAGCAAAATTGGTGACTAGTAGCACCACTGGATCATGAAAAGGAATGAAATTCAGGTTTCTGAGCAAACTTCAGTCTGTCAATGACTGATAGAGGCAGAAGGGTTAAATCACTGCCTGCAGGTCTCACATTCCCAGCTCTGGCAAGGACTGTGTGGGCTATTCCTCTATAATACGCATTTCATCTACCAGCAGCGTTAATTTTTTTTTTTCATAGTCCCCCAACTGCTCCACAGTCCTGAGGGACTAAAACCAAACAACAAAACCCTAACTACTTAAACGTCAAAGTATTTGCAAAGCAAATATTTTAAAAGCAATTCAGATGTTCAGAAACATAAGTCTGTATGCAAATGAGTTATAAACATGAATGGACTTTAAATGTGTTAGTTATTTATAAAAGACTTCCTCTTGACATAGTTACTGCTTTCTTTCAAGACTTTGTTCATCAGGCACCTATACCCTGCAACAAGCACACCTTCTTACACAGGTAGCTCAAATTAAAGATGGCACGATCTGCTATGTAAATGGATTGCACGACAAGCAAGGATCCCGACTAATTGCCCATAACAGATTTTGTCTTTAATCATTAAAGTATATCTCTAGTTTACAGAAGAAAAAATAACAGAGTGGTGAAGACTCTGCTGGTGCCAAAACCAGACTGTCCTGCTGTGATGCCCTCACTCTACAAGGGCCCAAGCAACTGTGAGCTTTCAAAGCTTATGGCACACTCCATTTTCCTTCCACTCTGTGGCCTGGACCCTGCAGCACTGAACTCACATCTAACATAAATGCTGCACCAGCTACTACAACTGCCTGCAAGTTCTGTCAAGTATAAAACCTAAAAGCAGGATTTCTTTTCTTTTTTCCAGTCTGAAAATTCTTTTTGCTTCTTAGAAACTATTTCCTTCAAAAGTCATAACCACCTCAAGGGGACTTTCTAGTAGTTACCACGTTTTTGATCTTTTGTATTACTCATCCTTCCTTTTTGCCTCCCCCCTCACACTGTCTCCCCTTCCCATATCACGCATCATCAAATTTACAGAATGGAAACCATTTAAGACACCAAATTATTGCTGAAGGTGAACAGGGCATGAAAGTCAAGTACCATGCTCTGCCTGCCTTTTGGGATTCCTCACGAATTGCATTCTCTATTTTACTCATCAAAATGTCATGTTCAGAAAGTTACACAGCCTGAAGAACTGGGGAAACAACAGGAAGGAGAAGGGAAGAAAAGGCTTGACCCTCGTGCAATTGCTCATGTTTGCCTATAAAAATATTGGAAGAAGATTCCTGAGTCTGACAGCAATCACAGCCATCCTGACAGTGTCTAACACATGAATAATGTGTTGTCAGCTCAAAAAAAAGCCCAAACCTGCTTGTCTCCGAAGGCCATTTTACAGCTGGCATATGTATCTGACACGAGGGAAAGAGAGATTGCATCATCTCAGATATATGGCACTCGCTGGGTGTGCAGCTGCTTGCAGGAGTGACTTCTGTGATAAACATGTCACTTCTGCAGAAAACTGATGGCAGCCAGAATTGTCATTTCTCTAATTCATTCTTCCCAGTCACTTTGTCCTCCTGGTTCCAATGTGCTTTTTAGACCGAGATTCAACACATGTATCGATTTCCTTAGTGCATAAGGTTAAAAATATTTTTAAAGTGCCTGACTGAACTGGGTCCACAATACCTTAGTACTTTGATTTTTTCCATTTCAATAAAATGAAAGTTGAGGAAAGAAAGATGGAGACATGTAAACTTTAGAGACAAAAGCCTGGATTTGATCAAATAAAGTACCTTTGATAATAGTAAGCCCTGCTAACATGCAGTTTAATACTATTCAGTTATAGCAGTATTTTGTTTGTTCTTGCCTTTAAATGGAAACATAACTCAGTCTGTGCATGCAGATTTCTCTTCAGATGCTTGGGAGTAGTTAAAGTTTCTAACTGTCCCTGAATATAGTCCTCATAAGTACATAATCTTTACAAAGTGAAGGGATTTTTTCAAAGGATTATAGATAATTTGGGCCAGCATAGCCCATTCTGTGCTATGAACATGTCAGAATATCTCCTATGATTACTTTCATATGGAGTGACACTGTGCCTAGCAGGGAACCATATTTGCTCACTGATTTCTGTCTTTTCACTGGCCACCCCTGGTAACTACCCAACATATCTGATTGATTTAAGGTTGGTACTTAGAAAAAAACAAACAAACAAAACACACATACACAGCTTTCTCCTTTTTTTGTGCTTCTCTGCTAGATCAGTGGAGCTTTGCTGCTCTGTTTACAACATTGCTGATACTTCTATGGCACAAAACAGCTTTTGCAGAACCCCACATTTGTGTTTCTGGCTTCCCTGCAGGAGAAGGCAGCAGTACAGGTGGGGTGAGGAGAGGAGAGCTGGGCTGCTGCCTCCTCCCATGCACAGGCCTGTCCTTGGGCACTCCATCCCAGCCACGGCAGCAGCACGGGATGGGAGCAGGGACAGACTGCAGTGCCACACATTTAGCTCTGCAGCTCTCCACAGGCCAGGATGAAGTGCAGAGCAGCAGCTCTGCCCACAGGGGTGCCTTGTCAAGTCAAATCAGTGCAGAGCTCTGGGCTGGACCTCCACCAGTTATATAAAATAGTGTCCATAAGACCTCCTGGCCAGTGCTACAGAACAAGAGCTGGACTCAGAGAGCTGACCACAGGTCCATTTCCTCAGATACTGTGGGGGGAAGAGTGCATCCTTCTGATTGCTCCCTGGCTTTCCCCAAGTCGTTGCCAGAGCAAAACCCTCCTCTTTGCTGCATGCTAACAGGGTAAGCTCTAGATGTAAACTGCCAGTGTGACACAAAGGGTGTCATTTTCACTCTTTTCTTCCCATTTTTCTTCCTGTGCTTGCCCCAGAGTGCAAGTCCTGCTTTCCTTTCTGTGACAGTTACATCCTTCAAACCTGTCACATCTTGCATTTATTCAGGCCGGATGTAAAAGCTAAGGCAGGTGCTACAGATGCTTCCTTGATTAGTGTAATGTGTTGGTATTGTTTCTTGATATTTCACAAAGGAAAGAGAGAGAATGAAAGATAAAAAGAGAAAGAGAGAACAGTGGCAGCATTAGATGAGATAAATGGCTTTAGAGTACCTTGTTCTGCTGTGATGGCTTCCATCAGACATGCCCAGCAAGGTAAAAGATGCATTTTTTCAAACAGATGGTCTCAAAGTCTTTACAGCATTACAGCTCCAAGTAGCAGCGTAGCTCACTGCCACACGCCGGGGAAGAAGTGTGCCATGGAGGAGACACACTCAATTTACCTGCCTGCCTGCTGAGGTGTTAAACTGCACCTGAGCAAAAGGCAGCTGCTAGAGGGACACAGCTGAGGGGACAGACAAGAAATAAAAGCTTTTTGTTAAGGCAATGAGTTTGCATTCTGAGGACAGAGGAACAAACCACGCGATCTCTGTGACAAGGTTTATGCCACAGAGCAGATTGTGGACAGTGCAACATTAGATCCATCCACCTTCTCTCCCTGAAAATATGATGGAGGCAGTCAGCCCATGATGGAAATTCACATTGCAGAAAGTTGGTGACATCCAAAGTTCTGCAAATAGTATATTGGCTGATACATACAGAGCCAGGCTGCCAGGCACTTCTGGGGACATATATTGCATTCACTGGAGAGAAGCCTTTAGTCAGCACAGGAGACTCATTTCCAGCTGTCTAGACAGACAGTAACTCTGAATTTGCAGCTTGCAGTAGGTCTGTCTGCTTTGCAAAAGATAGAGTAAATGCAGCCTGGGTTTCTGTTCCCTGTATGTAAAATGGAGATAATAAATTATAACACTATCTTTGCCTTTCTCTTTCTTGTCTAGTAAATCTGTGGTCTTTTAGAAAGGAAATGTCTCATCAAAATGGATTTTTATTTCAAATAGCCAGCTGATCTCCAGCCCCTTCAGATTCCTTCATCTAGAAGCAGAAATCAGTGCATGAGTTGGATATGGTTTGGTGCAGAGCATTTTGAGACAGATCAACTCTCCTGCATTAATGATTCTCTGATATCCTCAGCAGGCTTTGCTATCCTGGTTTATTTTGCTTAAAGGAGCTATACCTCTGTGCCACTGCATCAGAAATGAGCCTTCAAATCAGGTGGACCCCAGGCCACGAAAACAGAAAAAATATTTTCCCTGAAATTTGCCTAAATTGACATGCTATTTTCCAGCTGCTGTCCCCTACTTCAGCGGAGATGGCAGATTTATGCATTCAGTATGTATTTGCTTAAACTACTTCTACCTAATGATAAAGGAAAATATTAATTCATAAATAACCCCAGGCAGTGGCCGGCCCAAAATACACACATTATTTACTTATATCTGTGTTCAGCAAGCTGAAAAATGACAGAGTGCCCCAGCAGTGCAACCAGGCAAAGCATAAAGTGTTCAGCTGAGCAAGAGGAGAGGCCACACTGTGCTACTCGCACAGGCTGGGCTGGCAGGTCCTGGTTATATTTCTGTTGCAGATTAACCTGGCTGCATGAGCTGCCAGGGCCTGAGTCAGCAAAACAAGGCAAAACAGAACCTTCAACCACACCTGGAGGCATGGGGTGCCACAGAGAACCTGCTAAGGTTGTCACCCCAGAGCAGTGTTGCTTCTTGCCCACCCACCACCTCAGTTACTTCCCCTGCTCTTCTGCTGCAGGAGACAGAATATCTCATTTTCCATGGGGCAAGATATGCAGACACTTTAATAGACTGATTTTTCTTATTCTTCCTTATGAAGGTAAATCCCAGAGCTGCTGGGCTGGGCCACTTCCAAGTTTTGCAGTCAGGGATTTCCACAGAAAGAGCTGACAATGCAAATGCCTCCCGCTAAGGCTTTTTTCATGACCCCAGTGACCTTTTTATTCTGAGCAGATAGCAGCTTTTATCTCTTTGCACCATTTGGTTATCACATTTTTATATCACTGAGTGAACCTCTGATGCTGCTGCTGAGGGAGAACTGGCATGAGAAACTCTTTCATACAGATCTGTAAAACACTTCCTTGCTGAGGCACAGCACCCCAGCTAGCCCAGGCTCAGCACTCACGTTAAGCACTCCACTCTCACACTGCAGCATCTCCTTTTAGTCCATTACTGAATGAGTAGAGCACCTCTCCTGATGGAAAAAAGTTCCACTTCAGTTATGTTTCAATCACCACCAAAATGCTAACCAAACACAGTCATGCTAGTCCATTTTCTTCTTAATGAGACCATCCTCACTTCAGCTCCAGCCTCGCACAGGTGGGAGTCTGTGAGAGAAAAGTTAGCAAGAACCCTTTCTCTTACCTCGATCCTACTCAAACTAATTCCTTTAAAGAGACCAGCCTAGCAATTATTAGAGTTCATGACCTTTTTCTTAATTACCTACATAAAAATCAAAGCTCTGCAAAACATGGGAAGACTATGAACAAACTGCTTCATGTTTTCCAGAAACACTTGTCTAATTATTAGTATTTTTAAAATGTGATTACACATGAGTAATAAAGAGAAAATTCCTTTGCATTTTTGTATTTCCTCTATACAGTACACGGGCAAGCCTCCATTAGTTCCCTCCAGCAATAGCACAAGCCATTAATTCTGAACTTTTGGTACTTTCATCCTGTAAGCTCTGGAGCAGTGTGACCAAGGAGACAACCAGCTTAAAGGTGTTTGGACGCTAATGAACTACAGATGTGCTGTTCAATAGGCTGAGAATGATAGTGCCTTTAACTCTGCATTCACTTACTCTGCAGCAGAACACCAGAGCTGGGAAACAGCAAGGAAGAAAACAGAAACATAGGAAATAGTGTACGCTGATCTCTGGCATCCATGCTGTGCATTTCTCTCTTCCAGGCAAAAGAAACAGAATGCCTGGAACCAGGGTTTGGATCCTAAATGAAAGATTAATGATGGCCTCTCTTTGGTATTTCTCTGAGGTAACAGCCTCCCATCAGTACCTCTGATTTCTATACAGTAGCACTAACCATATGCTCTCACGTACCCTAATCTCAGGATTACCCTGGCAGAGGGACAAATAAACAAAGGCGTGCCCAGACGGTGTGTGGTGGCCAGAAACCTGCTCAGGCTGACCGAGAATTGCTAAAAGGGACTGTGAACAGGCTGTTTGGGCAGCTCCTGTGTGGGTGTGCTGCCCCAGCTGCCACGGAATGAAACCCATGGAGAGGCCCACAGGGAAGCAAACATGTAAAAGTGAGAGGTGTGTGTGAAAGAGTCGAGTAAAGAATAGTTCTTAATTGTAAAAGTCAGGCTCCTCAGCTGTAGGAATATTTGGCTGTGAAAATGTTGCCATAAGTCTTCCAAGGGATGTATCTTGTAAGGTCACAGAAAGGCAGTGGGTACCTCAAATTCAAGTGGAAGGAAAATATTTAACAAAATATTGACAAGGTTCGACTCATTATTTCAGCTTGGATTTTGAGATATCATTATTCATGTATTTTTTTCCTGACAGATGATGTCAGCACTGCAAATATTTGTGCTGGTGCCAGCATGCAGCTTCTGGGCTGGCTCATCACCCTAAGAAGGTTGAGACTGTGGCAACTGTTATGCTGACTGACCCTTCACAAACAGGAAAAGGGACAAAAGGCGGAGCCACAACACTTGACCAACCTGCAAACTTTGCAAGTGTATCTTCTCTTCTCCCTGCCTGTCTGAGCGTGCCAATCTGAAACTGCAGTAAGCAACACTGCAAGCAAGCGAAACGCTGTTTGCAATTAATCTCTGACAAATACAAACATCATATTACACCAGTGGAATCAAACTTAGATTTCACATTGAGACACCTTTTAAACCAGCCAGCTGGTAATGTGCTTTGATGAGTTATTAACACTTTTGAGAAGACCGATCTTCTGTCAAAAGCAACAATTTCAGAGTAATGGCTTTTTAAAATATCACCTCTCTCCAAACTAAGGTGCAGGGGATTTGTTTAGGTTGCGGAAAGACAGGCAGGTAATGGCAACAGCACCACTGCTGCTACAGGATTTGTATTGTTCCGTATCCCTCTGACACCTGCAGTTACTAATTGATAAAGATTCGAGACCACACCGACGTGCTTGTCTCTCTCCAGTTCACCTAGCAGCTAATAAATGTTTCCAGGATTCCATCCTTTCATTACTGAGTCAATTGAGGGGAAAATAGGTTTGCTCCTTGAATCAAAACATCCCTGGAGAATTTGAGGTGCTGTTTGCATCTCCTTAAAGATTACATCCTCACTGCATTTTTAAAAGAGGACTGTGAATGCAGTCTATTTAGGCTATTAATTTGCCTAAAGGTAACAGTATGAGCTGTGCAGGACAATTCTGAGAGAAGACAGGAGAAAAGCACAGTTCAGCTAGATTTAGCAGAGTGGAAGGGGAATACCCTTTTAAAATTCAATGGAGAAACACCACTTTTATCTAAGCTTGCATTTCTGCTAAAAAAATTCTAGGAAATTGCTTAAAAGCAAATAAAAGAGGATTATCCTATTTCCCTATGACTAATGTTTGTTGCTTTTTCTTTCAGAATCCTCAATCATTTTTGTTTCTCTTTGAACCAGTAGGATTTTCCCCAGCTATACAGATGTAGCAACTTTCTGAGGTAATTTACACTTGTTGCAGATACCTGATTAATCTTAATGATTTAGGGTTTAGCCCTTTTGTCTTGCTTATGCTCTCACATATCACTGATCTGGAGACAGTCTGGCATCTTGCATTCCCTGATCACATGCAGTATGATTCCATATTTACACGGTGAATTCTCTGAAAACTAAAGTAGCTATTTGCTCAAATCAGTAAAAAATACCCAGAATCTGGAGTTGCATGTCCAGGGACTGCAAAGCTGTTACTCTTCAGAATTGAGACTGAATGTCACATTCCATCATTTGATGTGATTAGCTTGCCTCCCAAGATTTAGTGAGGAATTGTCACAGCTGGATATACATCCATAAAATTTACCAAAAAAGCAAAAGAAAAGAGATTATTAAAGAAAAATCAGTTGATTGTCTTCATTCTTCTCTTTTTTTCTAATTTTCAAAAGATGAAGTTTTAGGATTGTTTCTTTGTGGATGTTTTAACTCCTTAGCAAAAGAAGTCACAGAGATTTCAGAAAAACAGTAAATAACCAGAAGAAGGCAGGCACACTGTAGAGCAAAACTGTCCCTCTGGACTTCTGAGGAGAGGAAAGACATGGAAGACAAGGATGCTGATTTCTGAAACAGGGAAAAGAGAAGAAAAGTGAATGAATTTTGATTTCACTGACCAGAACATGTACACAAGGTTGGAAAGGAAGAAGAAGAACTCAAGAGAAATACAAAGAGCCCTGGGAAGCAGAAAATTGAAGCATGTAACCAGGGTTATCTGATTGGCAGGCAGCAGGAAGTAAATCAATGGAAAATTGTAAAAACAAGAGTGCTGTTGTTGAAACAGATTTTTGGACACTGATAGATATTTCCTCTGGCATGGAGCAAGGCAACTGCCAGGATCTTAATACATAATTCTGGATATACCAAACCAAAATTTCCTATTAAAATAATCTTGGGGCCTTTGGAGACTTCTGCTTTGAGCACTGCTAAAGTTTGGGAACTGTGATCCTTTTTTAAAGTCCTTCTCCCTCCTTCTCCTGTCCATGAGAGAAAGGCTGAAAAGGTTTCTTAAAAATTAAAGAGGCAGGTAGAAACAGAGAGCTTTTTCCATGGGATATTATAGCATTCATGCATTCTCATAAAGAACTTTTTCTTGATTGTTTCTCCTCCTAAAAGCAGCAGTGGAAAAAAAGATTTCACTAGAGATTACAAATTAAACTCAGTGTAGCATTTGAGAAAGTCTTTAATGTTGGTGCAAGCTGTGACTTCTAACAATGGTCTCAGTCAAGAGTAGCACAAGCAAGAGCTGGACTGTTTTCCTCCAGCTCTCTGAATCTGTCTTTACTGATCATCCTTGCCTCAGGCTGCCCTTCTTGGGTCAGATCCAAGTCTATTCCAAACAGAAAGATCCTCTAAATCTAATTAGGTTTAGGAGGAAACTCCAGGCACATCAGGCTTGCTTTGTGACATCCCCCTCTCCTCCCATTCCCGGAGTAGGAAATGCTTTGTTGCAACCATTGCTGTGTAATTAATGCCAGGCTGCTTTTGTGATATACACTGATAGGGCATTAAATGAAGTGCTCACCTCCTTTTCATTGGGGAATTCAGCCAGGACAACTTGTTTCCTAATGGATATGTGCCAAAGGCTGACAAAAGGTGTGGATCAGACTCAAGCATAAATTATTTCCAGTTTGCTTTGCTACCTCAGAGGAATGAGAAATCACCAAGGAACAGCACTCTATCAAGCAGCCTATCTGCAACAGCCAGGACTGCACTTCAACAAGCCCTGCTCCCAGGAGCTTGAGCTCAGCTGCTGGCACAAAAATATTGACACCAGCTCACAGAGAGGTCCCTAAAACTTCTGCAAGACAGATGAAACACTAAGTAGGCATGCCGAGAGAATTAGTCTTTCACTTCCAGCTCACAGTGAGATGAGAGGAGCATCCGAGCCAGCCAGTTTGAGGAAGCTCCCATTTCCTTTGCCCTTGGAAATAAGGAGTCTTTTTATAGGTGAGCCAGCCTGACCCATTCTCTTGGACACCTGGGAAGCCCTCAGTGCCCACAGAACTTGATCCACCTCCCCCAGAAAAGTCCTAGCTACACCAACAGGGCTGTTCCATGTTTGGATACACAGGCAGAGGCAGCCCAGCTGCCACAAATACCGATTTACTTTGCTACTCTTCTGCTGTTACTTTCCAAAGCTTCCATAGATGGATGGCAGCTGTGTGCTCCCAGCCAGATTTTTTAAGTCTCTCACCAAAATTTCTCCCCAAACATTTTAATTGTATTAATTGTTGGTTTCCAAAATCCTATAATAGGATTGCTCTCTTGTTCTCCACCATTTCATTTAAGGTTTCCAACACAGTACCTTTATATTAAAATAAAACAGGTGAATAGCCCACATGTGTGCTACTTTCCTAGTGGAAGCGACTCTAAAGCTATTTAAATCCTAAATTCTCAGAAGAGAAGGAGAATTGCCTCTGTTTTCCGCAAAGCAGTTCAACCAATCGGCTCTGCCACCTTCAGAGAGCAAGGAGACATGGCTGCAATATTTCAGTCTGGAAAGGCTGCTGGTGGAGAAGAGGCTTTTTCCCTAGTTAACCTTCACAGAGAGAGTCAAACTACCGAAAAACAGAACGAACCACAAACCCATGCCCGAGGGCTCCCGTTGTTATTAGTCATATCCATCTCATGCTGCTTTCCTATTCCCCTTCTCTAATAAAGTGGTACAATGCCTTCTGGCATGCCAGAGACCTCATGACTGTAGGGAAATCTATTTCCTTACTTCTTCCTGACAGAAAAGCCCTGTGTCCCGAGCAAAGATCCCCTCTCAGGCAGCAAAGCTACAGGACTCCGCTTTCCCCAGCCCCCCGAGCTGCCATAAAGCTGCAATTAGCACCCACTTGCACTAGAAAGGAGCAATCACACCCCGAGGCAAGAAAGGTGAAGATTCTCCGCAGTGCTCTCGGACATGCCGTTTGCTGTTATCCACATCCCCCCAAAATAGCTTTTTGTAGGAGCACGGTTTTGTTTCAGGTTTTGCACCACTCAGCACTGTATGGGGCAAGTGAAACTCTTGTTCGCAGTAGAAAGCAATTAGCAGGGGCCGGGTCATTAGGTAAGGATTCTTGGCAGGGTTTTTTTTTTTCCTGTAGTGTATGTTTCACTCCTATGCTAACGAGGCATCTGTCAGCAATTGCATCCAAAGCCATCTAGTGTATACAAACTAATGAAAAAAAGTAACTAAAATGCTTTCAAGGGTGTCTAAAAGGCAAATCTCCATGAGGAGAGAGAATTGACCTGACAGGATGAAGGTGTTAATTGTGGGAACAGCCACCATAGGTTTTTGGTAACACCCACGGTAACTTACAAAAAAACTCCCAATACTTCCTCTCCAGTTTTGTATCTGGGAGTTCCCATAAGGAAATACAGGGGCAGAGTGGAGAGGATTCACCTTTAGCTTCACTGGCAGCAAATGGAGAGACGTCCTTCAAGACATTTTTTCAGGTACAACCACCTTGTTTCTGTCTCTAGACAATACACCAAGCTCACATGTGACCACAGATTTTCCTACAGTCGGGACAGGAAAGAATACTTAAAAGTGTTAAGTTGCCACTGATTCACTGGCGAGTGAAGGAGCTGGCATCAGGGGAGATGCTGATGTCAGGAAAGAGAGATGCCTCCTGTAATTCAAAGGTGGTTTATGCCAACAAAAACAACTGCTAATTTTCTCTAACAGAATTTTAAAAGCAAAATTACAATCCACGTGCAAAAAGGTCTCTTATTCAACAAGGCAGCTGATGTCCCCCTGCCCCCCGGGCTGGCTCCAGTGCTGTCAGTAACTAAAGCAAACCTACACTGATGGCACTGCCTGCGGAGTATTTTCAGACACACAACGAAGCCCATCCACGTGCATACGTGTTTGAGCACACAAGAACACATTTTTAACACAAAACAAGTTTTGAAAGGGTATCAGGGCCCCATTGTGCAGAAAATGAAAGCACATGCCATTGTTTAAGTTCCATTCCTTACTTATCTGTGCATTATGTCCTACCTAATCCTGCAGTGTCCCTTCCCACGTGAGTGATGGCCATGAAAATGAGGAAAGAAACAAAAGTATTGGGCAGAGCCATGCAGGCAGCCTTTGTGCAGTTCCAGTTGCCACGGAGATGCTGTCCACTCTGTGTCCAAATCGGAACAGCTGTCTCATTTGCAAACTGACCTGCAGGCAACCACGAGCATGCTGTGGCCAGTGGTGAAAAAATGAGCAAAACCAGGGAAAAATAATTACGGACACCACTAAAAATGCAAAAATAACTCAACCCCCTGCCTTGTTGCTAAAATAAGATACTTGAGCTAGCTAGATACTTTAATGTAAGCTAATGGAGGACATGGTTCCTTTTCATGGGTGTTGAAAAGTGTCATTACCATAATTTCTACTTTGTACATAAAAAAAATGCCATTCAATAACTGCTACAGCTCATTGACTTTTCAGAGAAGACTCATTAAAATTAAGGCTGTGTTTGAGAGTGACATTGTGCAACGAGCTGCTGGACCTGTGAAGATACAAGTCTGAATTCCTGCCCAGGGTTCCTCTGGGACAAAACCAGGCAAGCCAGGGCTCCCACCATCCCTGAGCTGTGCACACAGCTCATGGCTCTTCCTGCCTCTGTTCTCCCAGGATCACAGTGGTAAAGTCTAACAGGGACCACTGTTGACTGCTTTTGCTGATGTTTAAGCTAAATATTGATGGGAAGAGTCCACCACATCTGATCTGGGTTCAGTATTTTAAACTGTGAAGTGATAAAGTGATTTAAGAAGCTGCATAAATCACTGTATGCATGAAAGACAGAATGTTTGTGTACTAAAATTCTGTTGTCCCAATTCACTTCAGAAGTCGCTGTAAGATGGAAATGCCACCTTACAAGCACTCCTAACCACATTTTAAAGCTAATGCTCCTAATGTTTCCTGTCTTTCTGTCAAACAAGTCAATCCCCTTGCCCTTCAATCTCCTGCACCCTTTGCCTGACAGACATCCAAGCTTGATCCAGACTGAGCTTCCTTTCTTCTTTGCCACCAATCAGGTGAAAGCTCTTCTATTATTTCAGATATAAACATCTGTATGCACAGGGCAAGATTTCAAAATAATATTTGTGTTTCCAAAATTAAGATAACCAAGAGTGCACAAAAACGAAGAGCAGAAGTGATTTTGAAAATAACGTCGCACCCTTCTATGTAATGTTGATAATGTCTAAGTTAAATAAGCTTTTTCATGTGGCATCCTTAAAACTGCACTCAGAATTAGTCAGCTTGATTCTTTTTTCCCTCGACAGGTAATACATTCTGACTGCAGCAAAGGAGTTTGGGAGGGAGCCTGCCAATTTCAGTGAAGCTAACAGAGAAATTTCAAAGACGAAAGAGGACATTTTGTTCCAGCTTTCTCAGGTTCTATTAGGTGGATTACTCTGTGTGAGCACAGGCACACAAACTGTACAAGCACACGCAATGCATACTGGCAGCATGTGCTGGGTTCATTTCAGCATCACCAGAAAGAAATATTTTGATGAATTCACTTATATGATTTAATACTCAAAAAAAATCAGAATTTATATAATGCAATATATATATTGTATGAATATAAGTAATATATGTACTTTTTCTGATTTTCCAGCATTCTTAAAGAGGACTTCACATTCTTTATTTCCCCAGGTTTTCCTTTCAAACATATTCTTTGGAATTCTTTTATCATATCACACAAAAACAAGAGTGATGTTTTCTGTATTATCCTACAATAAACAAACTGACTACATTTAACAGAAAGAAGTAACCATTTTAAAAAAGAAAAAACTAAAAACAAAGTCAAAAGAGATTTCAATTTCAAAATACTTAGGTTATTATTATATAATGAACAGCCTGAGGGGACACGTTTTCCACAGATGACGGGAAAGTATCTTGATAGGTGCCTTTAAACTGAGATCCTATTTCATATTTATCTCTATCCTTGACAATCAGAATTTTAAGGGTCAAAAGCCAAGCAATTTACTAACAAGTATCCTACCTTCCTATACTTGTTTTCACTCCCAAACTCTATTCTAAATGGATTTAAATGTTATAAAATATTACAAGTGTACTAAAGAGGCCAATGTCTTGGGGGTTTTTTTGTTTTGGTTGGGTTTTTTGGGGGAGGTTTCTTTTTTTTTTTTTAGCACTTCTTTCCTTTGCAAGGTCACTGGTTCACTGGACTGAAACAACAAAGTGGATTAGTAATACTGTGTAATCTCAAAGAGTCTAAAAAAGATCTATTGACTCATGAAAGTCACTGGTTTGTGAATCTGCAACTCAGATGCATCTGACAAGAGCAGAAGCAGAGGTGTAGGAGAGAGGAAAGGAGGCCAGCAAAATCATGGAACAAGTAGGCCTTTTCTGATGCTTTCTAGTACCGGAGCCTCTTGAGGTTCTCTGCATTTGGGCTTAGCTAGAAATTTACTCTCTGGAATGATGTTTTCTGCTCCTGGCATCTCTTTTGGCCTGATTCATTGTTTTAATTTAATATTGTTGCTGCTTTCAATATTAGCCAAAGCACTCCAGTTATTTCTGAAAACAAAGGCTAAGTGTTATCCGGGTGTACATTCTCCTTTCCAAAAATACCTGCTGTCTCTCTGAAAAACTTCCCCTCTCCCCCCAAACAGGGGAAGGTTGGTGATCTCCATAAATCTTTATTTTTATTATTAATCAAGCAAAATGCTGTTTTATAACTTCAGATGCCATTAGGAGCATCCTAGAGTGGTTTGGATTGGAAGGACCGCACAAAGTGCATCTGTCTGTTACTACATTTAGACTGTTTCTTTCTACTGCTGTACACTGCTATAAACATATATACATACGTGAAAAACCTGGGCTTTTAATTCCTATTTACCCTGAAGAACCAGCTAGGTGAGTAATTTCTGCCATAAAAAAGCCTACTGCCAAACAAAATCAGGGTACAAGAATCTGGAGAGGTAGGTACAGGATAACATGCTTACATCTATTTCTGAAACTCTTGCCAATAGTCAAGTTCAAATTGTTTCTCACATGTGCAGTTCAGCACCCCTGTGAACAATGAGATAAAAAGAAAAGAAACCTGTGGACCTAGATAAATGGGAATCAGCCATGCTGTAGCTCTGAATTGTGGCTGGATTTCACAAGCTGTGTGAGGCCTCAGTCCCTCTTATCTCCTAAAAACTTGTTTGCAGTGTCTAGCAAGCACAAAGCAACCCATGAACTGTAGATTCAAATAATAAATAACATTCCTCACAAACTGATCACTACACGGTGAGGCCCTAAAGGAAATCTTGCAGCATTTCTGACTGTCTGCTGGCTGGGAAATGGAGAATTGAGCTTCTGGGCAAGATGGAAACCTTGTTGTTTAATGCCTTCCAGCATATTTGACTAAGTGGCAGCAGCAGTTATCCCTCTCAGCTGAGTAGGATATAATAGAACATATTAGGTCCACGAAGACTGCCAATGTGGAGCTGTTGCTGTGCTGGACAGTGACCTGCAGTGTGACAGAGCAGGTCCATGTCCTGTTCAGCAGTGCTTTCTGCAGCGCCAGAAACATCCAACAGCTCAGAGCTGAAGCTGCTGCAATTGCTTTACAGTCCAATACATGCTGGTATCTTCAAGAGCTCCTCAAGAAAGTAGTGTCTTCCTTTTCAGCCTTCAAGCTTAGAAGAGAATCCAGACAGGGCTGGACAGTAGAAGGTTTCTTTGAAAATAAGAGAATCTGAAAAAAAGTAATGCTTCATATTCTGAAATTTCTGTGAAAATAATTCTCAGTAAATATATACTGTCACTGCAGGGGATAGATGCAGTAATTGCGTAGAGTACATCAAGTAATGAAAACTCAAGACTGAAATGGATTGAATGGGTCACTTTAAAGGTATTTCTTAGTCCCAAGTCTTTTGACCACCATTTGATAGTCAGCCTTCCTGGTATGTCACACCTCCCTATCTAGAGCTGCCAACACAAAACAGGGAGAGTGCTTTTAAGGCACTGAATTACAGACTTGGGAAATTTCATGTTTACAACTAGCAAGATGTCACTGTAGAAAGCAAATAAAGCTTTTTTTTTTTTTTTTTTTTTTTTTGTCCATGTAGAGGAGGCAAAGGACATCATCTCCTCTGGTGATATTTCAAACTGCTGTTTGATGGAGTTGTCAGATTGCACCAAGGAGCCATTCTCTGCAAAGACATGTTCTGGTGATTTCATCACCCGCCTGTCACTCCACAGGACAGCGTGTTCCCACGTGTTCAGGCTTCTGTACAAAGCACTGCCTTATCGCAAAGTGAATGCTCAGCTTGGTAGATTTAGGAGACAGAGAAAGCAAGAGTGCATTTCATCCATCTCTACCACACATGGTGGAGAATACACTGAGTTCTTTTATTTGCTGTGGGTCGGGACTGTTTCTTGCTAAACCACTGGCACTCTTCACAGGTCCTGTGCTTCAAGAAGTAATGCAGAGGGGAGAGGGGTGCAGCATGAAGGGAAGCAATTTCTCTCTCATTTACTGCCAAATGCACACAGTGCATATGTTTGCTGGATGAGCTGTTCCTCAATGAACTGCTCTCCTACAATGCTTAATGGCCTCTAGGGTTTTGGGTGTGTTTTTTGTTTTCACTCTTTCTGGACCTTCATTTGAGAAACTCTTCTTACACCAATATACATCTAGGCTCTTTGACTTACCAAGATCTTTGGTACTCCAGCACTCTCACTGTCTGCTTGGGCAGAGGAAGACAAACTGGGGGCAGCCTCGTGCCTACACCAGCAATAATGCACATTATGGAAAGGATGTGTGTGTTCCCAGGAGCAACATCTGCTTGTGACCAACACACCTGTGCTGGCCCGCTCTTCCTGCTACATGTGATTCATTTTAGACACCATTCCAAGGAAGTCTGCCCCTCTGAGAGTGTCAGGGTGAGACGTCAGATGAAAAGGTGCACATGCATCCCTGGCTACAAAGCTAAACTTTCCCATTTAAAGAAGTCAGCGAGTGCTATAAAGAAAGAAAAATAGGCACAACTTCATCAAAAAGATCTTCTGGAAACACTTTTTTTCAGACCATTTGATACTTTTCCCTTGCCTTTGACTTTGTAACCAGGATGGGTTGAAGTCCTGAGATACCTGTTGAGGTGGTGGGAGCTGCTGACACACACAGAGTTCGGTTGACAAAAGCCATTAAACACATGTGTGGGGATTTGCCTCTGAGGACATTCCAATACCTCTATCACAGCTTTATTCCCAGCTAAATCTCCTTGGAGCTTTCATTTCATGTCAGACACCAAGAAGGTTCATTTCCAGTAGCTTACAGGCATATTTTTTGTTTCTCTAGAGTCCATCTAGAAAAACTTTGCCAACACCATCTCAGTAAGGCTGTCAACATTCTTCCAACAACAGCTTCTACAGATACACATTCATCTCCAAGAAGAAGGCAGGGTGACATTTTGGCTCTCCTTCTACACGGCTAAATAACTACTTTAATCCTGCAAAGCCACTTCTATACTTAATACATTGAATTATACTTGCCCTTCACCAGCAGCAAAGCACATAGTCCTGGAATGAAACAGCACCAGCACCAGGCTGAGCACTCAGGAGTTCTGCCCTCCACCTCTGCACTCATTGCCTCCCATCTGTCTTCATGACCATCCCTGGGATTGCTTGCAAAGGACACTTTCTCATCAAGATAAAGCAAAATGATGCTGTCACAGTAGCTGAGACAGTACACTGAGCTCTGCTGGCTGGAGACACAAATCAGTGTTTATTAAACAGCAAAAAGGACAACTTGGAGGAGAAAAAGACTGTCAAGCACCTTGTAACTCACAGCAGAATGCCAATAAAAGCACTGTAAACATGACTTGATTGTGCTTTCTGAATAGCTCATTATGGTGTCGAAGTTGTGACAAATTTCATATGAATGAGAATTTAAATATTACAATCTATTTAGCATCTGAGAACCCTTCTTGTGAACTATTTTTTAGGAAAGGGTGCAGAATGTGACAAAAAATATTTGGGGGTATTTAAGCGACTTGTGCTGATGCTTTCACCTCAGCAATGTCTAGCCTTACTCTCACTAAGTAACCAGGAAGTCCTTCTTCCTTGAAATAAATGTGGGGTTTTGCATAAACTGTGCAAACAGCAGCCACCCTACATGTGGAGGACAAATCCCCTGCCGACCTATAATGCTATTACACTACAATCCCCATCTGGTGGGCTGGAAATTAGTGGGCTGGGAGATCAAACTGCTGATTCTACCCTTTCACACCCTTCAGCAGACTTTTACTTACTCGAATAAGAAATTCAAGCTATAGATTAGCTTGATCTGGCTTTCTTTAGGTATATTGTGCAGCAAAGGGCTTTTAATCCGACTGACACTCAGAGTTTGGAGAATTTCCCACAGATAAAACATAGCAAAGCTGGCTATGCTGGGACAGAGTGCAAAGGATATATTTGTATACTATTAACACTTTTTTTATATAGGCTCTTTTTCCTTCTCCCTTCAAGATCAGAGATGGTGATCATTGTTTAGACTGTCCACAAATAATAAAACATATTATAGCCACTGTAAAAGAAATTGTGGAGTGCAAGTAAGTGCTTCTGCACTTGTTTGATTTATCCCTGTATCATTTCAGCCTGAATTTCTCTTTCAGAACAAATCTTTGTTTCTCTCAAATTTTTGACATACAGTGGTACGAATTCTCCTCACTTATTTCATATTGATTATGGAACACCACTTATTGAGCTTGCCACCTTTTCAGTGACAGTTTTCTTTGGAACATCCCACACATCAGGGTGTGCCAGTTACAAATATGAACAACTCATAGCAGCAATACTCTCCCTTCAGAATGTATAGATTTACACATTATTGAAGCCAGGTCATCTCAGAACTGGCTATAACAAGAACAGGCTCTGAAATGTCTGCAAGTTTGAAGAAGATAATTAATGTGTGAAACTTTGCCTTTTTTTTTTTTTCCTGTCTTGAGAGGAGGTGGTTTGAAGGAGATTTTGAAGCTTTGAAAATTTGGAAAAAATTGTGAGCAAATTATTTTTATAATACTGTAACAGCGGTGCGTGCCAAGAAAAATGGCTTTTTTGTCTTACCACATCCTCCTCAATCCCAATTTTAATTACCACATTTTGGCACCTGATCCTGCACAGAACCATATAAAAGCCACTCAGGCCAGCTCTTTCCAGACAGACATAAAAGAGAGGGAGGGTGGAATTAATTAAATCCTTTTCAAATCTTTTCAGTGAGTTTCCTTCTAAAGTCACTGTTCTGGTTTCTGCATAGTTCGTACAATGGCATATGGTCATAAATAACAAACTGCCTCCTCCTGTTGTCTCTCTTTTTCTACCCTCTGCAGAATCAAAACAAAACAGGCTTATGATTCTGGTATTATGAGCAAGCCAGTCAGGATCCAGAGCAAACAGGCAGCTGAGCGTGTTTTCAATTCACAGCACAGCGTAGAGCTTTCAAATGAGCTGGTATTCACTCTTGCAGGTCACTGCTGCCAGGGGCTGCTTCCTGATTACATGGCAGGCACAGAATGGGGACACAAACCTTAGTTACCAAACTGAGCTGAACCAACCCCAAATTTGGTAGCCATAGTTACCAAAACATAGTTTCTCTTTTGTTTTACCATTGCAATATTGTGATAAAAGACACATCCAGTTCCAAGGGGTTTGGTTTCCATCTGCACAGACTAGGAGCACACCTCTCCATGTCCCTGTTCCATAGCACCTGTGTCACTGAGCCTGCCCTCCTCAGGAACAAAAGGCATGCTACAGCATGAGGGCCAAAACCTCAGTCCAGAGATCAAGATTGTTGGATTGTTTACTGCCTGTTTGCCAATATTTCAGACAAAGAATAGAGTATAGAGCACAGACAATTGCAAGAGGTTTTTTTCTCTCAAAAAAATAATAAAAGAAAAATTCACAATTTAAGTTCCTTTTTTGCAAATTTAACCCCAGATGCTCAGGAGAATCTGTGATCGCATTAAAATAAATAAATAAAGTATTTTCTTTCCTTCTGAGGGGAACTGTAAATGAATCATTTCTTAGCTTGTCAGACTTCCATTCTCTTTATTACAAATGATGATGAACTTGTGTATGTGGTTACTTCAGCTGAAAACAGCCTGGCTGCATTTGCAAGACAGAAGCTGCCTGAGCACTGAGCAGAGCTATCAGTGTTACAAGTGGGGCTCAGAGTTACAGGAATAATCCTGCAGCACCCGCAGAGCACACTGAGTCACAGACTCTCCCTGCATTAGAACTAATCAAAATTCAGACCTTCAGCTCCCCAGAAAATTCTAACATTTTGAAATGTCTTTGAGTTTCAAAAGAGAATGAAAATAAACAAGCAAACTCTTATATACAATTTCCAAATAATTCTGTTTGGATGTGTTAAGCTGTCCAGCTTCAATACCGTGGAAATTCTGAGCCAGGAATTCAGCTTCTTTTACAACACAAGAGAAAAACCCCTGATTTTTTCAGTTAGGATCCTAGAAAGGATTTGCTTCAGAACAGGCCAGGAATGGAGACGCCTGAGTCAGCTACAAAGCTCTTGGCATCTGCCTTATCCACCTGAGCTCCTCTTAGCACGGTGCTACGCCCAACAGGAGAGGCTGATTTGTTCCACGAGCAGTACAGAACATTAAAAGCAAGACTCCTGATGAGAATCATGGTACTAACATATGACCAATCACTTCTAAAGGAGCCTTTTAATCATTTAGTAAGTCCTTAATAAAAATTGTGCTGGTGAAACCTTCCATGTAAACAAGAGTTTCATAAGAATTGATCAGTTTTCAGTTATCAATCACTGAATATAAGAAAACTGAGGGAGTATAAAAGGCTTTTAAGGCTCCAAGAGATGCAGAGATTAGGTTTAGGTCCACCATTAATGAGAGAAATCTACATTAGATCCCAAGTAAGAGCAGCAGGAAGGAGTACATACTTTTCCCTAGGGTACCAGGTTCTCACTCATTGTGAAGGAACTCAAAGGAAGACCTTTAAAAATTACTTAGAGAACACCAGGAATTTCCTAGAAAGCGTTAGGAGGGGAGGTTTGTCACACTGCCACCCTAGAGGTATTTGCAAGGGAAGATTGTTTGCCCCACCTACCCTTTCATCTCCCTACACATCCTTTCAGTAGCTGCAGTTGTCAGTGATGAATGGGCCCTAAAAGGAACAGAATAAATGTTAAGCCCAGTTTGGTGTTTTGTCAAGTTAGTCCGGATCAACAAAAAAGAGCTGAGGTGTTTGACAATGAGGAAACAATTTTGATTCCATAGAAAATACTCGCAGTACTTATTAAAGAGAGAATAAAAATTGTCTGAGCATTATGGATAAAGAATGAAGGGCTTCTGTTAGCCCTCCAATGTTTCCATCTATTGTGTTCACATCTGACCCTGCCTCAGGTTTCCTGGGCTCTCTTAGCCCAGCTAAGGAAAGCTCTTCTTTGTGACAGACATGTCAATTAGTCAAATACCCACCACTGAACCAACAACATGGCTGATACATAAATCCCAGTTGTGCTGGAGAGGGCTTTCTTTGCTCTTATTTTATTTTTGTGTGTGATAATTGACATCTTGATTGCTGGAAAGTATTTTTATAAATTGAATGACACTATATGAGTTATAATTAAACAACTATATTCCACTATATTATGTGGAAGGATATCATGTGTGGCACCAGGAGGATGGTAGAAATCAGTAAGCACAAAAGTAAAATCTTGGTCTTCTTATGTTTAGTAGACTCCCAAATTGGAAGGAAAAAAATAATCAATATAGAGGACAAGCTCTGAATGCTGGGAGAACATGTTTTATTACTGACAGAATTGTGTTTCCACCAAGACACCCAGCAGATTTTGAAAGAGAACATGAACTCTGTGCCAGTCTGGCTAGAGACCACAGCCAAATTTGAAGCCTCTGATGCAGAATAAGCAGGCTTTAATAAGCCAGTGATGCTGTTTAAGCTCTCTGCACATGCTGGAAGAACTTCATTCCTACTGCCACACTTGGCAAAAGCAGCCTCTAGAGAAAGGAGACCAAACAGAAGGAAATTGAGGAGTAATGTGAAAAAGCTCCTTAGAAATAACCACATCCAGCCATGGCTCTCCAGAGTATGTGACTTTTTTGTAGCACGAACACCATAAACATGCATGGATGTTACCACTTCCCATATGATATTCAAGTATGCAACACAGCAAATTTCCCAAGCTCTGCTGTGATGGAAACATGTGAAAACAAATGCTTAAACTCCACTCAGAGTGGGGAATCCAGGCAAAGGGGGAAGAGAAAGCTCCAGGAAGCCAGTGTTCCTTCAAAGGAATGGTAAGCAGACAGCAGGGTGAATTAGCTTTTACACCTTGTCCCCAACACTCCCACCCAGTTAAACTAACTACAAGCAGGAGAAAAACATCATCAGGGTAGAATGTCACCTTGAAACCCAAATAATCCTTTAAAGTTATTTCTCCAAGACTTAGCTAAATATTGCTGAAAAAACTGCTAGGTAAAATGTCAGGGACCATTCATCAGCAGACTCTGCAGCACTGTCAACATTAGAGCTCTGTTGCCATAAAAATGCACCAGGATTTTCTAACCAGATTAGGAGAGGCAGAAAACCAAAGAAAATTTGGAATCCTCCTTGCTTTATGGACCAGACCAAACATTTCTTTTTAAGAAATCCTCCCTCATTCCTTATTATTTTGAATCAAATCTGTTGTTCCTCTTAGTTAGGCTTTTTTAAACATTCAATTTACACATACAAAAGGGAAGAATTTCCTTCAGTGAGTCCAAAGAAGTGATACACTTGCAAATGGATACACTTGGACTGACTTCAGCAGAGCTTCACCAGTTTTATTAGCACAACATTTGGTCCTCTCTATTGACCATTACTATGGAGAGCATGCAAACAGTATAACAAAGCATACAAGTGACTTCCAAATTGTCAATTATCTTATATTTCTCTTTTAACTAAGGGGGTTTAATCACATTCCCATTTCTAGAAAAGCTGCAGATTTTAGGCTGTAATTATTCTATCTAGTAAAATGTAGGTGCATGCAATATTGCAAAGTGCCTTTGGGATTGGCCACTGATCCATGCTCAGGGAAATGCTGTTCCCTTTGAAGTTAAAATTGTGTTTCAAGGGGAAAAAATAAAAAAGGTTTATTACTAGAATACACATGGTAAAAATCAGAAACAACCAATTTGTTTGGGACTGGGGGCTGCTGGTCGTTTGCCCCTTGTTAGGTGCCCCTCTGTATGAGGAACTTGCTGGATCTGATTATTAGCTGCATTTGGTATTCTGCCCAATACCTCTATCTACATCCACAGATCCATGCCCAATCACAATTCCTACTAAGTTTTGCTCAGGAGTTTTCTAACAGATACTGATAATGAAAGCTGTGTGTATCTCACCCAAAAGGAGTTCCTGCCGATATAGTGACATTTGATCTCAGTCAGCACCAATGAAACAGAAAAAATTTGGTCCAATGTACAAAAGTTGTGGTTTGCTTCATGCTGGCTCCCGTGTTTGGAATTAAAAAGCCCCACTTCATTACCCTGGGGAGAGACAGCTTATTGCTGATGCCTTACCCCAGCATAAACATAAGGTACCCAAAGTATGCAAACTGTTTACAAGCACCAGCCCACATTTTCATGCTTACATAATAGCCTGGGCAAATTCACAGTGAGAACTTGAAAAAACAGCTATGTAATGCACACAGCTGAATGGAGATGCAACCTGCAGCTACAATAATTTTGTCTATTTGAATACTGACAGGACGGAAAAGGAAAGTGCTGGAGAGCCGAGGAAGCTGTTATAAATCACACCTGTGAATTCATTTCGACAAACTTCCATTTATTCCAGATGAAAGGTTTCATCCTGTGTTCTTAAGCTTTATGATTGAAAAGACCTACCTTAAACATAAATTGGCCCATTGTTACCAGTTAGTTGCTGCTGGCATTTTGTTTGGCTTGTAAAGAAAGAAGGCTCTGTCCAGAGATAATGCCCCAACACCTGACCTGAAGGCTACAACGACTCACACAGCTCAGTTGCCCTCTTAAAGCAAGAAAAGCAGCACACTCAAAATTCAGCTCCTAATATGAGGCATCTGTTCCTAATCTAAATGTTTTGCTTTACTCTATAATTTGGTTTTGAATGCCTGGTTTGAGATTTGGTACAGATTGGATACTTTAAAACTAACATGTTTGGAAATGTAAGTAATTATTAAAAGTCAAGCAGACGTCTGTTCAGCCCTCCTCCATTTGCACTGCAAACACATTGTCTGCTCACACAAATACAGGCCCTGCAGATGAAGAATTTAAAAGCTATGTAGGGGATGGCTGTGTTCTGAGAAGACAGTACCAAAAAATCCCTGTTCTGAGTACAGAAGCATGCCCCAGCACTTCTGGCTTTTGGATCCCCACGAACCAGCCACAGAGAAAGTTAGGAAGGAATGAGAGGTCCTTGAAGCTTTGCCTGCTTGTTCTCTTCGTGGAGAGGTACATGACAAAAGTTTTGAAAGCTGAGCCTAAACGAAGGAGGCATTTGCTTTGCTAAACTTTCCAGCACAGTGCCAGCCTAAGTGAAAGAGGTTTGACGTCTGTCATCCGGGACCAGGTGAGCAATTGTTCTGGAATTCAAATACTGCCAGTGTTCTAGGACAGGCTAAGCACTAAACTGTTATTATTATGCTGGAATCACAACAGCATTTCAGTGTAATATTCTTCTTCAATGATTATAACTATTCCACATATACAATATCTACAACATCTTAAAAGAGAGTCTTTATGACTGGCTTCATCCCATCCCAGCAAACACATAAATTCCTCTTCTGTTACCTTTTAAAGCATTATAGATTATGGTGTCCTTTACAGAAAGCACTTAAAGCAATGATGGTTGCATGTAAATTATAGAAATTTCCATGTTTTTCATGTTAAATCTACTTAGACTACCTAAGAAATATAGGTCTATTGCCATTTTCTTTTGGCAAGGGAAATAATAATATTTGGAGGATAAAGTGTATATTCCTTAAGACAGATCCATAATAGTTCAGCTGTGGACTGACAGGTTCCTCTGAGTGATGTGGGCATGAGAAGACAGTTTATAATATATATTAGCTCTCTCATTGCATCTGTTTATCATCTGTGTTATTTTCCATTTATTAAATTCCTCCAAGGATATTTCTGTTCTCTGAAAATCATTACCAGTGCCCACAGCCTTGTGGGAGACCTTCCTATAAATAGCAACAAGATAAACAAACCATAGTGCATACAGAATGGAAGACAACATATAAGAAAATATGTGCTGTCAGGTGCCAAATGGCTATTAAAAACAAGCATGGGAACAACATCACTTCAAAAATCGTCAGGCAAGAGAAGGCCCTGATAGAATATTTTAACATAGGAAAATGTCTGAAAAAATTACCAAAAAATTCCATAGACTTAAAATTAGCTGGTGCTAGCTGGACACTGATAGCTGCATCCTGACTTCAGACAGTATTTGAAAACAAATCCACTTCCACCTGTTAGAATATCTATTGCAAGCCAGAGGGATGTGGGTTGTTTTTTCTCCTTTTGAGGGCTCCTTAAGGTTTGAATAATATTCCATTCATGTGTTAGTGCAGCTGGCAACACACACAGTTTTACCAAGAGCTGCCACACTGGTATTTCTCAGACAAGTACCAGATCCACACATTCAGAGAAATCTCACTGCCTATGTTGCTGTCAAAAAAATCCTCTCTTATGAAAGTACTCATTACATGCCAGCTCTTCTAAACTACACTGGGTTTCATCAGGCACTTCCAATTTATAGCCAGATCAGAGACTATCAAAGCAATTGCCTTCCAGTCAACAAACCCAATTTGGACTCTGGAACGGACTGGTTCATTTACACAGGAATGAAAAAAAAAATTAAAATTCCCTATATACATCTGAGATAAGCCATAAGACAGATGAGGTGCCACAAAACACAAAGTATGAATGAATGCTGTGAAATTGTACATGAACTGTAAGGTAATCAACTTTTTTTTGACATGTCACAAATTGCAGCAGATACATTTTGTTCTGTGGTTCTTGCTGCTGCAAAGCCACAGCCAGAAATACTATCGAGTCTTCAAACTGTTTATAGACTTGCAGTAGAAAATCATCTTAGCTAGGCCCAGTGGGTGTTTACAGCAGCTGTAAATTCCCCTCTAACTTGCACAGCTACAATGACTTTTACATCCCTTCCCTAAAAAGTGAAAGAAATTGTCCACTGCTGAGAAGATTTGCTCAGTTTGTTCTCTCTCCATCTCTACTTGCTTCCAAGGATGTGGAGCCTACCCCTTCTTGGAGAGACATCCACTCTTTTTGGCTTTGACCTTTTTTCCTGCTCTAGAACTGTTTGCTCCTGAAACACACTTCACAACTTCTTTTCCCTCCCTTGCCAATGAGCAGGAACCTGCATTCCTTCCAGGTGGGTCTTTCTCTTCAGAAAATACTTAATTTTGTCCCTCTCCTTCACTGTCATGGAGAAGATGAGCAAAGGACATCTCTAATATGTGGAAGAGTTTTATTAATTTTGACAGGGACTGATGGTGTTCCCTGCACTCAATGAGGGTCATCCAAGTGTACAGACCTCATTATCCCTAACCTTACCCCAAATAAAGTGCCTTAAGCCCACGTGGCCTGTAGTGGTAGGGACAGGCGGACGGAAGATCTCGTGATGTGACGGAAAGAAGCAGGGGCCCCTTCTCTCCCTCATCCCCTGAGATAAGCTATCACCCAAGGTATGCGACCCACCACTCCTTAAAATTCCAGTAGTTTTCCACTCTCCTACTAACTCTGGCAAGTCCTACCGCCCCCCTTCTGACGTAGTGAAACCCCCTTACCTATTTAACCCCACGAGACAAGATAATAAACGCCATTTGATCATCCATCACATTGATGCCTGTGTGTCTGTGGTCCGAGCGGCCCGGGGGAGGCTGGGCTGCCGTGCTGTGTCCTTGAAACCAGGTCGCCTGCCTTCACTTCGGAAGGCAACAGTGGCCACAGAGCAGTTCTGTTCTTGCAGTAAGAGGGTAAGAGCTCCATGATCTGTCAATCAGGACATCAGCATCCTACTCTCAGAGCAAGCAGGATCTGGTGCATTGCCTTACTCTGGACTCTTCAGACTGAAAAGGATCTTTTGTGGTTATGCCATTCTCGAAACAGTAAGTCAGTCATGCAAACAAACTCCTCACGTATAATTCAAGACTGTCTTTCACCACGAGATCGTCTCATAGAATGCTTTTTTGTGGGAATGCTTCATTATCCACCCTGTGTGACTGATGGGCATAATTTATTGGCCAAAATGCTGGGCCTGAAAATCACACTATCACAGATGACTACTCATCATCAAAGAGCAACAGAGGATTTTCAGGGCATCTGGAGCTATAGCGCTATCCAAGAGAGCCAACCACACAGTTCCAAACTAACACACAATCATTGCAGTCCTGCTCACTGACTGACATTCTTCCTTTTAGGGGAGGAGGTCATGGGCTTTAGAGGGAGTAGGGACACGTTTTTATAACCAGCTGTTGACACTGCAGCATTTAACATCTAGGCAAGTCCAGCTGCTGTTCTCTGTTAATAGCAATCATAAAGCCAGACCCTTTGTTGGCCTCTAAGTAGAAGTTTAAATGTCCCGTAGGGCTTCTTCAGAAAGAGGAGTAAATGACCCTGATGTCTAGACTAACATTAGTTTCATCTATAAAATTCAGGTTGTAATGTACAAAGCTGTGTGTGAACTATTGCTGGGAGCATAATGACTGAGTTAATTGCCTATATAATCATTCTCCACTCCAACCAAGTACCCTGAGATAGTCTGAATGGGAAAAGCACCATTAAAAAAACCTTAGGCTAGACTAAACTTTAATTACATGACACCTGCAAATGATAAACTGAGAAACAACTCAGTAAAACATACACATTGTAAAAAAAATGTGCTCTGCTTCTGCCATTAATGCATATAGAATCAGTCCCTAATGAGTTCTCTCGAAAGCTGCAAATAGGGGTATGTGGCTGATTACATATAGGAAAATCCTTGGGACATTCACTTGTACTACAAAAGCACAGACCAACCTCTCTCTTCCTCTAATGCCTGTTATAATGTCACACAAGTCCAACTCACAAGAACTTCTCCATTCATGATGGACCAAGGCAGGGTCTGGACATGCTGATTGCTGCAATAGCCTGGAGAAGGGCTGGATGGCAAAATAATTCTGATTTTTTTTTTAAGAAGCAGTATCAAACTCAAGTGTGTTTTGCTAAGACACAGGAGGGTTAGCAAACCAGATGAACTTGCAATCCTGTTTTATTCATGACTGATACAGGAGATGGCTATGAAGGTTATGACATTTTCTTTTATAACAGCTACAGTTGGGCTAAAACAAGTAGTAGCTGCAGCACTAATTGACTCAGCCAGTGTGTTTCCTATTAAACCTTAAACATTATGAATTCATAGGCAGAACCAGAAATAAAGTGTGTGTGGGCGTGAAGGTACACATAACGGTAAAAAGCTAAGCCTCCATGAAATTATATTAACTTCAGCTGAATGGGAAGATCCAAGGTGAGATTAGAAAACTGTTATTTTATTTGTTGCCTTTCAAGGAAGTTACTGTTAGCCCATTTGGCTTTGTCATTACTGTTCTAGCTTTTAATGCAACATGGTTTTATCACATGCAACACGATGCCATTTCACATCATGTACCTAATAGGATAATGTCAGGCAGGATAACATCACACCATTGGAAAGACATCAGGATCACACTGTACTCATCAGACATTGTCCCTGGCAGACTGTAGAGCTCCCCCCCTGATTTAATCCAGAGCACTCTCCCTTTGACTTTGACATGCTATTTTGAGCAGTAAGTAGAGCCAACCACCAGCTCTTAAAAGCAAAGCTAGGCCATGGTTTCAGTGTCCTGTTCTAGTACTTGTCTGCTGAAAAAATACCAGCAAAGTGGGCAAGGATAGTGGAAATTACCATAAGTTAAACTAGCCTTATGTAAGGAGAAAATTATACCTATAAAATAGTCCTCAAAGGAAATTCTGTTTGCATAGAACTGGCCCAAATACATCCAGATGACCTCAGTGATGAGCCATAGAAAATACATGCCTGTGGTCCAAACCTGCCATCTACAGAGATATTTCCCTAGGATGGAGATAACAGCAGGAGCATCAATCCTGCTTTTCTGGTGAGGTAAAAAACCCAAAACAACAGACTTGCTAATTTGTTTGTCACATCCTGGAAGTAAAATCAAGTTAAAGCTCACAATTCCCGGAACCACATCTCATGTATTCAATCACAGGGCACTCTGGACAGAAGACTTGGTCATCTTCCCTTGTATGGGATGGGTCTGCAGTGGAAGAAAAGTTTATGTAGACTAGTTAATAAGATTTTAGGAATCTCCTTGTGGGAAGGTAAATACCATGACATTCATAGGAGACTAAAGATCCAGCTCACTTACAAACATACAACACAAATGTTCTAGAAATGTTCAGAAAAAATGAGGTATCATCTCTGCCCCCCAAAAAATGTGATGGAAAATTCTGCTGCTGAATTGTTCATACAGTAATTCCAATCAGGTGTTTATAGTTTTACTCCACTAAAGTTTCTCCAAATGTTCACCCTTGGCCTTAAAATTGTAGTCCTGTCTTTCTGAATGATTATTAAGAAGTGAGATAGCTTGCAGATATTTTATTTCTCTGCCTTGTAGAAGACAGACTGTGCCTTTGATGGAGCTGTTCTCCTCTTACCTTCCATTAAAAAAAATCAGCCTTCTCACTGATGATAAAAATAAAAACTTTTAAGTGTTTGTAAACTGTGCAGCAAGTAAGAATGCAAAATGCTGTCAAAACATTTTGTAGGTTAAAAAGCTTTGTATTCATAGAATTTTTAGAGACTAAATAGAAAAGACATTTAGGAAAAAGTTTAGAGTAAAAAAAAATCCTCTATAATTTATTTTCCCCAGTTCCTACTTATAACCTCTCCATACAAACGTAGCACTTTATTTCCATTTTCTTTCCTAGAGGGAAAGAATACAGAGAAGCATTTCTCATTCGTGACGAGCTTATCTGTCATTAATGAACACAGTAAGCATGTTAACTATCCAAGCATACTTACTTCCTTTGACTCCAGTTCAACCTTAACAGTCTTCCAGCATTTCACATGATTACAGTCAGTATGAGAGGAGAGGGAAACATTGTTCAAGTGCCCTTACAAAGCATCTTCTACTCTGAATATCCCCTGTATATTTCCCCTGGAGCACATAGCCAGGAAAAGATGGTCCTTGAATAGTTACAAAAGAGAACTAGATCAAGACAACCCCATTCACTCTAATTCACTGCCAAACAGACCTGAATCTGGGCTTGGAAGCAACTGTTTAATTATCTTCATTTAATGATACCTCAATCTCAATCAAGAAAAGTAATTAGATGAATACTTTTAAAGTATTTAAAACTTTTAACTGGAATTATTCTGATACAAAATGATGCCCCTCCCAGGCCTGTGTTATGATATAAAGGATGCTAAAACAGGCAAAGATTATTAAAATGAGCAGTTTATACTATCAGAAGCACAGACATCACCTCACTGGTGATCAGCTCTCCAGTTAAAAATATTTTTACAGCAGCTGGCATTGACACGAAGCAAATGAAAGATTAAGAATAAAAGTACACTGGATATTCACTGAATAACTAGCCAGGCACCTTGTATCTCCTCTCTTCCATGCAGGGAAATCTACTTGGCCCTTCCAGGTGTACTTTGTGAAGTCCACCATCTGTGAAGTTTCATCTGCTACACCATACAATTCACCCTTTTATGTGCTGCTTCACACAAGACATAGGGTCTCTCCCACGCCTATTGCTTCTGCTGCACCAAGGCACATTAGTGTTTTTATTAGATCATAAACCACTGTCTGAATCTAATGATCTAATCTTACACTTTCAGATTTGGCATCCTACTGAGGAGTGTTGAGCTCTCATGGTTTTTATCTTACTTCAGCTCCCTGAGTGAAGTCCCACATTTCTTCAGGAACACCTGACTTGTTTTGACTGAAACTCTCCTATAGTGAAGAACAGGTAACAACTCCTACAAGTCTCAGCACCCACTATGTGGGTACACTGTATTGTACTGACATAATGAAAATCTCATAAAATGGTCCAGATCACACTCAGCAGCTGCTGCCAGGGAGTCAACTGCAGCCTTATTCCCTCAGGTTCTGCTCAGAGTGAATTGTTACCATTCTATTGCCCTCCAAATCTCAAGGCAGATGCCACTGAATAGAAGTTCACAACGAGTTCCTGCTTACCCTGCACAACCCCAGTGTTCACAGAAAGGTACAAACTGGCACAGCCTTTCACCAGCTCTTTACCAGCTGCACCACTTGCTTACCACAGGGGAGTTTTGATGTGTGACTGAATGAGCTCTGGCTGTGCTTTGTCTTTAATGCTTTCCCACCTCTCTGAAGCCCTCAATAGCATACATGACATCAAGACTCAAATATTGCATTATGTGCTATTACTGACATGCTATGAACTGACTCCAGTGTAACTTTCTGCTTCAGTAGCAAAACTCAGCAGAAGAATGCAGCCTATCAATATTATAAATGCTCAGTGCTTCCATAAATGTACTTATAGGTGCTTGCTCTTCCAAACTTTCAAGCTGGCCTGCTTAAAATCGACTGCTTTCCCTTGAGTGTTCTGGCTAAAATCTGCCTCCCGTGAAAAGCTCTCAGAGCTCCACTGTACCCTGCACCCTCTGCTGTTCCTGAGCACCTCTCTCCTGAGTTTCCAGAGCTGGGCCTATGAGTTTCTGCATAATCTCACTGACCAGGTGCATTGAGTGGGAAATGGAGAGTCCCATGGCTCAAGCAAAGAGCAGAGTTCAAAAATATTGCATGAGCAGTAACATGCAGGTTCTTGGCTCCCTACCAGTCCTGTTGCTTACTTCAGTGCAAAGGGACTGCAATGGACTGTGAAATCTAAATGCACTTGCTGCTTCGTATCACTAGTGGCACATCTAGGTCCACCACTAGGGTGGGAAGCAACCACAGACCGAGCACATATCCCCTTCCTCCCAACTGTTTTGTATTATTATTATTTATTTTATTTTTCACAGCTAGAGATAGGAGAGAGTCCTGAGATACATACAGCTAAGGGAAGCTGCCTTTAATATTCTGACATTTCACACAAGCTGAAGAGCTGCTCCTCAAATATTTATTTAAAATGCATATGCTGGTAAATTCCAGTGGTCCACAGCAGGCTCAGGATTTCTTCCATTTACTGGTATGATCATAGAAAACAGTTTAGACAGGTAAACCAGCTCAGTTTAAAGATTTCATAAGGAAGTGAAACCAAAGGTGTAGGACTTCTGCATTCAAGAGTGTTACTCACTGGCAATGATACTGTCTGTAATACCACTGCAATCCTTCCTTGGAATTACAGCTGATGGAGTTCTGCACTCTCACAATGTGGCTTCCAGACATAGTTCAGGAGTGACTGCTGTGCTGTAAACTAGTTTGTGTTTCACTGTGGAGCCACAGATTCACGAGACAAAGCTGGAAACCAGTTGCAATACAAGCATATTTAGAAATCTTCTTTACAACAGATTAAATAGAAACAGTTGTATTCTTAACAAATCTTAATACCAACATAAGGATTAATTTACTCACCTGCATGCTTAACCAGCTTTGAAGCGCACACAAAGATGGGTAAATTATCTTTTCCAATGCTTCTGGGTTTCAGATTACAAACTGGTGCTGCCAGGAACTGTGTCCTGGCAGCTTTACTGTGCTGAGATGGCCGGCACAGGGCTAACAGCTTTCATCTTGAGAACAGCATTGTAACAGCACTTTGTCTTCCATCTTCACTGACTGACACTGCCATAAATCTATTTAAATTCTGTTCTCTCCCAGTCTGTTTCTAACCTTCAAGTGCTTTTTCCTCTCCTCACTTCACAAGGTCAAAGGAAAAGCTCTTTTAACACATATTGCCAGTATCTACCTCAGTTTGCTCCAAACAGCCGCTGTACAAGACCTGTACTTGCCCATTTCCATACCTGGCCTCTTTCAACATCCATGGGACAAATAACAGATGGATCAATTCTAAGGGCAGCCCATGTGCTGAACTCACTGCTGGGAGGAGCAGGAACAGCTCTGTATGCAGAAGGATGACAAGAAGTGGTCATAACAGGAAGAGCCATCTCAAAATTGAAGCCAGCACTTGGAATAACTCCTACAGCAAGGAGCCTCAGTCTCACAGAGACAGGGGACAGAAGAACACCAGACTGTTCCCCACAGTCTCAGCTGGGCCATGCCCTAACCCCACTCCTGTGCAGGTCAGAGCTCTAGGTTTAGGAACTCCCTGTGAACTGCAGCACTTCTTTTGCCAGATGGCCCAGAGCAAACAGCACACACCCCTGGGAAGGAACTGTACTGAAGAAATATTCCCAGCTCTGCAAGATCCTGGCTTTGACTTCACCCAGTCACTGCAGAGAGAGGACAATGGTGTCCTGCTGCACAATGTTTTCAGTGCTTGTTTGAGTGGGGTGGGTCATTTTGGAGGTGAAGAAGCAGTAGGGAAAAGAGAAGGAAAATTACATTAAAAGTAGGCAGCAATACACAGCTGCTTCAAGGAAGGTAACAGAAAACTCGTAGCTTCACTTTGTCTTTGAAATAAGTAATTAGGAACAGAACTGCTAGAGAAGCATAATAAGCTTCCCATTTAGCTGGCTATTATTTTCTGCACATGTGTACTTTTTTTAACATAACCTCAGTTGCAAAAAGTCACATCCTGTTGTTAATTTACAGAAACTAGGCAGAGGCTCTGTAACACAGGTTAATTTGGGTTTAAAATAAATGAAGTGCCACAGAATCACATCTCGCTGATTAAGCTGACTAAAAGCAGTGCCTGGGACAAAGCCTACTTTTTTTTGACAAATTTTTCATCACTGAACATAGCCTTTTGTGAACTGGGATTATGCCTATTCCAAGATCTGTCATCCAGGTCTCCAGTGTCAGTAGGTCCCTGTGACACGTCTGAGGCACAAGGACAACCTCTCAGGATTAATTCTAACACCTCTATATATGGCAGCTACCTGCCTTACAGATGGCTCAGTCCCAAGGGACTCACTGCCTTACTCTGCCACTGGACACTGCAAACTCAAAGTACCAATGAATTGTAGCATTATTGAGATTTCAGAGTATGCATGCAGGCCTTAGTGTCAAAAAAATAAGTATGTATCTGACAAATGATTCTGCCAAACCTTTAGTCCAAGCAGTGACATGTAAAAATTACTCTCATGTCTTGCTTTTCAACCTGAAAAATCCCCAGTTTCCTACCCTTATTCAAGGAATGGAGCATGGAGTTGTTCTGTCCAAACTAAGTTCGTTGAATTTTAGCACAAACTTTTTTTCAGGAGAAAGTGAGACAGAGAAGGGTGAAGCCTTCAGTGCCTTTTCTGCAGTGATGGTGAAGGCTGACACCTTGCCAGAGTGGTGCAGTAGGCACTGACACAGGCTCATGCCCAGGTCTGTGAGATCTGCAGCTCTCAGGCTACACTCAGTGAGCAAGGCTGGGGAAGCAGTGGGGAAGGCAGAAGGTTTGGCCAGGCAGAGCTGTGCCCCTCACATAAATAAGTAAAATACTTTATTAACAGCATCATTACAGCAGACTTAACTGCAAACCACAGAACTGCAGCCAGTCACTATTATCCCAGCAAATGAAGCAAGAGCAATTACCCTTAACCCTTGTAAAATATATTTGGATCATTAGGACTCCTGTACTATTTCAGCTAATTACTTCCCCCATGAGAAACAATTTCTTCTATACCTATACTAGATATGGCCTCTATTCTAATCACTACAGTCCCTAACACCAAAAATGATGACGTTACAGCTTTATTGTTAAAAAAAAATAAAAGAAACTTCAGTCAGAAAATAAAAACTAACTCAACCCAGAACTCAATGGTAAAGATAAAATTACATTTTATCTTTAAATGACAGAATAGAACTTGTTAATCAGCCAATCTTTCCTCTTCCTGGACTCAGTCCTCTTTCAAGGACTGATGTGCTCATATTGCAGAATCTTAACATCGACCAAAACACTGAAACTTGTGAGTCATGCCTGAGGAGCATTATTAAAATATCTAATTTCCCATAGAGCAGAGATCACTTTTTGCAAATACATTCAATAACTACCATAACAGACATTTCTTTAAAACCCTACCAAAATATACTTATGCTTAAACAAGTGAAGTTTCATGGACCAAGGAATGTGCTTTCACAGAGATTACACCCATACTCAATTCCAGCTGAAGGAAGGAGGAGCCATAACTGAATGCAGCAGTGCTCAGCACCATTGATTACACCATGAGAATCAGGGAAATGCCCTGTGTGCCTTCTCTGTGTCCCAGCTGTGTTCCCTCTACAAGCCCTCAGGGTGTGCCTAACCAGATCTGCACAAACAAGGCATTCCCCACCTCTCAGCATCTCTGCTGCCCTTCTCTGTATTTGCTTTCCCTCTGCCATTTTTCAAGGAGTGACCAGAACTGCCTGTTGAGTTCACTGTGCAGGGAAAGCCTAGATTTATAGATGGCATAAAGATGTTTTCTATTTTGTTCTCCTTTTTTCCCCTAATAATTTTTATGAGTCTATTTGCCTTTTCAGTGTGACTGAGCACACAGATGATGTCTGCAGTGAGCTACACTCACTGACCTTAAAGAAGGTCCTTCTGAAAGGGAGTAGCTAAGGTAAAACTTATTACAGCATATGCCTTAGAAGTTATTTTTCCTAGTATCCTTATTTCACATTTATCAGCATTGGATTTCATCTGCCATTTCATCACCTAGTCATTCAGCACGGAAAAACCATTTTGCAACTCTTCCTAAACAAAGTTATTTTTAACTACCCAGACCTTTTTCTTCAATTGTAAATATTTTTAGCTTAATCCTCAACCTCATTTTTTGCTCAGCTACAAATGCATGGAATGACATAATTCCCACACCATATTCTCAGTTATCCTTCTGGTAACTTTACCCCTTGGCCCAAAAGGACCATTTATCACTGTCTTCTTTGCCTGTCTTTTAAAAATGTGACTTTTTTTTTTTCCAGAGACAAGACTACAAGACCAGTAACCAAAAGGGGAAAGAAAAGGAGAGTGAGGCATAGATTAATGTAATCTGGTACTCGTAGATTTACCTTGGCTGGATTTAACTTTACTGCCTCTCTATCCTGAAGCTACACAACAACTGCCTGGGTAATAATTTAGTACACAACACTCTTGGGGATTAGAGTGAAGATGATCAGCTGCAAATTTACTCAAGTGCCTTTAAATAAGTGAATACCATGATCCCTTTGGGAATTCATTAGCAATTGGCCTGGTTTTAAGTGCCTTAGGGTGACTTTCTTGGTCCTGTCCCTGTGGATCTACACCATTCTTTACTATTTCATATATTTGACCTGTACTTTTGTCTTCTCATTAATCCTATTTTCATTAAATACAGACCTAATATAGGTAGGAAAGACTTAAATGAAATCAGAAAGAAAGTTGCAGTCTTTTTACATACTTGGGCTTGTATTTATTTTCTTTACTTTGAGTATGTTAATAAAACCTCACTAGGGTTGTTTACATGTGTTTGGTTGGTTTTTTATTCTCTTTAGTCTGGACCTTTCTGGCTTTCTCCCTCAGACTTTGCTTCTGAGTAGTTTTAGTTATGCATTTTTGTTTACATTGGTGCATGATTCCAATCCAACTTCCATGTTTAGGGCACATCTCCAGGACCACATGCACATCCTGACTACCTGTTCTAGTTCTGACTCTTCTTTGGATAACTTTTCACTCAGATAATTATTATTTATTTTAATTTTTTTTTCTACAGTAAAAACAGTGTACTTTAAACATCAGAAAAACTAATGTCAGCATGAAATAGGGAAAAGGCATTTCTTTGCATTTAAAATAGGAGTGTAGAAGTATGAGTGAGACAAAGAAACTCTGAACCCTTTTCTGCACTATTTTTTCTGATGCTTCATTACTTTTTCACTTTATTTCATCCTTACAAAGTGTTGTCTGCAAATCTTATTGTGAGGACCTGAGAACTCTCATTTTAAAGAGAACAAAATGGTAAACCTGTTTTTGAAATTGCATGGAGACACTAAAAAAGCATCTCCTCAATTTTTGTGAGGCTGTTGAGTGACCTGCTTTAGTATTAACACTGATTCCTGTGGTGAAAAAGTTGTACAGTGTTACCATATGCAAGTTCATTAGTTAGGTATTTTTTAAAAAAAAATAATTATTTAGTATTTGCACTGGTAAAAATTCATTTTTTCCAAGGAAAACAGATTGCAAACTCAGTCCCAATTAATTCCGTTCTGTCAGACATTTGCCCATTTTTGGTATTTCATTCCAGGTCACGCTGATGCAAAATTCAGCAATGCCAACTGTCCTGCATGAGAGCTGTCAGACAGATTAGCACTCCTGCACTGACACAGCTCCTGCTTTGTCAGGACTGGGAACCAGTGTGTTGAAAAACGAAGCCTCAGCTGATGCGCCCATGGGAAGAGAGCAACTGGCACTGTGTGGGGTTTGGTCCTGTGGGGAGTCTTGGTGCCTAAAACTGGGCTGTTCAAATTATATCCCACTACTCTCTGAAAGAAGGACCAAGATTTGTTAGCAGTGTAACTCTCCTGAATTCCCTGAGACCAATTTATTCCTCCCTTCTATTAAAGAAGACTACACACATCCCTTCATTTTCTTCTTTCATGTAATATTTATGAAATATCTTTTTGCTTGCTCAGTTGAAACTGATTGTGATCCTTTTCTTTTTCCAAATTATCTCCCCCCTCTAAATTCAGACTACTCACTCTAGCAATCTTAGTTACACATTGCTGTTTTACCTGCTGCTTTTGTCACATCTCTGTGCTCATATGCTGACATATTGTCAAAGTTTTCTCAGCTGAGCAGTGTCCCAACTTTCATATACATCACAGAATGCTCTCCAAGAATCCCTGAATTAAGTCCTGTTGGATTCAGAGCAATCCAGACTTTGCAGCTCTATCACAAAGGGTAAGATCTGAAAGGTCTTTAAATCTTTCTTGAGAATGCTGGAATTCCAGGACTGTTTTTCTGTAAGTAAAATGAGGAAGAAGTCACAGTTCAACAGGATATAATTTTTAGTTCTCAGAGCTTCTTTCCTCATGCTGTGTTAACTTTTCAATGTACTCACAAATTCAGACTGCTGAGGAACTGTGACTCTTGTTTATTCCACCTCAGATCTGGAAATAAAACTAAAACCCAAAGGATACACTTCCAATGGACCAGTTATTTTTGACTGGTATCAAGCAGAGTGTGCAGATACTACCACACAACACAAAATCCAGTCCCATTTCGCTGTGTGGAGAACTTCTTACAGCACATAGCTGATCTCTGATGTAGAATTTAGAGGGCAAAGCAAATGCTTTTCCCTAACAGTATTTGTATTCCAGTCAAAAAAATCTACTTTTAAACCATTAGCATTAGTGGTTTAGAGCACAGAAACAGAACTTCTAAGAAGAAATGGGAGCTATGACTAACACACAAGCAAATTATGCTACCAGCTATATCTGTTTGCAAGTGTTACTTGCCTTAAACATGGCTTTGAGAAAACATTCACTAGAAAAAATTAAGAAAGTCATTTTGCCACAAGAAATATGCAACATTCCTGGATTATTAATGCTTTATAGCATAGCTACTTGGATCTAGTAGGTTTTTTTCTGTTCATATCACTGTTTCTGTTTTGCTTTGTGTCAGTATGGCTATTACTGGGATGTTGTTGGTACTGCTGCTGTTGTGAAGCCCAAAGAGTTCCAGCATCAGATGAAATTTCCCAGGATAATCTCCTGAGCTCCATGATTTGCTTTACATGGATTGCATTTTAAATCTCATTTGATAACGAGTGTTTTAGAGAGGGGAAAAAAAGTGCTTTCTGGCTTAATCACAAACCATGACAAGTTAAGTGTGCATAACAAGATTTGTCCACTTATCCAGTGTGAATAGCTGGAAAGAATTGTTCTGTTCTACACTGGCAGTTTTACACGTTTCCCACCGTGGTTGGGAAACGGAAAGGAAAATCCACAAAAAATCATCCATGTTCTTAATGCTCACCAGTTATGGTGAAAAAAGCAACTTCTGGGATTCTTGCCCAGTATCAGGGTATTTTGGTAGACTTACTGCTATGGTGTTTAAAGAGTCCTGATTTCTGCTTGGGCATAGACATAGCTCTTACCCTGGTTCAAGTTCTGCTTCATTTAAACACAAGAAAAACTCACCACTAAGAGTTCAGTATGCACAGACTGAAATTTTCAGGTTTCTGTTGTGTTTTACCCGGAGATTTGTCCCTGGCAGCCTGTGGGTCACGTTCAAGAAGGCTTCATGCAAAGAGCTCAGTCAGTCACACAACTCTCCCCACCCTCCTCTCTCCAGTGTGTTCTTAGCAGCCACACACGAGGGTGGGAGGCAACAAAAGTGTGACAATTCCTATGGCAAATCAGAACTGGATACCCTGCAGTGTCAGTGGCAGCAGCAAGGGAAACAGAAAGCACATAAATGAATGAAGGTACAGCACACAAACCAAAGAGGAAAGCTCCTTGGAGTTTTCACCAGGGCAATGTTTCTAGACGTGCTGGGCCTGCCAGGATGCAGTTGGATAAAAGAGACAAACAAGCTGTTACAGTTTCAGAACTAAAGGATGCTCACCCTTCCTGCTGTAGGCATGCTGTGACTTCCTGCAATGGTTTCAGTACCACTGATCAGAAACACATTTACTACAAATTTTAAGTGCTAAATGACCCCTTTTGAACCTCAGCCTAAACTGAGTATTATTTATTTCAAAGCAAAACTGAACATAACTCTGGAAGATTATGATAAAGATTAAGAAAACAAGCATAAAAATGTTAGGTTGACTAAGGACACACTTTCTATGGAATTAGATGTCTTGTCAGCCTACAGAATGTGAAGGCTTCAGTTCTCCTACTGCCATGGGGAGTCCTGCAGTCACTGGTCAGATCCTGCTCTGACTAATACCTGGAAAATGATGAGGCAGTTTGAAAAAATGCCTCTGCCAGAGATATTCACCATTTGCATAACTAACGGAGCTCATTTTTCTGTCCACAGATCAATGACGAGCAAAAAACATGGCTAATAAATTTGATACTGAGTTATTCCACTAACAGCCAATAGGCACAAAGATTTGCAGAAACAATCCACTGCAACTAATACATCAAACAACACCTATTTGTGCTACCTGTACTCCATTTTTCAGATTTATCACCTGAGCTGTCACTGCTTCTGCTTCCTAACTAGCTGGCTGGAGTTTACTAAACAGAAACAGAGCACAACCAACACACTGCAGACATCTCATTCCTTCCCCAGGCACTCTCACTAGCACTTACTCTCATAGTTCTTGGAGGCTTTCAGTTGCTGTGAGCATTCTTCCACACTTGGAAATTATGTACGTCTGTTCCTGGCTACTCAGGGAAAGAAAACATCAACAAAACTGAATTGAATGTGCTGGTATTATGCCAATGGATTCCTGACAATATTTCTCTGAAGAAGGCACTCAGGGCTGTAGGCTGTGCAGGCTGCCTTCTCCCAGCTCACTCCTAACACTAAAAAAATTTAAACAAAAACCTTAACTCTACCTCAGATGCAACTATGAGGAGTATTAAAACAGGTAGACATCTGGCCACATTCACAGTAGTCACAAAGTACACTCCATAGAAGTGTTAAAATACTTCCAAAACAGCAAGATTCATGTGTCCATACAAGACCTGCATCACTCCAAAGGCTGAACACAGGAACAACACCACTCCCTGCCCTCCTGCTGCCTTTTGCCTTCCATCACTAGCCCACACAGCTGACCAGTGCTGTTCAGATCCTGGGAGAGGGCTTATTCCTGGCTCACCATCAGGGGTTCTCTATAACCTCTTCCCAGGCAGGTCCTTGTTCACAGCAACAGCCTCAGTAAAGCAAGGGGTGGATTTTATTTGCATCAAATACCGTTAAATAATCTCGTTCTTCTCTTCATTCCAGTAATCAGAAAACAAAAAAAAAAAAACAAAACCCCAAAACAAAACAAAACTACCCACAAAACAAACAAACAAACAAACCCAACAAAAGAAAACAACAACAACAAAAAAAACAGCCCAAATGTAATGCAGCACACTTTGTTGAACAGCCCTGAGGGGCCAGCTTAGCAGGTAAAATGAATAGTAGTACATTCTGGGCACAAGGACTCAACAGCAGATTTTAGTTCAGTGTAGCACAGCATTAAATTATGGTTTCCAAATGCATTTACATTTTTCTATCCTGTTTCCCATAAGCACAACTCAGCATAAACACAAACACCCCTTCTTTCAGACTACAGCTCTTTCTCCAACTAAGCTGGTCTTTTCCTGACTGTCTCTGTGGGTCAAGACCTTTCCTAAGAAAACCTCAAACAATCCTGACTATATAAACCACTACTGCTGGCACTTTTGGTGCTTATGTCTACAGGAAAAGGAATAAAAGGACATGTATGACAAGGAAGGAAGATATTCCCAATGCAATAATTTTACTTCCCTGAAATTAGGAGTGGAAGAGATCACACACTCCCTGTTCATTGGTCTGATCTAAAATTAACACAGTGGACTTCACTCCTTTTAAATTTTTAAGGGTACTTGAGAATTGAACTTCCCAATGTGTAAAAACACAATTGTTTAATAATTGAAGGCTTCAGACTAAACCAAAATCTTGAGCCAGCAGAGCTGTATTAGTTTATACAAAAATCCTTTCTGAAATTACAGCTCCAAGGGTGTTTGAGCTCTGTCAATATCACCAGCTGGTACCAATGAGCTGTGGAGGAGCACTCAAGTGCAGTGCAGTTATTTCCATCCAAAGGAAATCACAGGATTGTCAACAGTTTTACTCATGGGCCTGCTTCTGTGGGACCTTCACACTGCAGGGGAACTAGAACCAGGAAAAAAACACCTGGTAAGAACCAGATATGTTCACATATCACCAAAGATGATTAAAATATATTTAACCCTTCTTCTCTATAGTTTCATTACAGAGAGCCTAAATTCTTTGCACTACAGTTCTGGCACTGGGCAGTCAGTATGAAATTATGAAACCAAAATGCACCAGAAGTGAACACCTTGGATTTATCTCACCTCTCAGTCCTTACTCTGGCATAGCACTTGTGACCTTCTCATTATGTTGTGCTTGGGCATATCTAAGTGTAACAGAGAGGGTGAATAATAAAAAAATATTGCTTAGTGAAACAAAATGAGTGTCCACATACACCAGGAAAGGGTACAGGCTAATAGCAGTTCTAATTGGCTCCCTGTTTAGGAAATGCAGCAGCACGTGGAATCTATCACTAGCAGCTTACAGTGAAACATTTTATTCTCTGTTGAGATAAAGGTGAGCCCTAATGACTGTGACTAAATCTTGACAGGCAAACGATCCCTTCTCCTCGTAAGGGCCTGTCATGTAATGGGCAATCAGAGCAGCTGAGCAGCACTTCCATACGTTGCACTAAAAGCATTTTTGATGGACTGAAGGGTGTTGAAGCAGAAACACGATGTAATTATTTTCCTTACCTTTACATTGGATACGCAATTCCCATGTTTTGTTTCTGTTTGGTTTTTTTGGGGGGTTGTTTTGATTTTAGTTAAATCAAAACCCAGAAGCCTTAAAAGATTATTGTTTCTTTCTTTTAATTTAAAGTGTTCTTTCCTGCTTTGAATTAACACTTATTTAGCTTGAGACAGAAGACAGGCATTACATAGCACATATTTCTTGTGTGCTTTTAGGGCAAGACCTGGAAGCATGTTGAAGCTTCTTAATGTTCAGTCTCCAGATTGACTACCTTTTCAGAACAAGTCCTTCTAATACTACTGGTGTTCTGCTCTATTTATGACCACAAATCCAATTTTCAAGTCACTTAAATTAATACAAAAAGATAATGCTTCAGTGTCAGTTAAGATGGTATTTTGCATATAGAGACAGATTTATCTAAACCATGCTAAAAAATAACACAAGGTGGGTTGTAAGTTCTTTGAATCTGCTACCTGAATGCTGTTTATACATATATATGGGGTTTTTACCACTATGACAAATTCCAAAAGCCCACCTGAGCACTTCAATCTGCACTTGCCATCAGTAAGATATTGCTCTCAATTAAAAATTTATGCTATATTCATATAGAAAGCTTACAAGTATATAACACTCCTTCATAAGTCAAATTTCTGAATTCTGGCCCTCAAATGCCACAGCAGAACTTTATATAAAGTGAACAGAGCCATAATGTCTGCTGGTTTCTGGTAGCTCTGATGTGCTTCTCAGGTACATGATTAATTCAAGTTCTATAAGGGTTTGGGAAGGCTCTCTGGAATCATTACAAATTCCAATTTGTGCTGCACAGTATTGCCAAATGTCATAACTTTATATCATGGCTGTCTATTTCCATGCAGCACTTTTGCTCCTTCAAAAATACTCCTTGTCCTCTCTAATTCTTTTACAACCTTGCTACTTAGCCTACCTCTCACAGAAGCCACTGCTTCCCCAAGCAGCCCAAGACTTGGGAAGATACAGCTTTTCATTTGGAATAAAGAGGAAATTTTTTTTGTATTTCAGCATGTACTTTTGTTCACATAATTTCTGATCTTTCACTTCTTGAGGGAAGCATTCATAAAAATCAAATCTGCTTGTTTTCATCATGAGTGCATAGAATGTGCACAAAGATACTGGGGGTATATATTTCAGTGTCTAATATTTTAATATAGTGAGAATGCATACATCTGTGTACATATAAAAACCTATAACTGCACATTTTTTCCATCTTTCCTTCTGTGCTACAGAATTACACCTATATATTTCTTTTTACAGAAATGATAAAAATGTATTTTGCAACATGAAGAGCTACAAGTCCACCAGCTCTGTGATAACTTGACTGTTGGTCAATTTATATGGTCCCATATATTTTTTCCTAGACTTGAAAATCTCTTGTCTGTTATGGAGGTTAGAACTGATAGTGGAAAAGGTAAAGTGAAGAATTTAATCTTTAGCTTTCCATGGAAGAGCAGCTGTGAGAGGATTATCCATCAAACAGTGAAACTCACAGGGTTTGTCAAGTTCCCAATACTGGCAAGTAATGGATGCCTCTGCCTGTGCATATTCTTCAAAATCAAAGTTTTGGTAATTTCATAAAAATTTTGCTTCTTTAATCTAGGGAAAAAAGTTTTCTTGGGGTGTTGTTTTGTTTTGATTTAAATAGATACAATCTACTTATACATAAAATTTTCTAGCATTGAGCTCAATTGCTACCACAGCACATAATTAAACAGGTTAAAAAACAGGGACACAGATGAATTCAGCAGGTTTCTCCAAAACCAAAAACACAAGTTCTATTGTTTTAAAAAATTGAGTTTTACTTTTCTCTGAACTCCTGTACTACACTTAGGGGTTTTTATTTTTTCTGTAGGACATTGTTAAAAGAAAAATAAAATTAAAAATTAGGTATTCAAGCACACTTTTTCACGTTTCTGTAAAACATAAAATGCTAATTACAGTACAACTAGAGCACTACACTCTGCTGACCTGATGAAATGAACCAGGGAATTAATTGGGACCACTTTACTGATCTTTTCTCCATCAGATAAAGATTATTTGACCCAAACAATTTTTACCTGCCTATTAAAGCACTTTTCTGTATTTAGATTTCACTGCTATTAAAGTCAAGAGGATTCATAACTTTTTCCCTCAATATGATTAAGCCATTTTTTAATCTTTTCAGAGTAACACATTCACTTGCAATCATCATAAGGAGAAAAGGAAATGGAGAGATAATGACAGGAAGAAGAGGCAAAGGGAGAAAGTACCATGATCCATATGGCACCAAGGCAGATTTGATACTAATTAATAAGGCTTTATCTGTAATCTATTTAACTCCCCATTTTGGCCAATTGCCCAAGGAATTTGTTGTGATCTCTAATTCTGTGCTTACTAAGTAGTTTTTTATTTCTTCTGGTCTCCAAAACTAGTAATCTATATTGTAGGAGAGAGTGTTTTTTGAAGAAAAAGAGCCACTATCACAAGCAGCAAAGAACCCAGGAGTACTTCCCGAATCTGGGGCCTTAATTTCCTGTCAAAAGGTGGTTCTGCTGCCCAGAACATCTGATTTCCATTGCAAAACCTGGACAGGAAAGGGTCCTTCAGAGGGCTCCAGTCAGTATGACAGGGAGGCAGGGCAAAGGGTGACCTGTCTGACCAGAGCACATGCATGGCCTTACTCTGAAGAACAGGGGCCCTCCAAGGCTCTCAGAAAGGCAAAACAGCCTGAGACACAAAGATAAAACAGAGTCTAAGGAGTCATCAGAGTCTGCCTAGTTTTATTCCATTACCAGACACAAGAAAGCAGAACAGTAAGACTTGGTAGCTCTTGTTCTCTCTACTGGTTCTTTGGGGATTTTTTGGGGTTTTGGGTTTTTATTATTTGTTTATTTGTTGTTAATGTTTTGTTTGGTTTTTGTTTGGGTTTTTGTTTGGGGGGGGGGGGTGTTTTGGGTTTTTTTGGGTTTTTTTGAGAGGGAAGGAGGCAGGAAGGAAAGAGGGATGCCCCTTTCCAAGCATGTGTAGTATGATTTGGCAGTACAGTCACTCAACGCATGCTACTGGCACTGAAACAACAGGCAAAGAGAACCTCAACTCTAAACAGCACAAAGCTGAGGATTTAAGGGACACCTGGAGTGCGATGATATTTCTGCAGGGAGATAAAGATGCAGGCTCTTGTAGAGCACCATCAATCCGCACTTCTGATGGGAAGCAGGAATTAGAGGGTGTGAATCACTTTTCTACTGACACACACCCAATGAACAATCAAAACATTTAATAGAAAACATGAGCCTGAAAATCTAAAGATCTTCTTGTGTGCATGCTGTGAGTAATAATCTATACAGTTAGCAGATACTTCACACAGTCCTCAAGGCTATTGCAGTCTCTAAATCTAAGTCTCCTGCACTAAATAACCATAATTACTTCCCTCAGAGATAACACGCAGCTCAGAAGCACCAGAGTTTTTGTTGCTGGAACTTTGCCACAGGTGCCATAAAAGAAAAGAACTGCACAATGCATTACTTATGAATGCCAACATTCCTTTATCTGTTCGGGTGTATTTATTTTTGTATTTGGAGCAATAGCTCCATGGAACAGATGATTAATTCTAGGTTATGGTGAAGGACTGTTTACAATATACAAGCCAACTCTGTAGTAGTGAAACTAGCCCCAAACCCTGCTTATTGGAAATAGTGTTTAAAAATGTATTCACCTGCTATCTCACCAGTTCCAAACAGGTTTTAGAAAGGTGTATCTCTAATTTTTCCCCTTCTGACCAATGCTGCTCTTGTACTAACATAATCACAGTCCTCATCAATACTTTCAGCAAAGCAGAGGCGAACACTTCTCCCCTCCTGTTGTTTTGCTTTCTATAGTGCTCACACACCTTTCACAGCAAAGCAACTCATTACTGCAAACCTTTGCTGGCAGAATACAGCAATGCTTGCAGCAGTGTTTGGTGTGACTGATCTGAGCCACAAGAGCTGAAGCATCGAATAGCCAGCAGTGATCACAGGAAGACAAAGCAGCCTTGACACTTCAAGGCTGAATTTCAATATTTCCCATAGGGACTCTGAGGAGCTTTTTGTCTTGGGCTTGATTCATTTACGGTCACCTAGCACAGATGGTTTTTCACCTTCCTCAGAATTATCTGGTTCCAGACGCTCTCTTGCTTGCTAAGGATCCAGACTATGCTTAATGTGTCATGCAAAACAGCAGTTTCCATAATGATCACCCTTCAGTTTTAAAGGCACACAACGAGATAATGATTTGGAATCAAACCCACAACACTTTTCTTAGACTGTCCCTTCACTGTTACGAGTTGGCAGCTCTGGGAACAATTCAACAGGAAAGAGACTGACCAAGGGATCCCTGTGTTATGGCAGCTCAGGTGTGACCACAGGAACAGGAACATGCCAATTCTCCTCAAGCCAGCAGGGAGGTTGCTGTGGGTTTGTCCCCCACTGCCCTGGAAGGCAGGCAAAGCAAAGCAAACATGACTGATTCACTGTCACATTACCTGGTTCTCAGTCATCCAGTCACAGCTCATGCTGAGCCTTCATTTACCAAAAACAGGAGATGCAAGATGGGAAAGAGGTGTGTGTAACTTGAGGGTCTCATTTTTATGTGGCCTGTACTAATACAGTAGATTTCAGAAGTAGGTTTAATTAGAACAGTAAAGTCAATTTATGACAAGCTGTAAACTGTTTAATCACTGCAGTCAATTGAACAAAGTTCTACATATTTTTTTAACAATATAAAGAGTTTCAAAAAACAGAGAGAAACAACCTTCAAGCCTCAAATTTGACAGTGAATAGATAAAACCTCTTAGCTGAGGTAGCTCCTCTCTTTAAAATTTTATAGGTCCAGAAATGGAGATGACCAATACCTTTGAGGAATGTAAAATATACCATAGGATTTAAATCTGATGCCAAAATTTCCTTTTCCACCTGTTTTTTCCTCCTCAGCAGCTAATACATACTGCTCATTTTATTTACTATTGCACACAGAGGATTAGTTCTGCATTTGATTGTCCCATTTGGTGTAAAGATAATAGATTTATATTTCATTATATCTTGGCTATCTGGCTCCACAGAGGGTAATTTTGCTAAATTCTATTGCATCTACAGTTTAATGGCTTTAATAAAAAAATAAAAAAAAAAAAGGCAAGCAAAGTAGTCTTATTTACTTTTTTTTAAGCAGCAAGACCTAGAATCAAACCTCCTTTTGGCATCAACTTAACACAGCTAAGCCAACACTTTTTTGGTATTTTTAGCCTTTTAGAGATCAGCACCTATTCCAGCTTCCTTCCTTCTTAAAACAAGTGAAAAGAATGTTGGCATATGGCTGAATGAAGACAACCACTACAGTAAGGACTTCCTTCCTTTGCCCAGGGAAAACTTACTGGCAAATTTAGATCACTGAACAATCTCTTCACAGAAAGAGACTGAAGCTTTAGCAAAAGTGTGGTGACTACAGCCAGCAGAACACTATTCTGCCACAGGAAACTGATCCATTTTGGCATCAATACAATTCCAAGAAGTTTTCAAATGTCCACATCTTTTTCAATCTCATTCCTGGAGATTGCTATTAGGCCTCATCCTCAGTGTAAACCTACCCAACTCCCCTCGTGCAAATTACTTAGCTCACAACTCAGCCAATGTCATTTGGCTAAAAATGAACATAAACAGCATTTGCCTTCCATTAGGCAGAGCAAAATCACCAGCCCTGCAGTCAGCTAATGCACTGATGGGCCAGGAAGGGAATATAGATTATAAAAGACAACATTACTAAGCCAGATACAATGAATGTCAGTATACAAGATCTAAGAAAGACAAAATCCCAGGAAAATAGACATTTCATTTGATTTCTTTAGTGATACCATGACAGACTGAGAAATTGCAGCAACTCTATCTCTAAAAATTATTAGAAGCAGCATCATGCAGGTAGCATCGTTTTATTCTTACAACCATTTAAATAATATTTGTTATTTATACAATGCCACAGCCAAACAGTGCTGCTATTCAATTCACAGAAAGATACAGTGAAGAAACAACTTTTTCCTTTGCTTCAATATTGCCTACAAAATGTCAAACACTTCCTACTGTCCCCATTGAGCAGCAAATACACACAAAAGCCTCACATCCCAAGTGTGACTCTATAAATATCACTTGGAATTTTTTTCATAGTACTGAAGCCAAGAAGACTGCTCACACTCCATTTCTTCTAAATTATTTCTACAAAGCACCTTTTTTTTTAAAGAAATAATAAAAAATAACATTTATGCCCCCACTGCAGCACGCTATCCAACTTAACCTCTACTTATTGTGAAGATCCAGGTGTCTCTGAACCTAATATTAAGAAAAAAAATTATCTGACTTTTTTTAAATATATGTCAGCTCTCAAGCAATTACATGTGTATCACTTAGACTCCATTTCTATTACATAACCAGAAAGCAGGTAGTTAATAAACCTTTCCACATAGACCTGGATATTACCTTTGAAAGAATAGGCAACTACAAGAAATATCCCATACTTGGCTCTCAAAAGTGTCTAAATATCTGTGACTATAATTTTGAAGCAACAACTTTTAAAAAAGAGCCAAAACTCCCCAAGTTTTATCCATGTGAAGTTTCTCACCATGCCTGGATTTCAGAGGGTTTCACAAGCAAGTGTTCAAATGCCAGCACAACCTCTCAGAAGGTTCCTCTGCCCTCATCTGGGATAAAAAGCTTCCTCTAAAAATGAATCCCTTCAAGTGAGCTTCGTTATTCACTTCCCTGCAAGACCACTGCATTGACAAGATATTCCAAACATTCTATGGAAATAAACTGTTTCATCACAAAACATTTTCTGGACATGATGCTGCAGAGGAGAGGTTACTCACTCACTGAGGACGCAGCAGCCTCAAGCATTGCTGTGATAACTGAGGAGCTGCACTCTGTCGTGGGAGTGCTGCACTGGCAAACGCCAGCCAGGCAAGGGGCTCACCTCAGAAAATATTTGCAATAACTTTCTGAAATGGAGGATTTGAAAAAGGGCCATAACAATGAGAACATATAGCCTGAGGCTCACTTTATCTGAAGTCCTGCTTCAGCAAGGGCCATTGATATTCTGTCATATTCAAGGCACAGTCATAACAGTATCTGCAGCAGGGGGGTGTTTATCAGCAGTTTCAGTGCTCACTGTCAGGGTACCTCAGCTGAAATGCAGTTACACTGCACAGCTCAGTGAGCACAGGTACTCTCATCACCTCCATGGATTGCTCCTGCTGAAGAAGCAAAGGCAGTTCCTCAGGTCCATTATTTGTCACAATCGTGTGCCTCTTCTAAGAACAGTCCCCTGGGAAGGCAGCTGGTGGCTTTAAGAACAAGGACATGCGTTACCTCACGCTGAAAAGGTGGGCCTGTGGATATGCTGCTGCTTTTCTTTCCAGCCACCTGGAAACACTAGAAAGTTATTTTGCCCAGCAAGAGATGTGACTAATATTCCAGCCAGCCTCTGCCTTTAAGCTGTTGTTTGCTGTTTATTGGATAAAATAGCAGGATGACACCTGGCAGAGCATTGAGTGCCTTGACCAGTCTTCAGGATTCCTTCCCTCTTTCAAAAAGTACAAATATGTTACCAATATTCCTCCTATTCCTTTCTAAGTACTCCTACTTCTTTATCAAGAGATGAAAAATCCTGATGAACTCATTCTCATCTCCCCTTATGGACCATAAAAGCTTTACTTAAGCATTTAGTCAGAAGTCTACCACAAGAATTACAGTGTACACTGCCAACACCTATAGAAAAGTAGTTAAAAAAAAAAAAAACACAAACAAATAAGAAATTCTTTCATTGCAGACAATAACAGAGACAACTCAAGCCTGCAACCATTATTTCCCCCCAATTACAACTACTTCAGTGATTCTACCTCAGCCTACCTCTCTGTCCTTCCCACTGTCACTCAGTAAGAATGATGTGCACTGGCAGAACTAAACCAGTCTCAAGTAGCAAACCCAAACATTTACCTGCCTCGTTTTATACAATTTGCAGGATTGAAACAAAAGAGCAGCTCTCATTCAGTCTGGTAGTCTCAAACACAATTTTAACTGGATATTTTACAGGACACCTAAAAGGTCCCCTCTCACACCTTGGAGAGATGAAACAGTTGCAAAAACACATACATGACTAGTAACAATCCAGGAACCACAGTGCTGAATAGACTGAGATACCTCTTTTTTCTGAAACAAAAGTATGATAGAAACAAAACTTATTCTCACATCTTTGGAAAGCAGCATCAACCTTCTCTACAGAAATTAAAAAACAATAAGGATTTCTTTTTATTCAAGATATCTTCTCTTGCAGCTAGCTAAGACCTCTGGAGAAACATTAGATGAATAAATCATTATCCAATAGAAAGCCTGTTTATGGAAATTAGATAACTTTATACAAACTTTTATGACAGCAGATTTGCACTTCAACAGAAGCATCCTGACTTTGATTTATTTAGGCAATCTGTATTTATTAGTTTCTTGTGCTTGTCATTTAAATGAGACAACAGTTTTAGCCACTTAAATTCTTTCTGAGGGAGGGTTTTCAGAAGCACTTGATATAAGCCTACTTTCCTTTTGCTGTACCAAATATAAGCTTTACTCTAATGTGGAAGAGTAGTTGAATACAGCTAAAAATATCAAAGAGTGTGTGACTGGCCATAAATCAATTAAAATCGATCTAATTTATAGAGCTCTCAAAATAAAATTTTAACTGTTAAATTATTGTTAAGAGACTGCTTTAAGTGTGAATGTCAAAGTGATTGCTTAATAAACATCTATTTTAAAATTTTGTCAATAACTTGATAAAATGTTATCCATAAAATTACCATGAAGCCTACAGGTGGCTAAAAAGTGGAGCAGTAAATAATGGAGAGTCACAGAGAGGCAGCAGCCAGTGAGCCTCTGATCCATGAGTGACAGAGGACAGGGGCACAACTCAACACAGACACACAAGGAGGGCAGGGGTGAAGTTTTACATGAGAACAAAGCATGGACAAAGGGGGGTTTTTCATACTTCATCCCTGGCTTTGCAGCCCTTAATCTGACACTGAAGAGGAGAAGAGCAGGACTGAAAGCAGCAAAATGTACCATCAAAGCTACTGATCTGCTGTGCAGTGCTGTCCCCAAGTCCACCAGAATATCAAGCTGTCCCTGATCCCAAGAGGATGCAATCAAATGGAGACAGAGAACAGATGGCATCACAAGCTCCATCAGGTTTTGCCAGACTTTAATCACTGTATGAAACTCACATCCCCTCTCCCACCTTTTTTCACATCTTCCTCCCTTTAGTTCCCTCTTGGCCCTACACCCAAGATTGTATCTTTTGAAATACTATTGTAGACCTGTGACCAAAACCACAGATATAACAAACCTTCAGATGGTGATACAGATCTCCAATGTCTTGAAGTTTCTGATAACAATGATGATTTGTGCCTTTCTTCAGCAGTGAAGGTGCAGTTAAGGGCAGAATTTTCATAGCCAATTTACATGTATCAGACATTCAAAAATGGAAAACTGGGCACAGACTGACAGCTTGAAAGAGCTAAACACTCTAAAGCAAAGAAACACTGAAATGTAAAGATTTCCATTTTGTACTTATCATATAGTTCTGCTGCACGGCATCTAATAAGAATGTGGAAAAATTGGAAATATTTATAAAAAACAAAAACATAATAATTATCTAAGATTTTGAATGAAAAACTCCAAATGTTGTTTATCCTAGAGGTGTGGCTACGGGGGGAGGGTTTTGTCCTGGTATAACAGGGATCTGCAGGGACAGCAGTATTTGATGGCAGAGAAAGCTCCTCAATGTCCTAATTAAAGAGAGAATAAGGTTGCAGTACCTGAACCTGAAGGCAGGCATATTCAGATAAGAAGTATGAGATACATTCGTTATGGTAAGATTAATTAATAGCTTACCCAGAGTTCTCCATCTCTGCTCACTTTGAAATCACAATTGAATAGGTTTAAACACAGCACCTGGTCTAATTCAAGCAAAGGTGTTGGATTGAAAACCAGCGTGCAGGCAAGGTCAGTGCTCACAAAATAATCACTGTAGTCATTTAGAGCCTTAATTTATACAAATCTGTGACTTATTTCTCACCTTAATTCTGAGACATGGTCAGAAGAATTAAAAATTAAATTAGCTCTTTTACATTCAGTCACATGGCCATATGTCCCTATGCTTTCCATGCCAAAAATGTAGTCATTTGCCTAAAAATCTGATTTCTAACTGTTCATGCAAGCTAAATTACCCTGCTTGCTGTATGTGCGCCTTCTAATTAACATCACAGAACATAAGTAACACCTATAACAAAGGAGTATATCTCAAGTCAAAAGAAAACAAGGGCAACATTAAAACAGGGACATAACGTTTCCTAAAGGCCATTTTTCATTAATCTGGGGGGAAAAAAAATGCCAAAATAACAGAGACACAGTTTTCCGTAATATTTTGAGACATATAAAATTTATCTTAACAGCCTATTTTGTAGGGAAGACTTTAGGGGGATCTTTGGCATTAAAAAAAAAAAAAAAATCTCGTGCAAGAGATAAATAATGGAATAAGGAAATACATCCATGGATTGTTACTCTAGACTCTGCCTACAGATTTGCTTTACAATTTTGGAAAAGACTGTAAAAGGAATATCAACAAGGATTTTCATATTTTCCTTTTCAATTCCCAGCACTGTACTTGTTCTGAACACCACAGAGTGAATTAAATTAAGCCTCCCTCCACACCCACTCGCATTGAATTGCAGCCTTTTCTTTGCCTACACGCAGACAAGGTCAGCCTAGACCAAGATCCACTTCAAACCTGTACTGCCCAAAACCAGGTGAAAAAACTCAAATGACAAAAAGTGCAGACATACTTAGCCATTTTCAGTTTCATAAGAATTGAAGGTAAATTTAAAAGCTGAAAAGGCTGAATTAAGTCACTATTTTGGACCTCAAAACCTAAACCATGCTTGCAACCTATTGAGCCAGGGAAAGTCCTGAGGATGAATTCAGACAAAGCCAGGAACCAGAAATCTGAACAGGTATTTAAAAGGCTACCTTGTGGCTTTAGCAAGCCACCAGCAGTCTGTTTTATGCTGCCACCCCCATGGCATTCTGCATCCATTCTGTTGGTACTTTCAATTTAGCAAGTTAAAGCAGGACTCAAAAAACCCCATTATAACAAATTATCCTGGTGAGACAAGCATTTATATAGGCACAGCTTCCAAGTACGAAAAAAATTAAATTAATTAAATATAACACTGATACAATTCTCCGTGTGAGACAATCTGTGACTCAAGTTGTTTTGCATTGAGGCGGTTCTGGAGCATTTTGATGTTACTATCAGACCATGAAAAACAGTATTTTATCTATTATCTCACACATGGCAAAACCTTGATATCTGCAGGAACAGTTTGCTTCCTGCGCATTTCCAAATAGTTGCATTCTGCCTTTTTGTGTTCATTAGTGGAACACTTACCTTTCAGTCAGGCATCTTCCCAACACAAAGATTTAACAATAAACATAAGTCTCACTGAATTCACCCAGAACAGTGAAAAGGCAAGGAAAAAATACAAACACTTTCAACACTCAAAATCTGGCAGCACGTAAAAAACTGTAACCAAGTGTTTTATCTTCAAAAATTGACTCCAGCTAATGTAAGTCACAAAGCAGTACCTTGTTTGAGCTGAAGTCAGTCAGCCTCTGGATGACTCGTCCATACACTGCTTTCTGCCCATCTATTAAAAAAAAAAAAAAAAGACAATTCTTTAAAACCATTTCTGCCATGGACTGCCAGAAATATGCTTAGCTAACATGAACAGCCACAGTAAGTTTTTTTTACCCCCATAGTATTTGCACTGTTGAGAACACCAATATCTATACTTTAAAAGCTTGCAAATAAAGCAAGTGTGAAAGAAACCTGGAAAAATTTTCCTGGTGAACAGTCTCAGGGAAGGGAAAGTTTAAAAAGCCTTGCACAGTGCTTCTAAAATAATGCAAGCAGGCACTGCCATTCCTTTCCTGTCCAGAAGAATTTAGGCATATCCTAAAACACGAGCTAGAGAAGCATAACTTTTTATTTGTGCAGAGCATTTTAATTGTGTTAACAAAACCAGGCAGATGTATAGTCAGAAACAAATTTTTGTAGTGTTGGGTATCAGAAGCTCTTTAAAAATTAAATCTTTTCTCTTCTGAAAGAGCTGCTGTCCCAAAAGGTAAGTAACTAACCATATATTATTGTCACTAGTAACTTTAATGAAACCAGATTTTCTCCAAGTAGCACCTGTAAGCACTGACTGGCTCACTCTATAGAGATATGAGCAAAATGCACCTCATCCTAACTTTGCACTGGGGCAACACATTGGTTATTCCATAAGGTCACCTCTTCTCCAAACTTACAAAAGCAAGTAACTGAAGCCAGAGTCTCTAAACAAGATGAAATGTCTAAACACACACAGTCAGTGAAAAACAAATAATAGAAAATGTTGAAGATGAATTGTGCTCCTGACAAGATTTTAGCTCAGACTAGCAACAGACTAGATCAGTTCTTTCCTTCCTTTCCCCACTTCTTCTCTAGCCTTTCTTAAGTACCACAGAATGTAGAAGAAAAGGCCTAAAACTGCAATTTAGAAAACTCTGGAAGACTTTTTCGCATCAGTTTTGGTCAAATCCTTCAGAAGGTTACACCTGCATTATGCCCCCCTCAGTTTTGGGAGCTAATTACAGATGTCTCACTCCTGCCATGGCTGTTCAATGTGGAACATTGCTACTACAGAATATGCACATTTCCCCTCCAGCTGAGTAATAGATACTGTGTGGTTCAGAGAAGACTGGCCTGAGGAGTAACTGGAGTAGAGTGACTCTAACAAAGAAAACAGAAATTCTACCTGTCCTGACTGGCTGCTTTGAGGTCTGACTGATCCAACATAACTGGAGACATTCAGTTTTGGAAAAGGAGACAAAACCTCCCACTAACTCAATATAATGTGGTTAGAAAATAAAGATCAGAGAAGAACATTATTCTCTGCCTTATGGTGGGTGCTGATACTGAAGTCCCTGAGAAATGGGGCCTTCCAGCAATGTTAATGCTTTCCAGTGAAAGCGAGGCAGAATTGATTTTTCAGTTTATCTAGAATTCAAAAATCTGCCCACTGTGGTGAAAAAAAAGATGATCATACTTCTGTGCAGTGTTTTTCAGAGGGGCAGACAGCTCTATCACAGCAATGTCTTCAAGCAAGCAGGCAGGAAAAGCTGAATTGCCAATCACAGTTCACACAGACCAGCTCTGAAATTCAGCTCCCCCTGAAGGAGCCAAAGGACACCAGACATTGACTGCATGAACAGAGCATAAATATCTACTTGGACCATCAGCAAGAAGCCACAAAAATAAAAACTAGCCTTCTGTAAGTGAGATCTTCACAAACCAGTAACAGCCAGTACCACAGAACAGTTTTGGCAAACGCAGCTGGGAGAAGGGAGTGTCCATCCTCACAAGCAGGAGTGAAATTTTCACTATGACCTCTTTGTAAAAGTTTTCAAGCACCTTGCATTGTTCTTGTCCACCTGCAACTATTGGTGAAATTAATTTTCTGCTTTGGAAAGACTACCATGGGACCAAGCTTCTCTTGTTACACCTGAAGTGAAGGTGATACACCGAAATACTTTCAAATTCCTGTATTCCTTGAGGAGCTTTCTATCCTTTTCATGTAAATTTCCTGACAAGCCCAGAGACCTGCCAACACACTATCTTATACTCTGGCACAGCTAATAATTAGAGCAGCTTTAGAACACATAATACATTTTTCTGACACCAGAATTCTGTTCTTACCAAATAGAGACAGCTTCTTTTTTTTTTTTTTGTTTGAGCAAACAGATTCAGACATTTTTGTACCAGCAGCAACCTTGACTCTCAAATTCTAGAGGAAAAGAGAATGAGCTTGCAACAAGCAGATTCTTTCAGCTGAGCTGATTGTGTTCCCATTTTTATGGCAAAACAAGATCAGTAGACAGAAGCCATTAGCAGATTTAAAAGATGTGGCATTTAGAGATTCAAAACTGCATTGCATAAATTTCCTCTCAATTAATTCTTTTCTTGTTGGAGGTGAGATCTACCCTACAAAACACAAGACAACTTAGTTGTGCAAACAAAAGATAACATTAAATGATGAATGACTGAGGTTTGGAGGCATCATTGCTAGCCCTATTTAATAGTTATAATAATGATCAGGAAAAAGTAAACAGCATGGTAATGAAAACTCCAGATTAGAGCAACTAGAAACATGAGCAGACATTATCAGCAAAATACAATTTGCAAAGTCATAGGCTAAGATATCTGGAACAAAATAATCCAAGAAGTTGGTCTACACCTCTTCTGTATTAAGGAGAGCTGGAACTTGATAATGTAATAAAACAATATATGTATTTTTATATATATGTATTCCTATGTAGAGACACATAGGTTCATAATGTGTGTATATATACGGACCAGATATAGACAGAAATCCTCTGACTAAAAGTAAACTCATGGGACTATCAGAAAACTACTGCTTTCTGATAGAGAAACAAGACCATTCTAAAAAAAATAATTTTGAAGTTTTTCAAAACTGATTTTGTCCCTTAACAGAAATTTATTTAATGTTTAGTCTGCCTTTACTATCGAAGGAAAGTAATGCTGTGGTATCAGTTTCATAATACAAACTAAACTTCATTCCTGAGTTTATGCCACATGGCCCAGTTTGTGTCAGTTAAGTTTCCATGCTCGAGCTGCTATGTGGTTATTAGCAAGTTAATTTTTAGGACTATAACTAGAAAATAGCTACAATTAGGAGTTCAGAGAAAAACAATGAAAAGGATAAAAATCCCACAGCAGTTTGCTGGATTAAAATAAATTAGACACATTTATGACAACTACAGGATAACCTCAAAGGGAGGACCAGTTTTTGGTTATATCAAGGGACTCCCAGCACTAGAAAAATCACAAAACAACTATTTCCCAAGACTAATTAAAGCACAGAGAAATTAAAAAAATTTTTAAAAATCTATTTCACTGTTTGATATTCTTGACTAAAAAAATACTGTCCCAAGTGAAGCCACAACATTTCCAAGCATGAGTCAGCCAATATAGAGTGAATGCTTAAGCCAGGATGTCTGTCACTAGCACTTTAGCTGATTGATTCCATAGCTCTGTCCATTATTAAATGAATTCTTGCAAAGGCATTCATTTACTTATTGACTCCCATCTCTTTAATAAAATAATATCTATCTGCCTAGTGAAACGTCTTGGCTCTTTGGTACTTTAAAATACACATTTGTCCCATTAGCACTCTAAAGTAACAAGGAGCAGTAAAATCTAATTTGTTCCTAAATGCAGAGACAGAAATAGACATACAGGAGTTATAAATAGCCTAAGTAGTATTTAAGATAAACACAGAGCAGTTTCAAGTATCACATATATGCAGAGACACCAATGTAAAACTTGCACTGCCTCCAGCATCTGAGTACAAGCAGCTTTTTCTCTCCCCATCCCTGCAGTAGTTCTGGAAGCTCAACCTAAACAATTTTACACTTCCTGCTTTTTTATTCACCTATTTTAAATGCAACTGAAATGGTGAAGGCAGTCAGAAACAGGAATCCTGTAAGTCAGTGCAGACTCCAACTCATTGACACACTGGTGCAGTGATAAAAACAGAGGCAATTTAACTCCCTGGCCTAAGCAATGGCATAGTAAAATCTCACAAATAAAATACAGTCAAATAGAAAAGCAAATTTGAAACAAGAACTGTTATCCAAGCCTGTCAGGTTTGCAGTTACAGCAACACAGAGGTCACACAGCTTTTCAGAGAAGAGTCCATCCAAAAAAAGAAAAATCACATGGACTCAGCTTTACATATCAAACCAAAGCACTACTTATCCCCAGTCAGCTGCCCTTCCTGCTGAAACGTGGCTCTGCACCTGACCACAGGGACATACCCAATTCACTGCCAGGGAGCTCAGACTGAGATCAAAGGTGTTGGTCTAGCTGGGCAGTCAAGTCACTCAGCATCAGTCCCTGCAGTGCCAAGCATCTTGAAATCTCACCCTTAATTCCCCCTCGCTGTTTTAGTTATTTGCCATGAGCTTATGATTAATCAAGGAAGAGTAATAAGTTCCATAGGACAAGACCTCCTGCTGCCCTAGAGCCACTGCAGGCAGACTCTTCATGTGCCTAAAGGTGCACGTGGAAAAAGGTTAATATCTCAAGAGAAAAAATACAGAGTTCTGTTTCAAACAGCATTTTATGCCAAAGAAAATGGTACAGCAAGGGATTTCTGTACTTGTAAATGACATGATTTAAACTGACAAAACAAAAATATTAAAGAGAAGCAACACTAACTCAAGAAACAAAACTATCCGTAAGCAGCATTCAGGCAATGAATCCCTGCTCAGATGAGGGGCACTTGAGTTATTGTGGCATGAAAGCACAACTCCTGCAAGAGTTTGAGGGGAAAACACAAAAACAAAATCAGAAAAAACAATCACAGAAACCTGATGTTTGCAGTGTATTACAGAACCTGTGAGTGCAATCTTGGATTCAGAAAGGAAATTCAGCTCTGAGTTGTATATGCTGGGAACACAAGACAAATCTGAAGTAATGAAAGGCTGCCCAAGAGAGGCTGCTCAGATAATTAGCAGTAATCAGGTACTCCCACCATATTGTAAAAGTATTTTCAATAGAGGAAAAAGACCCAAAAAACCCCAACTTTGAGATGGTAGAGATTGCAAATCAGATTATAAAAAACCTGCATTTATCAGGAATGTCAGTAACACCTGTGATAATCATCTATTTTCTCTTTTCCTCTTCTTTTTCTGTTGTTAGCTTATCAGTACAGCTTCAAGTACAGTGCCAAATCTTTTAGGTTCTCCAGATTTTGTCATCTAGTGCTCACCAGCTACTGGACCTAAGGTTTCTAAATGGTCTCAGCTCAAGTCCTTGAAGAAATCCAGGCCAGGAGCTAAGAAATAGAATCACAGTGGGAGATAAACTTCCGGAAACCCAAAGGTGACACTCAAAGATTTTCAAAGAAACAAAATTAAAGTTCCATTTCCTGTGACCTAGTGGATTTTTGTCTCCTGAACAAAAAGTTAGAGGTAAAAAAACATTTACTTTTCATGCATGTTCTGTGTTAAGTGCATTGCAAAGGGACCCAAGTCCATACCCTATGTATGTTGCAGTTCAAAAACATTAAGTTGTGCATTGCAGTTTGCACATTTCCTAGGTGTATCTTTTATCCTATTTTAAATCCCTTCCACATTCAATAGAAAATCAAGGACACAGCATTGTCCCATCTCTTCATAAGCCCAGTCGTTTTTAAGACGAAAAGAGAAGTGAATATGTGTCAAAGCCACATGGCTTCTCACCTACAACCAAGTGATTTATTTCCTCAAGAAAAATGGAGCAGACAGGAAAGGATGATCTATTGCAGTGTGCTCCTGCAGCTGTTACAGCAGTGCCCCAGCAGCACTGATCTGTGCTTGGTCACACCAGGTTTGTTATCCCTGCCCTCAGATATGAGCTGCATCTCCATAAAGAGTATTCCTGGGATACAGGGGGCCCTCTGCCACAGATGAAGTGAGCCTGCTCTTCCTGCCCATCTGCAGGGCAGAGAACTGGACCAGCTAAACCCCACCACTGAAATAAAGCTGGCACTGCAGTACAATGAGGTACATCAAGCATAGGAGGAACATGGTCTCCTTGCTTTCCAGCAGCAGAGAATATACTAGGCTTGAATCTTACCCAAAAATTTGAATTATACAAAATCACTCTACAAGTGTTTAAGAGGACCAGATGAGATGCGAAGAAACACCTAACATCTGAACACAAGATATTTGCTTATATCTCAGAGTCAACCTAATTCATGTGTCAGTTGTCCCTGTAAAATTGCTCCCTTGCCATAAAAGATGAGGTTGGACAGAAAACATCCACACATTAAGATCTTTGTCCCTTGAAATAATTCACACATGACTATCCAAATTCTTCAAGGAGAGCAGTCAAAAAATTATCTCGCTTTTCCCAGAAATTCCTTCCACTGCAATGATAGGTGGGGTGTTCCCTCCCACTCCCTCAAGTTTTACTGTAAGAGAACTAACACAAAGACTAAAATGAAGAGAGCTGGTGGGAGGATAAGTTGTGGCAATGACAGGCAGGTGCACATCATCTCCAGCAAGCTCAGCACAAACAGCTTGATAAAGGCTGCTCACCATAGCATCAATATTCTGTCAAAACAGGTATCTGCACCACAACAAAGCCTTCTATGAATGAGATCTGTCTCTAAGACCCTGCACAGAGGCCCCAATGCAGCTCTTCTCTGCACAGAGATTTATGAGAGCAGATTTGTGACTATTGATTTACTGTAACCTTTTGATCCCAGGCTGTGATCCCATTAGCTCTCAGAAAGGCAGGAGTGAGGCCCTGTGCTGAGTGCATTAAGCAATCTCTCTCTGGTGCAGGCAAGTGCATCAGGATGACACAACAGACAGAGATGTCTTGAGCCCTGTGCTGAGCAAAGAAGTGGAAGATGTTGCCATGAAGTAGATTTGCAGAGAGGTGAAAGCCATTGATACCTGTAGTCTCTATGCATTTTGGGAAAAGAGCTCTGTCCTACTCAAATTCCAGAACAGAAATTCTGCCTAAAAAACCCCATCCATTTAAGTACAAGAAAAGTTTCCTGCTTATTGCTCTATCCTGTTGTGTTGTAGGACAAAGCTGAATAGCTATTATGAGTCAGGTTCATAAATCTCAGGCCATAATTACACAGAATTACTAGGCAAGGGCACTAGAGCAGGTTGGCATGAGGAGTGGAAAAAAATCTATGCTAAACTACAGAAGCTTTTTTGAGGACATTCCATTTAGTAACTTGAAAAGTAAGTATAGATCAAGTTTTTTGAGAACCATGCTTGGTTACCTAGTTTGGAAGAGGGCTGTAACCCTTTTTCCTGCAAGGAAAAAGCAAGTACTGTATTATGAGGTGACTACGAGTCATTCAGAGATATCCTGCTTGAATCACACAGCAGCAGATGACACATTTAGCCAGAAACCCACTGAAGTCATCTCATTGTTCCTTCAAAAAGTTCAGACCTCTGTCTGCTAAGTGACTCAGCGTTTTTTCAGAATGAAAGAGGTTGTAGGAAGTTGCCTGCAATCAATTCTCCAGGAACATCCACTTATGAGACACTTACCAGCTTTCTGTGACAAGAACAACTTAACCTTGAGCAGCACACGTTCCATTTGTGACATTAGAACTACAGAAGCATTCCTGGTTTGCCACAAGAAGGAAGCAGGTCTGACAGACATTCACCCTTATATGTATAAGAGGCTTTCAGCTGCCTGACAAAACATCCCCAAGTTGACCGAGTTCAGCTCGTTGAATTTTACCCACAGCCTTGCACATATTCAAGTATGACTGGTTATTGCTGTTCCACTTCTGTTACTCCCTTCATCAAGCAGCCAACACAAGGCAGTTGGAAGGCAACATACAGCTGGGACTTTACACACAGGACACCTCACAAGTGTAAACTGGCAGAGCAGTCCCATTTGAGAGCTCACATGAATGGAGGCAAGCTGGAAACCCAGCCTAGAACCCCCAAAGCAATTGAAATACAAGAGAGTTCTTGAAAATTAAAGGTTTCTAGAGAAAATAAACCATTTTCTTACATACTGGAGCTCAGTGAGCTCTGAACTAAGGATGTCCTTTATTCCCTGGGATTTAGCACCTCCTCAACCCATTTTCTCTTTAATGTTTATAGGTACCCTCTCAGCCACAGTGGGCACTTGTGAGCACTATCAATGGAGCAGTGGTAAACTACAGAGCAGAACAAGTCAGGGAGGTTGCATCTGAGTGTCTTGCAGTCTCATCTGCTGAGACACTAAATCAATCAAAAGAAATGGATTTTCTCTGTGTTCCATGGGATTCAGCTATTGTTCATCCTTTGTAAGCCATTATTTACTACCAATTGACCCACATTAATATTTTCTGAGGTTTTTTTTTGTTTTTAAGAAGAGTTTCTGTGTTTTCCCCATTCTCTTAATCCAGCACCCCCTAGCTTTCCATGAACTCTTAGAAAAGAGGCTTATAAGAAAACACTCATAAGAAAATAAAGCAGAAGGAGGAAAAAAAAAAAATGATATTGAGATTGATTAGGTCAGTAAGTTCCACAGACTTCTCCCTGCCTGGGCAGAGAAAGATGGTAAAATACCAGGATCTCAACAACTCTGGGTCACAAAGATGGGTACAGAGACCTGGAACAGCTGAAGGTAAAAAATATGAGGAATGTTTATTGGATAGGCATGGTGGCCTATGGATTTCTCTAAGTATCACTGTCAGAAAAACATGCTGTAGGAATCAGCTACAAATCTCTGGTCCAAGACTGGAAAAACAGGCACTTAATCATCAGCAAAAACAAGTTTCCCAGCTAGGAAAGCACACGTCCTCCTGTGCAAGTTGTTCTTTGCATCTTTCTGCCAACCCTGCTAATTACCAGCTGAGAGCAGACCATGCCAGTGGGGGATGTAGAGCAATTACCAGAGGCTGGGCTCCTCTCAGTTTCTTATCACCAAGGTCTCTGCTTTCTTCCTCTATTTCACCCTACCTAACTACCCTGCTCTAATTTATAGCTTTGCAGTAGCAACACTGTAGTTAAAACACAAATGGCACTTCCACTCTAAACCTCTATTTTACTCCTTTCATTTGAGTTCATTACTTCAGTTACCATAAAAAAGTGCTTTCTGGCAATCTCTGTCCTCCACCTCCTCCTCAGCAAAAAATATTTGTCATTCCCCAAGGACACCAAAGGGCTGATCCCCTGCTCTCTCTCCTTCATAGCCCGCAGATTTGTCTTCAGTGACAACTTCTGGAGGTAAAACCCCACAAGGATTGTGCTGCACTGTCTGCCTAGGAGAGAATTTGGGTTTTCAAAGAATGTAAAAGAACATGCTCTTGCCCTATATACATGGAGGAAGAAAAGAGGAGGGGCTTTGACCTCTGCCCTGACAGCACTTCACTTCTCTGCTTCTATTTTGAGGTTTCTTTGATCCCCAGAGGACCTGTCTGCAAATTTTACAAGAGATATGCATCAGAAGTCAGCATGTATGACAGTTACATGAGAAGTCACAGAGCCAATCTTGGACTGCACTCGCTGTGCAGGCTCCTCAGAGGGCAGCAGGGCATCCTCAGCCACAGCACCAAAGAGAAATCTAAACAAGTCTGAGAGCTGCAAGTTCCTCAAGTCCCTTCATCGATTTGATTAAAGAGCACTGAAGGACAGAGGCAAGGCAGAGCAAGCTTTATTTCTATAAAGCCCCATGGTCTGCCAAGAGGCTTCTGGGACCAATAAAGCAAGGTCTGTTTGAAACTTCACAAAGGATAATTGCCCCACCACGAGTTGAAATTATGGGAATTTGTCAACTTTATTAACAGGTTTTATTTTTCATAAGCATTAAATCCCATTTCATAGCTTCCCCAGTATCATTTTAGATACCAAACCCACATTTTCTTATTAATCTAAGACTTCTAAAAGTGAACAGAAGCTTACTTTGAGCCAACAATCTGTAAAATTATTCTACACCTTTGTGTGCATGCAGACATATGTGAAATACTGCAAGCTATCCTGCCCTGTGGAGAAAAAGTTGTTGCACTAACAAATTTCATATTGGAAGTAAATAATTAAGAATGAGGTGGAAAATGCCAGCTCTTCAAATATGTCCCAAAGTTTTTTAGGGTTTTCTGGGTTGGTTTTTTTTTGATGATATGAAGCAAGAATGACCATAAATCTTGGGGTCAAACTCTAGTGGTGAATACAAGGCATTCAGCCAGGGGTGACCCCACAAACTAGTAGATAAAACAAGCTCTTTCCTTTTCCAGGCTGCATTTCACATTCAGCCTGTAGGACTAAAAAAATTTCTGCTTCTCAGTGTTAGCTGCTTGTCTCCATCACAGATTCTGAATTATCCTCTGACACAGCTGGTAATGGCCATTCTGTGGGATAGAATGCAAGATTATATGGGCTACTGAGAAACAATTGTAAAGAAACAGAAATACCATGAAAGCTTTGTGGTAGGGCTTGGCTCACACACACTTTTTCAGAGCATGAAGGAAAAACAACAACAGCATGTTCTACCAATTATTTCTGCCCACTCCTCCGCTTACTTTTATTTTCATTTATGATAATTTAGAATCTCATTGTTACACAACTATCTTAAGCTGATAAAAATGGGTCAGATAAGAGAATTTTAAAATTTGCTGACTACTGCATCCATTCAGTGAGTGCTGGGAATAAAATGGGTATACTGTGTAAAAATCAATAAAAATTACAGCAGAATGGGTATACTCATTAATGACTTAAATTGGAGATTATGTTTTGCAGCTCTTAACATGTGCCTATGGGGCACATTTTTTTGTTGCTTTTGGGGTTTTGAAGGGCAAAAGTAAACATGAATGCAATTATGTAAATCTCAGATTTTGCAGTCAGAGCTTCCCAGACCATCCTTTGTCCATCCCATATGAAGGAGCCTCTGGCATCTCCGAAATAAAAGGAGACACTGCTTTTCTTCAGCTTTCGCAGGGTGTACAAGGCAGCTTTAATCAACTCTGTGTCTTTTGGCTGTAAGACTGGAAGTGGGACATTGATCTTCCCATTCTATTCAGCAGAGGAAATAATCTTTCCACAGGGACTTGATTAAAACACATTTCAATCACAGAAAGTTCTGTGAAGTTGAAGAAATATTTCAGAGCGTATTTTTAGGATTTTTTGTAAAAATATCCTCTTCTTTCAACTACATTAAAAAAAGAATCCCAAACCACTTCTTCCCACTACACCCCAAGGAAAGTTCTGAGACGTGTGGCTTGGGTGAGACACAAGAGAAGCAGCAGCTCTCTCACTGCTGCCTGTCCTCATGGTAGCTGTGACATGGCAGTGACAGGAACACTCCAGCAGCCCAGAATCTTCTGCAGTTCAAAAGTTTTGTTCTAAAATAGGTTTTAACAACTGGAAGAAAGAGGCAGTCTCAGAAACTCTTAAAAACTTGCAGAAAAACATCCATCAAGGAAAAAAGAAAAAAAATAAAAAAATCACACCTACATCCCTTAGTGAAACTACCATAAAACATCCTTAATTCTAGTGAGAATCTATTACTTCTGCTCTTAGAGTGGCTCAGTCACAGATTAGTTTATTGCTGATAGAAGCAGAACACAACATGACAGCAAAAACAGAGTAGAGAAGGAAAAACACTTCTGATTGGATTCACTGCTAGTAGTATCTCTGCCCGGTAAGAATCAGCATAAAACAGTTTAGTTTTCTGAATGCAATTGGCCTACAATAAATGGTTTTTCCATGGAAGACTTCAGTTCCAGGATAGTATTAAGGTTCTCACACCCCTGAGTGTCTGAACTGGATCTTGACTAGAAAGCAAAATATTAATTTACCTCTGCTGCAAGACACTGTGAAGGGATCAGAAGTAAAGAAACAATGTGGAAAATTAAGAAAGGAAAAATAGGAAGAATTCTATATGTATCCTGAAATAGCAAAGACCTAATAAATATCTATGAAAGGAACCCAATAACCAACCTGAAACCTATGACACCTGAGGAGTCAAAGGTCCTTGACATAAAAGGGAAACCCCCTGTGGGCAAACATTAGGCTGCAAACCTGGCAGCATCAGGCATTTAAGGTGTTTCACAAGCCCTTCCTGGAGCAGAGATGGTGTTGCAGCTACAAGCAGGAACCTTTATGTATTATGTCAGTCCTGCAGCTGTGCTGCCCAGGAGTTTTAGTAACTGTTTTTTTAACAGAGATTTTAACATTCTCCTGGGATACACCACATTTATGGACAAGTTTCTCCTGCTTCAGGATTTGGCTTGACCTGCTCATATTTACAAGCTCCTTTTATTCCCCTCTCTGCACTGCAGCCCACTGTTTCTAAATTACCAAGGTAACAAGATTCTTTAATATTCACAGTTTTGTTCCACCAGTTGTTACAGTCTGCTTTTTGCTCCCACTGCCAGTCTCTTGGCCTTCTCACTAACACTCCTATTTCCATCTTCTCTCCTGTACCAAATAATTATTTTTTTTAAATATCAAATAGGAAAAAAAAATGCAAGAAAAAATGTATCATCCACCCAGCACAATTCTCTGATGATTTATAGTGTTAATACAAGAATCCCAGGTGTGTAGCCAAGAGTCTTTTTTCATAAGAGAATCTCTATCGAGCTTCAAAGGCAGAGGTAGCAACTCCCACATTGCTTGATTGGTGAAGAAACCAGACCACAATGCCAGAACATTGCTGTCCTGCAGCCTCCTGAATAACAAGTCTCACAGGTAACTGCAGCCCAACAAAATCCCTCACTGCCCAAAGATCTGCTCAAACAGCACCAGGCAAGGAGAATTGGCTCCAGACCAAGCTATCACCAAAACCTCCATGGGGATCCACCAACTCGGGCTACTGCCACATGGTTGAATTTTGCATTAGTAAAGACAGGAAAGAAGAAAGAAAAGCCACGCAAACCCGCTAGAAAATTCATGCTTTGGCTCTAGTGAACAACGGTTTTCCAAGCGACTTCGGTATGCAGAGCAACAGGGCTGTCACCCTGTGGCCCAGGGCGTTCCTTCCCTGCCCTTGGGTGGGAGCAAAGGAAGGAAGGGGGTTTTTGCTCAGAGAAGAAACCTCAGACACTTGTAAGGACACAGTCCTGCAGGACTTGGAGGAACCTCTCACCTTAGCACTGCTTTTGTTCATATAATTGCAACAAAGCCTGGAAGATCCCCTGACAGTCGCTGCTTTCGGAGCTTACAAAGGATCTTTCCATGAAGGGAACAAAGAAAAAAAGGAAGACTTCCTCCTCTGAAACCAAACACCCTTTTCTGATCCTGTGATCAAAGGCTTCGCACTTCTCATTTGAAACCCCTGGTAAAACAACACCAAATATCAAGAAAAAAAATATCTACAGCTTTTCGCTGAAAATAAAGTTAAAAATAAATCATTCTAGCCCTTTCCCTTCCTTGCCAATATCATTTATAATGCTAATGTGTCCCTATTTCCTGACTGGCTTCTTTAAGGAGGAAAAAACAAGGAATGTACACATTCAAGTAATAGGATGTCTTTGTCAGTTCATCCAAAATCTGCATTTCTATTAAACAGCCAGGCCTTTTCCCTCATGCCACTGAAATGCCTGATTTTACTCAAACTGCTACTGTCTGCACTCACAAACAAATGAGTGATAATTCTCTTCCCTTTCAAGAGCTGTGCCTAGTGACTCACAAGGGACTTGGTCACATGGCAAAAGCAGTGGTGTGACAATATCATAATGTATGCCAGGTTGCTATTCAAAACCTTGCAGATAATTCCCCCATCATTTCCATGTTCCTATGGAAGCATGCTATAATCTTTCTCCTCCTACATAAAGCTGTAAAACAAGAAAAAAAAAGTAATCCTTTTACTTCCCATGTCACACAAACAGTATAATCTCCTGGCTGTGTCAGAAGAAAATTTTTATCTGTAAACATCAAATCAAACTTGAGAACAAGTTGCTGCAGCCATCATTGTATTGGTAAACAGTTACATAAGCAACTCGTATATATTTAAGCACATTGACAGAAGACTGAAGCTCTAGGCTGCAATTCAACCTTTGATTTGTTGTGTTTATCAGCAACACAGAACCACACTCCCTTCTGACAGAATTTAGGAATTCATTAAGTCTGGTGCACTGCTGCCTGACACACTTGAGTGTCTGTGCAGTTCTCAGCTTCAGAGGTGTCTGAGCATTTGAATTCTTCCAGAGCCCCTTGTGAAGATATTTAAATGACCTGAATGTACCAAAGCAAGCAGCAAATCAAGTAAATGGGGCAAGAGGAGGCTGCCCAACACCCTGTCAGCACTACAGGTGGAAAATAGTCTGACTGGATTTAGGGACAAGACAGGGGTCAGCAGGCAGCACAGGCCCTCAGCTGAACTCCAGACTCAACTGGAGGCCTCAGAGAAGGCTGAACCTTTGACTTGGACCTTTTTTTCTACTATTTAATGGAGCCAGCACATCTCAGAAGCATTACTACTAAACCCAAGGCTGCCGGTGTGGCTCAAGTGTCAGACTGCAACAAGAGGAGATGGTTACATTACACAGTGAATAACACATCCTTGTTCATGATCTCAGAACCCAAAGTGGAGTAAGAGAGACTCACTTTCAGGCCAATGGTAAGATTGGAGCTCAAGACACCAAAAGCTTTGTGAGCTCAGGCTTCACAAAGTGGTGGCCTGCATAAACAGGTCTCAGCACTGCAAAAACTTTGGGTATTTAGCCCAGGTACCTTCACCCTGGGAATATTAACCTCAGTGAACCAAAGTACTAACCAGACTAGAATAACCAAAGTGTCTCCCCTGCTTTCTAGTTTGATGTTGTTCCACTGTTTCTCTTGTACCATTAAAAATACCAGTGAGTGCAAGTAGCTGTGGCAGTCCCAAGGAAGCTGGGAACTGGGACAGGGGCTGTCAGAACACCAGCTTTTGTTGGATGTGAGGCCGTACCTGGACCTGAAAACATTCATGTGGGAGAGCTGCATTTGCAAACTCCTCGTGACTATTAGAAGATGCAAGTCTGCAGAGAGCCTTCATCTTTCTCTAGTCTTCCACTTCATTGTGGCTAATCTTGACGAAATTTAAATACTTGTCTAAGAACTCCCTTTGGTAAAAAAGGTTATCAAGTTTCAACAGAAGTTTTGCAGCCCAAGTGCATTTCTCACATCAGATTGGAGGCAGACAGTCAAGCAAGGAAAGAGACAAATCAGCTGAATGGAGAATGACTTCCAAAGCTCAGCAGAGGAAGAAATAGTGTCTCAAATGAAAAGCCAAGGCCTAGAAATAATAAATATAGGCCTAATAAATTTACATATAAGCTCCATTTTCGACCAACCACTGCAGCCTCACTTTATTTTTTACAGAGGTGAGAATTATCCATATAACACTCCACATCCAAAATGGGCACAATGTTGGGGTCAAAAAAAACCCCCAATTTGTAACTGTAACAAGGGATAACAACTGTCTTACAACCACTGAAAGAGTGGAGGAGGACTGTCTGTGTGAAAAGGACATGGCAAGTTAAGGATTTTCACAATATATAGGATTACAAGGAGGAATGAAAGCAGAGAAAACGCATCTGGGTTTCAGCAAGTAACACAATCAAATAAACAACAAACAAACAGTCTGATGTGTGGAATTCAATTTGTATTAGCAAAAGAGGCAAAAAAAAGGGTGCTACTCTGAACTGGAACTGCTACAGGAAAGAATTCCTAGACAATGGACCATTTCCAGCTAGCATGAGAATTTTAAATGCCATCTAGTGTCAGTAAAATGCAGAATAAGCTGGCAATCAATCATGACCCAATAAAATAGTAGGTGTTTTGCTACTAGCTTCAGCAGGGTACAGATTTTATCCATGGAATAATGATGTCTAATAGGACTACACTAAAAGATACAGATGTTTCCAGAACTGAAAATATTAATATGCACTCAGCAAAAGCACATCCCAGACACTGCACACTCAAGCTCAGGCTGAACTTTTAAAGCAGCTTTACCACAAGGATTGTAACTAAACTTTTGTCCATGGCTTCTTCCCCAGGTATGACCATACTTCTTATTAAGACAAGATCTAAATTTGCACCAGCCTTCTCCTTCCTCCACCCAGACCAATACTGTGGATCCCAAAGGGAGATCCAGCAGTCCAGAGGTCACATGGAAGTCATGAGGTATTCAATTGTGTCCCCATACTGCAATGTGCACTGTCAAATCAATTAAATGCAACAAAATCAGATGACTCCATCAGAAAATGTAAGACACTTCATAAATCTGGTCCAGTGGTAGTTCTCACTGAAAGGTACTGGCAATCCAAGTTTTGTGGATGGATTGTGATTTCTAGGTTTTTTGAAAGCTGAGGTTTTAGTTTCTTTAAGCAGTCTTTGCTTGTATTTACAGTGAAGCTACAGGAATTTCTCTTCCCCAGGAGGTGAGGGAGTGCAAACAGTATATCTGAGTGCTTGTGGGTCAGAGTTCTTCAAGATGACAGGTTCAATACACCTACCTATGAACAGGGAGCTAAAACACAGCTTGGAGAAGAACAGCAAGCTCGTCTTCTGTCCTAGAGCTTTGATCATTGTCACAGAAGATTGTCTGTTTTTTTCTGGTTTGTTTTCAGGAATTTACACTTTATTAATTTTTTCAAAAGTTTCTCCTCAAACTGAAAAGCTCTCCTTTATGCAATTCATCATCCTTACTCTCAGCTCAAGGGCAAGCTTCTTTAAACAGACTGCTGCTGACTGGGTTTGAGACAACTGATTTAAAAAAAAAAAGGTTCATTCATTATTCAGATGGCAAGGTTTCTGATCCTTTCCTCTGGCTCTGTACAGCCATTCTTTCCTGGACTAGAATATGTGCTGCAGAGGATGCAAGACAAGCACCTGGGCTGTTTTGCTCTAGGAAAAGAGACCAAAATTGATTGTGTTGAAGAAGAGATGCTTCTTACATACTTATCAGAATATAATTCCGTGTTAAACAGTTGCTAACTAGCCAATTCCACTCATCTTCAGTACAATTATGGCAACAAGTAGTGTGGCAATTCTGGATGTGGAGTTTTGTTTGCTTTGTAAAGTGACACACAGGTGTCCCAAACTATTGAAAAATTTTGATGAAATTTGCTCTTAGGGCAGCAGATTTTGAAGGGGGAATTTTTTTTTTTTTAATGTTGCTTTTGGATAAAAGAAGCCTATCTATCTCTTACCAAAGTGTTTTTATTTTCCTTTCTGGCAGATCTGTGTAATGGCTTTACAATGTTAGTGCATACCATTCAAACATATCCTAGGTGAGTAAATGGTATTTCCACCTTTATTTTTATGATCCAAAGAAGATTAATGGGTCTATCTTCCTTCTTGTTCCCCTACTCTCTCAGTTTCTCAGCCCCTAAATTTAATCAGCTTGTGTAAAAAGGAGGATCTTTCCTGGTAGTTTTCAGCACCTCAGCTTATTACATTTAATTTGCGTTTTCTAATGAGCATTCTTTGTTGAGACAGAGCACTCAAATTAACAGTCTGCCATGACCACATCTTTTGTTACTTCCTATGTTATTTTTGAGGTATTGCTGCCAGTACTAAGCCAAAAGAACATGAATACAGTTTCACCTGTGATCCAGGAGCCCCCAAAGTTAACAGGAGTCCATAGCCCCACACACACACACATTTTGAAAGGTGCAGGTTTGCTTTTCTCACTATTCACAGCTTTGTTTCACAGCAATGCATCAGCAGCCTCCTCCTTTTGTGAGCCCACCAGGGAAAAGGAGTATTTGAAACCTCTGCCAGGAAGAAAGGGCATTTAGGTAGAGGATAAGTGGGAAGAGGGTCACACCTGTCCTACTGAGAGCAAGAACAAAAACTTCACATGTTCCTCAAAGAACAAGCTCAGAAACTGGAGATTCCTGATGCCATCACACCATCTCCACTCCATGCTTTACATCATAAATGTATTTCTTTTAAAACACTGCCTTACACAGCCAATTTACAGTGCAGCTAGAGCAGAGCAGGCATCCAGGTAATAACACTCCTTAAATTCTCAAGTGACATCTGATAAAGCAAAATGATCAACAGTTGAGCTACTTAAGAGCTACTGCTCTTTCCCCACCCAGAACAGCTCCGTTTTAGTGACTTTGAGAGCTACACTGCTATTTCATTGTCATATATCACATACTATAAGGAAAAGAGCTAAGTGAAAACACAAACTCACTCACTGGCAAATTGCATTTCTGTACAAATGCCTCATGGAAAGCGAGTACTTCAAGAAACAAATTGAAACAACAGATAACTCAAGATGCCAGCAGAATCCAGCTCCATCCATCTCAGATAACGCAATGGAAACAGGGCTCCTTTCCTAAGGTGGATCAGGCTGTCACAGGTTAGGAAGAACGACGAAGTGGGAAGGTTCTTTAAACCCCTCTGTTCCCATCATCTCGTTTCAGATCAGATCAGAGTGTGTGAGCTCAGTGCCTGCTGGGAGGCTGTCTCATGTCAGCAGCAGGCAATGGGAAATGGCACTCGCCTCTCACCTCACCTCCAGCCTCAGACTGGCACCAAGTGTGACCTGAATGGGCCCAGAAATTCACCCCTGAGCACCATCTCCCCTCTCCAGCTGGAGAATTACCACCCTTGTCAGCATTTTAATTACCTCCAGCAGCTCACAAAAGGATTTCTCCCCTCCCCAACCATTCCTGACAAGCCACAAGCAAAATCGAGATTTTCTGATAGACACAGAAGTTACCCCAACAATGCAAGCATGAGATTGATTGCTCAAAGCTACAGTTTAGCTAATTAACTGGAGAAATTAAGTGCTTGCTGCAAGCAGGAATGCCTCTCTATCTTTTCTGAGGGGAAGACTTTTCACTAGGGCAGTGAAGAGACAGTGAGATGCTGTGACAACTTCACCTCATTTTGGGTGTCTCCATGGCCAAAAGGACTCGCAGCAACATCTTTCAAGTACTCAGAAAATTCACCATGAGACAGAGGGGGCTGAAAATCTGGTCTGCAAGAGGAGTGGGGGGGAATGCAGGACTTCTTACCTCCTGCAGTGCCGTGAGCTGACAGAGCAACACACTTTTGGGACTCTCTTACAGTACGTGCTGTACTCAGTTGTAAAATTAACAGCAGTTATGTCTTTATTTTATGTATATTTGTGAAGCACAAAGTACTCAATATGAAAAAGCACATATCAGAGAAGCACAGCTGAGGCAATGCAAAAAGCAGCAGTAAGGCTACAGAAGTTCTTTTTCAACTCTCTTGCTTCATCTAATATTGAAAAAAAAAACCCTGCAGATTAAACATCCTGAAGACAAATTGTAGATGGCAAGGCAAGGAGGGATCATTTCTATTCATTTTTAACTAATCAAAACACTTTTGCAAGGGAATTAGAAAGCCTTGTTTTGATTTTTACTTCTCCAGTCTGTATCAATATATCTAAAGACAAAACATTCAAATCACAGCCAAAAGAAAATAAAGCACCATTTGGGAAACACTGAAATAGAATGTTCAAACATCAGATTGGTTTTATTTCTTCTATTCTAAAATGATATACCAGTGAATCACCACAGTTTCACATAATGCATTTCACTGTAGACAGCTCTGCACAGACTAAGCCCAGATTCCATGCAAGATTTTCTAACAAAAAAAAAAGTCATAGAATTCATGTCTGTCTGGATTTCTTTCTTTCCTTAAAGCACAGAAAAAAACCCCAAACAACAACAAAAAACAAACCCACAGAAACAACAACAAAACCCAACCAAAAATAAAAAAACCCCACCACACCACCAGGAAAACCCAACAAACCGAACAAAACAAAACAAGCCATCAAACACAACAACTTTGTAATGTTCCATCTGGTACATTTCTCTCCCCAGAAGCAACATTTTGCACAGAAGAGCTGGAACACTGCATATTTAGCATTTGAAACAGGAAAGGAATAACCTTTCTGTTCAACACTATAACAAAAAGCTAGATTGCTGTTGGCTTCGGCAGCACTTGGAATACTTCATACAAAGTTATCATCAACTCTTTTAGGGACAACTTTTCAAAAGTCTCCAAACTTACTCAAAACCACACTTCTCCCCATCCTCCCAGCCACAGGACAGCAACATTGTTTAAAACAAATGGCAATAAGCCAGCTGAGCAAACAACAGCCACGAGCTACCTGCTCTGCTGTACAGGTTGCAGCACATAATCATCTGTCTCCTCTCTGCTGAAAGCATCACCATGATTACAGAGCACGCATTTAAAGTATTTGAATTACAGCAAGATGTTATATATCAAAGTAATCAAAGTCAGTTTAGGTAATGAAGTTGATACAGAATGGATCATTTCCCAAAGAAACATTTCATTTGCATGTAACAGAGCTATTTTAAGTTAATTTTGATGTTACATCATGATAAAAACAATTGTTGACATTTACATTTCAGTGACAAGCCTTCTTGCATTGTGATGAATTTTTTTCAGAGGCAGTAAATATAATTTCATTTCATACGGACAAAAGGCACCAAAATGCTACCCACACAGCTATTTTCACTGCTCTGTGCAAGATGCTTTGGTTGGCTGAGCAAATCTGCCATAGGACACAACCTTCAGGAGCTTGAGAAATTAATAAGGTGGCATTCTGAAAGATAGCTCTACACAGCTGCATATGCAGGGGATTCAGACAAACACCATCATCTGCCATTTGACAGAAATTCTTCCTTTGTTCCTTCCGAGTTAACTCAGGGAAAAAAAAAGTATTATAAACCATGTATATTCTTTGGTGCAAATGCAAAGGCCAAAAGGCCAGAGCCATTGCAGGGTAGCAACTATGAAAGAGAAAAGGCATCCAAATCAGCCATCAGCTGTCTCAGGAAACCTCAGGCAGTAAGAACAAGCTCGGGACAGAGAAGGAGGAAAGGGAAAGTGGTCCCTGTGGATCACTGGCACTTCCTCTCATCCTGGCCACCCTCACCTGGCTCAACAAAGAAGAAAGGCCGCCAAGTGTCAGTCACAGGACTGAGAGCTTCTGCCTTTGTATTCAGAAGTGTCACAGTAAAGGGCAGCCAGAAGAAATCTGTACTGGAATTTGACTGGACATACTCCTTTTCTGCCCTTTTCCCTTTGGAGTTTCTTTCAGAATAGGAAAGGTGTACTGGATGTGTTTGTGAACTTAATTACAGAGAGAGTAAGACTTTGCACCTTCCCACAAGATTTCCAGGAACACACATCCCTTACCTTCCTGTGCTGCAGCATGAGAGTGTAAATGAACCAAGCAAGCCTTAGGCTGAAACATAACTCCTGAAATATTTTCATTTATACCAGTTAATGAGGAGCCTTATCAAGGGTTATACCCATAGATTTCTCTCCTTCCCTCAGAAGTTCCCTTTCCTATATGTTCATTAATTTACTTTTTATATTAAACTCTTGTCACAGTTATAATATGCACCAGGTGGTTTCAAGGTTGAAACAAAATCCTTGTTCTACAGAGCACGTGGGAAAATAACATCCTGCTTGCATGGCAAAAGAAAATTACATTCTGTCCTACAAGACTTTTAGACTACTCTGTCTTAAAGCTCTAGTCAACTTCACAAAGGAAGAAATCTTAATTTACATGGAGAAATGCAAATCAGTGTGTAGGCAGATACATATATAGATATACATAGATTAAACCATAACAAGGAACAACTTTCAGGACGTCTGCTGGGTAAGAAGATCTTAGGAACTATCTGGTTTTACTGTGTTTAACTCAATTCTGTAAATATTTACACCTCCATTTAAACAAATTAATTTGCTAGTGAGGAATAGCATAACTTCTTGAAATTGGGTATTTGGTTATCCAAAGTGTCTATGCTAAAGGCAGTCCCAATCTGTGAGAAAATGTCCAAGTTCCCACACACAGGCAGAACCCCCCATGTTTACAGATCCCTTGACAAGCTGCCAAACACATCAGAGATTTTCTAACGATTTATAATTCTATTTAGACATTTAATTGGCATAACAAAAGCAAGCTATCACTCACCATGCTTATCAAATGTCAGCTTGTGCTTTGTTGCAATTGATATCTAATCAACAGACAGTCACATGTTGTTTGATACCAATTAAATGTCTGAACAGTTCTTTCAACATTATTACCCTAATAAGATGGTAATTGTGTGCTCAACATTTCAGCAACATTTGAGATAACACCCTGCAGACAATATCTGTCTACTTTATCCTTGTGGAAGCTCAGTAGCTGTTAGACATCAATATTTAATTACTAATAAATGCTTTAATACATCTAAGCAAGCCACTTATGATTGTTATAAACAACAAACGAGATGAGTTTGCTTTAAAAGCTTCTAATTTACACTTTAGGAAACAGAACTCACATGAAATATATACAATGGCTGGCTTTGGCTGACAAATTCCTTCCCAAATAAGAGAAAAGTCAGTAGCTCCTATTGCTGTACATAAAGAGACAAAAAGTTGTGCAATTCTACAGCATCTGCTTTCAGTGTAAATCTGAAGAAATAAAGGAAATAAATTCTGTCATGAAGGAATGAAAAGTTTCTAACAGTATCATGGTATCAAGAGAAACAAGGTGCACAAGCCCCCTAAGGGAGAACTGGCTCTTCCCTACCCTGGCTGAAATACCTCACCCAGAGCTATTCACTGTTCTTTCACAGTGTCTCCCTCCTCCCCACTAACTTCTCAGCATGTACCATTTTGCATCTACATCAAAATGAAATGAAAGTAAAATGAAGCTAATAAACATGATGTTTTGGGGGTTTTTAACAATTCAGTAACTCCTTCCCCACAACACAGATCTACAGTCTTGAATATAAGATATGAAGTCCTAAGAACTTAGGATAAACTCTTCTGGCCCAGATTTCTGTCAATTCAAACTATCCAGCTCCCTGCTTTACCTCTTACCCTGGCTGATAGTCAGCAGTGATCAGCATTTGAATAGCAGCAAGGCTCATCATGGGTCACAGACAACACCTTCAGCAGAGACTGATAGGACATCAGGAAAGAAGCCAAATATTGAGCTAATTTAATGGATATTCCAAACACAAAATGAAGGAACATGTCTGAATATCTGCACTGAGAAGGCCTTAGGTGTGGTTGTAGTTCCTTTTCCTGCATTTAAGTCTGAAATACAACCTCTGTGTAAGCCACTCTCCTCCAGATAAGAAAGTCTGATTTGAAGTGCATCCTGCATCTTTTGAAAGGGCTTATTCAGATGGATAGATGGAGTTTTCTAGGGGGAGAAGGGTTTAGCAGCTTTCAACTTTGAAGTCTTCCTGCACCTTCAAGACTCAAGTGTCCAAATAGCAACCCAGAGTAATTTCTCCTGCTTCACAACTGGAATGGTTTGAAAAATATACCATCAAGAACAGTGCTTAGACTGAAAGGGAAACGGGAACACCTTTAAATTTGAAAACTCACTATTTTGACTAGAAAAGAGAGGGACACATGCTTGTTTACAGAATGCATTTTTACACCTTGCAAGGCTCAGTAACTCTGTGTCAGAGGTTTTTCTAAGGAGAAGAAAACTTGTGGCAAAACTGCTTTCTCAAGGATGAATTCCCTCTCTGCCTTATACAAAAAAAAAAATAAAAATTAAAGAATTCTTTTTGTTCATAGCCTTTCCCATTTGGTGTCATTAACAGCTCCTGCATAGCTGCAGGATGAATTGCCATTTTAGTGCTACAGTTCAGATCCTTGGCTTAGTCCAACAAGACTATTAGGAGGTGATCAATGGACCATTTACTTGAAAGACAGGAGGACAAATGGTTGATTTATCCTTATCCCAGCTGACCACCTATTTCCTCAAGCAATCATGGAATTACTACAGCCATGAAGGCAGCAGCCACTATTTCTTCTACAGGCTGGAATTTTAATTGAGAAGGGAACTCTCAGAGCCAGTGGGAGACTGGGAGGAAAGCAGTGAGCACCACAGGCCCTTTGATAAATGACTGCACAAGTCACCTGAAACAGCTGAGCAGAGACCAGTTCCCTCACCAGTCATAACTGCCCTGAAGCACCTAAAGGCCCAAAAGGTGTTTTTAGGAAAGACAAAGTAAATAGTATCCAGGACCACAGAGATGGACAAGGTGCAACAACGCCAACTTCTTTGGCTTCCAGACATGACATAGAGCTCATTACAATCCCTTAAAAGGGGGTTGAAACATCTCTAATAGCTGTGAAGAGATTTTGCTGGGAAGTCATGCAAAGATATTTTTGACTGCATTTTGGCATATGACTGTTACAAACGTGGTTAGTGCTCACGTGCAACAAATGTGCATGCTGAAGTCTCTTTTGTACTAAAGCTGGTGGAAGGCAAACCTGAAACTAAGATGCAAGGAATGTTCTCATCCCCAAGCTCCTTTGAAGTTGGAAATTCAAACCATAATGCTGTGATGGCTCCTTAATGGCTTGATACTGCTATAGAAATTCCTGACTGATTCTAAAACTCTAAAAGCAGCACTAACATTTTATAACAACTACCCAGGCAAAGGGCAAGCATGAACTACATCTCCTCTATCTATAACAGTCTTCAGAGCTGCTGGAGAACTTTGTTTGGAAAAAGCAGACTCTGGTGCAGTCCTCTACCCTGCCCAAGTACTTGAACCAGTGACTTAAGGTGAAAGGCTCATGCATTTTACTATCACTCAGAGGCATCCAGACCCTAAGGCTGAACATTTCTCAAATGAAAAGACTGAAAGATTTTGGAGGCCAAAACTCAGATTCTTTAAAACTGTCTATGTATATTTCTGTTAATCATGCTAATTAATTTCTGACACTGCTACTTAAACCTATGTGATTTGTCTGAAACAATAAAAGCAATTAAAAATTTTTTGTACACTAGATTGAAATAAAAGATAAGTTTTTATAACAAGTGGGTTTTGTTCCTGTAAACTTCACAGGGTTAAGAGGAAATATCTAGGTTATAAAAACACAGCTTTCTTTTAAAAAGCAAGCACCATAGATTCAAGTCTTATCACTCACCAAGTCTATAACAAAGTCAACTGAGTTCATTTCATTCCCTTTGTTTCCTAAACATACCATTGAATTGCTTCATGGGGTGGCCTAAGATGGTTATGAAATGCTAGATCTGGCATTAAATGTTTCATAAACACAAAAGATCCTTACCCTATTATTAAAAATATTTAGGGCTTTTCTTCCCCTTTGTCCAAAGCCATACTTAAAACTGTTGAACCCCATCAGATGTCGAAGGAAGAACACAAACACCAAGTTAGACTTCAAGTTCATCACATCACTTCAGGATATCTTTAACCAGCAGAGAAGTCCCAAGAGGAAATCAACATAAAGGAAACATTTGTTTACCAATGTGAGACCTAGGTCTCAGGTCATACTGCAATCTCCCATCCCCCTGCCTTTGTAAAGACTTTACCTTCCAGTCCCTCACCCATCCCTGGCACACACATGTTTTTCAATGAGTTAGTTGTGAAGGTGCTGGTGTAGAGCCAAATTTTCCTTTCACCACACTCACTCACAACAGAAATTCACCATCTGGTGGCATAAAGCAGACAATCCCTCAGGACACAGAACACAAAAGGCAGGAGTGTCTGCAGCTCTTTAGACTCAGGACTGGACAAATTGCCATGGCTCAGCACCATAGGCCTCTGCAGCGTAAAACAGGTTTGTGTCCTCATTCAGCTGGGCAGTACACCTGGATTTCCTCCAGCTCCTTAATTTCCTCCAATGTATTTGCTCACTTCCCACAATACTGTGTGCTGTGTGGAGCTGCCAGAAAAAACAGTCCTGGAAAGAGCTGAAGGTTTCAGGCTTGTCATTGGAGGGGGAGGTGGGGTGGTTTGAGGTTTTGGTGTTTGCTGTTTGATTTGAGGGTTTTGTTTGGGTTTGTTTCATTCTAAGTATTTTAAAAACAAAACCAACAAAGCAAATCCATCTTTTTTTCTTCCCCCACTGCCCCCCGCGACATGCCAGCAGCAGCTATCTCTGCATGACAGAAGATGTGCACCCCACCCTGGGACGACCAGGCTGCACTTTGAGAGAGCTTGGCTGCTTTTACAAGAGTAGCTTCCACTTTTATGGAAGGAGAAGCAGGACACAGACTGGAATGGCTGTTCCAGGCAGGAACAGCCTATCAGCAGGCTGCCCTATCCTTGTCACTGCAGCACTCCAGCCGGCATTTCATTATGCTCAAGTATGACAAGTGACATTGTAAAGTGCCTTTTCCTGGGACCTTCACAAAAACCAAAACTATCTCAATAAGCTCTCCCAGCAGACAAAACTGAAAACTGTTGAATTGTACCAGAATAATATAGCTTGTAGAGATTGTGTGGGGAACAATAACCTACACCTTAAGGTACATTTTCCTTCACATGCAGGGCTTAGGAGGGATCACTGAAAAATTTGGTTAAAATGGAGTCTGTTATCTTTGGCACCGGAAGTTACCTGTTGCAGGATATTGCTGTGAATATTAGAGCCATTTGGCTAGTCATAGAAACAAACAAACACATCAAGTGTTTGCAGCCACTCCATCACCAGACCAAGGGACAGGATATCCCCTGAATCCAATTACTAATTTCAGTTAAATCTGATAACAAGATCTGACAAGGTTAAATACCTAAACATTTAATGGAACCACAGCCAGCAAAGGAGGTAATTCCTAATAGTAACCTCCTAAAAGGCTGTAATGTGAGTTCAATTCATGATCTGCAGATCTTGGACTCCATGCAAAGGAGAATCTCCAAACAAAAGATGTTTTTGTTGTTACCAGAAAATTTGAACCACAATATATATTCAAAATGGAAATCTGACTTAAGTTCTGCTGATAGTAGAGCTGCTTTATCAGCTGTCTGCAGCACACTGATTAACCCTTTAATCTTTGTCTCCTATATTTCATAAATCATTCCAGATAAAGTTACTGCCTTGAAACACAATATTTTTCTGTGTTTTTTTTCCTGCTTCAACAAAGGTGCAGCATAGGTGAGGTGAAATTTCTAAATTTAACAGGATTTGGTTTGTAATCAGCATTTATTTCCATGCATTCATTAACAAACTAGCGAATCAAACAGGGAAAAGAAGGAAGTCCCCTTGCCCCATTTCACATCTGTGTTTGGTAGAACAGCCAAGCTTGCATCTGCCCATCTCATAATCTGCTGCTAGGTGAAAAACTTCTGATTTTGAGTCTTGAGGGAATCTGGCTGGAGCTGATTTCTCTCTCTGTGGTCAGCCAGAAAACTTGCTAAATGGTGGCATAAAGAGTTCATAGCTCGTGCCAGCCATGAGAGGAAGTATCTCAATCAGACTGAGCTCAGTTTTATTTCTTTGACTTTTTTTTTTTTTGCAACAGCCAACAAAAGCTATGTTCAAGCTATCAGTCACTGGCATTATTGTATTGTGCTTGTAAATATGTGATTTACAGCAGGGAAAAAAGCTGCATTTATTGCTATGTACATGAGTAATGTAACAGCCATAAAGTGAGTGCACATCCCACACCAGCACACTGGCATATAACAGCATTTCCAGGTTTCCAGCAGAAACCATTATTAGTTATTACTTCCTTCTCAGGAATGCATCAGCATACACTGACTCTTCATTATAAAATCTATTTTCAAAATACTACAGCTGTTACAACCTTTTTGGAGGGAAGTATTAAAGAACAAAGTGGATTCCACACTCACTTCCCTGACAAAGACATGGTCCAGGCTTTGGACCACTGCTATTTAAAACAAAAAAGACATTTCCACATCAAAAAGCAAGTAAAAATAAAAGGGGTAACAAGAAGGAAGGAGATAACTACTGGTGTCTAAAACAACCTATCTAAGCTAAATCAGGAAGATTTGATTACATCCAGTGGTCAAAACCTAGTATTCCAACCACAATCCATTCTCCTTTTCTTTCTTTGGAAATTGCTCTGGCAGACTGACCACACAGCTTTCTCATATTAATTGATACTTTACTTTTAGCTGAATAAACCTTTTGACTTCCTTCTTCAAACGCCTCTCAAAAGTCACCCTCAGTGTTGGATTTTTTAGTACTCAGTTCACTATTCTTTCTCTCCTCTGCACACAGCACTAAATCCAACAGAACAAAAAGATCCAGATCAATACTCACAACTCCAGCTTACTCACAAGTACAAGGAGTTTCCCAAACCTTAAATGATCCATCACACCATAGTTTGAAAATGCAACACCGCTAATGAAATTTTCTTGTGTCTGCAGAACTGCTAAGGATTAGTGGGTTCTCCAAATATCTGGCAGCTTCACTTCTGAAGCCCCACTACTGGAGCATTGCTCTTTCTGTGCAACATTCCCTATGTATGAAATATTTCTTCATGTGAATATATTTCTTCTTGCATTGCTCTTTCCACACTGAGCTTTCACAATCTGCTTTTCCATCTTGCATATTAATGACACAGAAGTGCTCATTCTGTAAGTGCTTATACATGTGCTGCAATGCACTTGCCAAGCCATTCTATTGTCTCTGAAGGGACTCTTGTGCACAAAAATAAGGCACTGAAAACATTTAAAAGGTAGTGGCTTGACTTGACACACTGATGAAACAATCCCAAAGAATGACACAGCAGCAATAATAGCAGCATCTGATCACCACTCATGATCTCAACACCAAGATGTAGGACTTGGTTTTGAAGGCCATGGTGAAGAGAGGCAGAGGGAAATCTGCCAAGGACTGCTGTAGACTTTTCAAGGATTTTCAACACATTCAGGTTCTCAAAAGGCCCCTTTGAAACAACTGTGGCCTGATAATCAAAACAGACTTAATGTTGTCCTTTCCTTTTCTGCCCCCAAATTTTAAAACAATAGACTGAGTACAGCACAGTGCACCTGTTGCACACACACCCTTAGCCAAGGTGAAAGGGCAGTTCTGGTTCTGTCTTACATCAGCACATAAAGGTGAGTATGCATGAGAGAAGCTTTAACACCATAGGACCCATTTTCCCCTCAAACCACAAAAAATTACTGAGGGAAGGCAGCATCTCTTGCAGTGGGGTGCATCACTGGGACAGAATCCAAACCAGGGTGTTTTGATGCATGGTAATTGCAAAACATGACCCAAACAACGCAAGGTTCATTTAAAAAACTCCACTTCTTCCAAAATGAAGCATTACCTTTTCACCTTAGATTCCCAGGGCCCACAGTACTACTGATCATCTCCCCACAGTTTGACAAGAGGTCGCTGACTCTGTCATTTGTTAGAAATGTAAGTGGAATTGTCTGCCCTGTTTCTCCAACAACCATCTCTCAAATCTTAACTAGAACATCCTCACTACACTTAAAACTCTACAATCATGAGGGAGAAGAGGAGCATCAAAAACATCCTGTGACTATCATTGACTTCTTAAACAGCTCTGAGATATTCTTGATATGTAATTGTGTTTGTCTTCTGATGCATGACAGACATCAAACATGAAAATGATGATACGAGTGTGACAGTGGTTTCAGCAGTACTGAGAATAACTGTTTGTGATCCTAAACAGCTTGAATTACAGAAAAGAAACTTCTAGGTCTGTAAGTAGTGCTATTTCTAATACTTGATGCTACCCTTTTATATTTTCAGAGCTTCATGTTCCACTTCTGTCACAGAAACTGTTGTTTCCTGATATTTTGTACTGTTTCTGTGCCTTGTAGCAGCTCATCATGACTGACTTCCTCTGCAGCATCTGAGGAAGCCTGTAAGCCAATGTTAACTGAGGGAAATCATAAAAGGAACTGCTTGAACCAGTTCAGATTCAAAAGCAGCTGCACTATGCCAGGACCCAAAGACCCTCTGCCCTGGCCCTGCTGTCCCACAGCCCCTCCTCACCTCACACTGCTACCCAGAGATCACACAATCATTAAGTTTGGAAAACCCCTCCAAGATCAAGTTCAAACATTAACTTAAGATTGCCAGGTCAACCACTGAACCATTCCCTAAGCACTACAGCTACACATTTTTGAACGCTTCCAGGGATGATGATTCCACCACTTCTGTGTGGCCTGTCCCAATGCTTGACCATCCTTCTGGTAAAGGAAATTGGGGAGTAATAACCCAGAGCCAGCCCCAGGACCCCCAGTCCAGCACTCCAGGACCCCACAGGTGGGGACAGCCCTGTCTCAGGGTCCCTGTCCCCCTGTTGCTCCAGGTGCCCCCACAGAGCCCTGGCATACAGCCCTACCAATGCCACAAACCCAGCTTCTCTCAGAGCCCCACAGGGACCCCTGGCACCCTCTGCACTGCAAAAACAAGCCTAAACACACACACTCCCCTCTCCTCCCTCTTGTCCAGCTCCACTGGTGTGAGGGTTCCCAGCACCCCTCAGAGGCACTTCCACCTCCACACAGCCATGGACACGGGTCAGGAGGAGGCCCTGGCCACAGAAATGAGCTGACCAGAGCAGCAGGTTCTGTTCTCAAGCAAGAATAATAAAAAAATGTGTTTAATTTTGGCTGCTTTTAGGACCCACAAGGCATTGACCTCCCTTCTGCCTTCCTTCTCTCCCCCTCAGTATAAACACAGAGTTTAGAAAAATTCCCTACATTTGGTTCATTTTTATCAGGGTCCCCAAACAGTGCTGCTGTTTGGAGAGTACGCTGTCCAAAAGTACACCTACTTCAATCCTAATTATATAAATCAAATACACATGAGCAGCACTAAAAAAAAAAAAAATCTCAAAACACCATATAACTCAGCCTTAGAGCTCTATACTTACATGGTCCAATTAAATTCATCAATCCCCTTTGTTTATGATCTTCTTGACAAAAAGAAGATGGGAACTGTATCTGATTTAATTTCAGGGCTTTAGGAAAATGTCCTTAGTTGGTCCTGCCACTCACCCTCAGCAATACAACAGCCAGTTCATAACCAAGTGAATCATCCCAATTCCTGCAGGTACTCACTAACCCTCCATCACAAAACTTCAGATTTAAGCTATGAAGAAAGCTAACATCAAGCTTTACACAGAGGAAAACACATGTAATCTGCCCCATCACGAGTCTATTTAAATGCAGACTTATGCTATCTGCTACTCTTAAGTATCCTTATATTTTTCTAAGATGGAATCTCTTGAAAGCAAATACTTCATCTTGGCTGCACCCAAGCTCATATTTTATTTTTGTTAAGAACTACCATCTAAGCCTGAGCTCAAGTCACAACACTTAATTTTATTTTTGAGACTAGTACTGGAAAGAAAGTAATATAAGTGCTTCCATTTAAATTCTACAGAAAATAGGCTGTACAAGCACTTAAGAAAAGGAAATAGAAAAGGCAGTAAGTGCTTTGTCTTGCTTTCTAAGAAAAATGAGTGCCTGATTTATTTTAAAACAAGATCTTCATGAAAACTACACCCCAAGTACTGCAACTAGGCTCCAGCATCTCAGTCTTTTACCTAGAAATGAAGTTTAATGTTTGAATGCATTTCCCACACACACATCCAAGGTCACTGAAATTAGAAATGTGCCCAGTTCTGTGAGAATCTGCCAAGATAGTAAGAGAGATCCTGACAGCATGATGACCCAGAAGGTATCATAAGCCACTAGAAATCACTTTAGTCCAAATACCCTGATACCAAGGAACTGAGAACAGTCAAAAAACATTTGTGTGATTTCCAGAGCACTTTCTCTACACAAAAATTTCACCCTCCACTGCATTTCTGTCTTCTAAATATTTCCTAATGTTATTACCAACATGGCCATTTCGATGATGGCTGCAGAGCATTGGCTGCTGGGAGATATTAAATCTCATCATTGTTCTTATTAGGAAATTTTCTATTATCAAAGAGACATAAGAATTTAATGCTGACAAAATTAACTTTTATTGCTCACATTCATTTCTGTTACAGGGACCACATCTTCCAGTGTTAGGGCCATGTCCATTTACAGAAATTTATGGGCACACAGCAACATTTAAACTCTGAACAAGCCATTTTGAGCCCTTATAGCTGCATCAAAATCTCCCTATGTATCAATGAAGACTATTTTCACTCTTCATGCCCCAGGAACTTAGAAGAAAAAAAAAAGGAAAACCCCATCATTTTCATATGTATTATTTCTGTGCAGTAATAGTCTGTGGGAAGAGACATTGACTTGATAGCACCTTAAATCTTTTAATGTATATATTATTAGTTTTGTTTTGTAACTTCCTCTATTCATTTTAGCTTCAGAGAAGATGCCTTGGTACTCCTAGCAAAAATATATGGAAATGTCTCTTGACTCTGCCATGGAATCATGACTAATATTGTATTGTTATCACCACTCACACAAGTCATTCACTTCATTATTATTCAACCTTGAAGTGATCTCTCTGTGTGACAGTCATTATTTTTACTTCTTTTCACTTTACAGCAATATATGCCATTACTTAAATACCAGCATTTAAAATGTTGCCCTGTACTGCTTTGATTGCACTATCTAGTGTCATTTTGGAAAGGCAGACCTGCCTTCATCTTCTGCTGGGTAGGAGCAATTCTGGTACAAGCTTTCAAGAGTCATGGCTTTTTTAATGAGAGAAACAGCAGTCAGGAAAGGCATTCCCACTGCCAAGAGCATGGTGGGTTTGGTTATTTTTTAGAATGCTTCCACCTTTTCCCCATGACAGGAAGGTTATAACAAGATGACTTTTAAGTCCAAAGCACTCTATGAAATGTTTGTGTCCAAGTGCCTGTCCATAGGCTTTTGAAAGTTTGACTTAGTAAAGATAACATACAGAAACACTGAAAATGTCTTTTCTAGAGACACTGCTGTGGGATGAAAGGTAAAAGACTGCACCTGCTTTTGGAGTGACCCTTTCCTTCTTTAATTCACATCTACATCACTTAAAAGCAGAAGCTAATACAGGACCAGGATGGTGCATCAAACTGATAATTCATTATCCCTCTTCTCTCCACAAAGCCACAATCATTGTTGACCTGGCAGGGGTTCTCCTCAGTGTTCAGAGAGCAGGAAAACACCTGGGCCTTCCCCATACCTCTGTCCTTGAAGACCCTGGGGCTGCCCACACATTTCTGGAAGCCCTCAGGCTGCTAACAGAGTCTCCCAGACCCTGAGCCATGAATAGACTGTCCAGTTCACAGGACTGTCCTAAACTTGTTTCAGACCAGGCACCCTTCCAAGATTTTCTCCACAGCTAAGTTCTCATGGCAGAATTATTGTGCAAGTCACCTCTGCATTAGGGACAGGGCACCATCTCAGGTACTAAAGCAGAAACTTGAATGGACTTTTCCACCCCTATCTTCAGGCTCCAAGTTTCCCATTCTAGCACCATTAAACACAGCTGTTACCTGCTACTTCACACCAGGGTTGCTTAAGGGATGTTAAGGCATTATATACATACACCTCTCACCACTCTAACAGTCATAGAAATGGTCCACATCCAAAACACCACCTCCAATTAAGTTTCACATTATTGGGTTCTTGTTACTTCTTCTCCCATTGCCCTAAGCCCCTGCCTCTCTTACATTTTCTTGAAATCTCCTCTTGTTCAGTTAATAGCCAGCTGCAAATAAATCACCTCTAAAGAAAAAGCCCAGAAGGTCAGATCTGCCTTTCCAAAATGGCAATAGGTAATGCAGTTTAGGCAGTACAGGGAAACATTTTGAATGCTTATAATTATGTAATAGCAAACATAGTTATAAAGTTGAAAAGAAATTAAATATTCTTACATAGAAAAAGCCCTGTATCTCTGCAGCTGTACTTTCTCCACCTGATCACAGGACAAGACATCTGCTTCACTACCAAGACAGCAACTAAAACCATGAAAACCAAACCACTTGACATAAAAATAGCCCTACAAAAAGTGAGGTAATACAATGACTTCAGACACTTAATATTTCTTTCAATTTTTGCTACATTGCCTGCTTAAATGTTTCTATTGTGATGTGTACCAAGGGAACATTTACTAGACCTGCACCTGGATGGATGCATGTTTTCATTTACCTTCAAGGCTATTTTCATAAAAGCATTACAATTCCCCCTTTTATCACAAAGCTGCAGAGTACTTCAACTCTTCCATCTGCAACTTATGAGTTACAACACAATTGCCAATACAGAAACAACAGACCGTGTCTAGTTAGGAACATCATCCTCCCCTCCTTGCACCAGGAGAATATCACAAATGAGTCATTATGGAAAGTGCTCAGCAAGGCAAGCACTGTACTAAATGCAATTTGGGAGCTTATTTTCCTCTCAGAATAATAAATTAGTGACAACCCTACAACAAACAGTTTTTCAGTTTAATCTGGACAATTTTATTTCTATTAGACAGAAACGTCAATTTCTTTGTATCTTGCATCTTAACTTCTTCTAATTATCTCTCGTGCTATGCTTCCTAAATCTCCACACAGAAAACCTGCACTCATATGGAAGCCAGTTAGTGTGCTAGTAGTCCAGGGTGCCCAGGGATACTGTGATGGAGAGCTCCAAATGCACAGTACTTTCCATCTACTGAGGCAGCCCCTGCTCACCACAAGTCAGCCAAAATTTGTTTTCAAACACAAGCAGAAATTTAAAGTGTTCTAAGAAACCAAAGGATGTCCCATTGGATCACAGCTAGTGCTGCATCTCATTTCTCTCCTCCCAACAGCCCTGGAAATAGCAGTGGTTTGGGGCTGAGAGGCCCAGCACAGTCACTGCTGATTGGGATAACTCCCGGGAGAAAAGAAAAGCCACCACAGAGGAGGAGGGAGGGACCACAACTTGTTAGCACAAAGAAGCCACAGGCAGAAAACAAATCTGCATTTTTCACAGTAAAAAAGGCAAAACAAAGGCTCCCAGACCTTCCTAAAAACAGGCAGACTGCCATCACACCGACTCCAGCAAGCCAACCCAGCAATGCTTAACATCAGCAGTTTAGAGCCTCCAATTACAGGAGAGGACAGCCTTCTCTTCACAGGAAACAAAAACAGGCCCTAGACTCTCAGCTCCCTCACAGTGATACTTTACACTTGGTAAATAACTCTAGCCTATTACCTAGACATTATTTAAAAAAAAAAAAAAAAAAAAATCAAACAAAAAAAGCCCAGACAGAAGAACTCCAAAAAAACCCACCTAAAAATAGTACTCACCCTTCCGTGGTCACCCAGCAGCCCTCAGGAAACTGCCCGACTGGCTTTTCATCTCCTCCCCTAATCAACAGCCACTAATGAGTTAACAAGGTGCAGCTGTTTCCCCTCCGCCCTGACCTTTCACCCAAAAGAATCAGCAAGCTCCTAACAACGTACTCAATCAGGAGAATTGATTGCACCTGTTGCATCAGCGCTGCCCTCTCCTCAGTGCAGCTTTAATATTTGTGCAGGTAGCCAGGCATGCAGTGTGGCAGAAGACATAGTTCTTAAAAATACACTAATATGTCCAATATTTTGCCCTAGGCCCTAACTGCAGGTCCCCTCAGTAACAAGATCACCCCTATCAATTCCGTGTAATTTGGAGCCAGCTGTAATGAATCTACACTGATTAGGAAGAACGCTGACATGTAGCTGGTTTTTCCCCCTCTTCACTTGATCACTTCGTCTAATTATTCAATCAGTCTGGGAAATGGCGTGTTTATTGCCGCTTTTAACCCTGTATTTAAGATTAATCCTGCTTTCAGCATTGTTAATTCTTGTTATTTTATCTGGGTCATGGGCTGTTAATGGCCCTAAGCACGAAATTTGAGTGTCCTCAAATTTCTCTTTCCTCCATTTCGACGGGTGCTGACTTTAAGGCTTCGTGAGAAAGTGGTTTGGGGGTCTCTCTCTCAGCAAGGCTTTTCTGGAGTGCAAAGCCCTTCCCAGAGCTCAGCAGTGAAGAGTGGGCAGCTGCCGTGTTGACCTCAGGGCTCTGCAGCTTTCAGGTGTAACCAGAGCTGTCTGTCACAGGAGCAGCTCCATCTAAGGGATCTTTTTGGTGGAGTTGGTTTTAAAATGCAACAATCAGCATACAGTTGAGAACTGCAATTCTAGTTTTCAATCGAGGTTTTATTCTGCTCAGCACTGGGCTTGATCCAGGAGCCTGTGGATTCTTGTTCTAAGCAATCTTTCTGTTAAATGGAATGTGAGCTCAAAAAACCCGTTTTCTCTTCAGCATTTTGTTCCCGATTTGCTGTCCTGCACACCCACTGGGGTAAACAGCAATTACACTGTATCGTTTTGAAGTGAACCTCACCAGTCCAACATCATCATTAATGAGGGTCACATACAGCCCTTCTGGCAATTGGTATCTCCGCTAAAACTTATTGCTGTCACTCAGGATAATTATCTGAAAGAACTTGAAAAGGAAACAGTTGCTGCTGTACCAAACCACTCAGTGGCTCCCTGATTTTAAATTCCACTGCAGTTACATCATTTTGACATATGTCAAGTGACACATCAGAACAGAAAAAGCATATTTAAAGCTGAAAAGTACCTTTTCATTCTTTGTATCTGATTTCCGTATCTCTGAAGAAAATGAAAGCTTTTCCCTTAGTTTCTAGCTGTATTTTTTAGCAGTTACATTGAAACAATCAGTGCAATCTAGTTTCCATTTTGCTTTCCCAACTGCAGCTACTCATAGCCTTGAGTCAGAAGATAGACTCAGTCAAAATAACAAAGCTATTCAGTTTGAAATACTATGCCACCAACCAGCATGTATAATAATATGATTCTAATTCTTGCAAAGAAATTAGCAGACAAATAGATAACTTTAAATTAATAGATGTGTGGATGATAAAGTGTTCAACCAAAAACTGGGAAAGAAGGAATGGCAAATCAAGGTATAATTTTTAAAAATCTACTTGTTATAAGGCTGTGTTTTGATTGGTTGTTTTCTTTTTCTCAAATTGCCTTCTGGAAGAGGACAGCATTATTATCTCAGATTTTGCCTTCATAAACTGGGTTCTGGAGAGATGCTTGTTACTTATCTGTGCATCATTCAGACAGGGAAACCAGATCCAGAATGAACTCAGGCATAGCATATGCATCTGAATGATTTCTGTAAGGACTTCTGGAGTTCCTCTGCTTTCCCCTGCTCATCAGAGATCTCTCTGGTGCCTGATGAAATTGTCAAAGTCACAGCATCAATGAGGGGAAAGGAGAGAAACCACCACAATTGTTCAGTGGGACTCCAGAATCCCATTGCATCTTCATGCACCTGGGGGATTCTGGAGTGTGGAATGAGCTGGGAGCTGGTTAGAGTTGTGTCACTACACCCACATGAACCTCTCCTGAGCATAATCAAACTGCTGTCCACACTCACCAGCCTGCACACCCATGTGCCCCCCTTCACTACTCACGCAGCAGATTCCTGTGGAATAACAGCAAAAAAATTCAGCATCAGATTAAAATGCTGACAACAAAACAGATCATAACACCAAATCCACTGACTGGAGCTGGTGCAAGGTGTTTGCTTAGCAATCTCTTGATTTTCATCTCAGCATTTCTAGATCTGCACATAAACAATGAATTCCTGGCTCTTGAGATATTTGCTGCTTAATCAAAAAACACGAATCTGAAGCTTCATTTTAAGATTCATAATTTAGTTTTCATTCTGAGATCTTCTGTGGTTTCTATCTTCTTTCTCTTTAATATCACTCTTTCTATTTTCCTTATTACATATAGAAACCAGAAAAAGAGAAACCAAGTGCAATGTTTTTTACCTGGAAGAAGGTGAGCTATTAAAGCCCCCAGGACTCAGAAGGAAACAGTATTTACATGAAAACTGTCCCTCAGAATGCTGCCTCTTACGAAGGCATCAATGAGTAATCAAGTTCTGGCAACTCTGGAAACTTGTTGTCCTCTGACTTTCAGTCTGGATAATCTATTTTCTGTTTGAGTTGCTGCCTGGAGTGAAGCATGCATAACACTGATGGGGCTAGGATGCTACACTGAACACATGGAAGCTGTGCTTTGATGATTCAGTCTTCAAAACATTAAATCTCAGGATAAATATTCGCTTGCTAGACATACAGAACAGCAAGGTAACCCTGTGGAGATGAAATCCAGATAAACAGTACATCAGCACAGAGTAAACCTGAGTAAACCAGAACAGAAAAATATTGCTTTAATGAAGAAATTGAAGGGAGGGAATTGACTTTGTTGTGATTAAAAAATCCTTGGATAATTGTTTACCTCTCTTGTAAGCTCCATACTTTGAGGGGGGTTGGTATAATCGACTCATCTCTGCTGCTGCTTAAAATAGAGAAAGAGGCAGTATGGTGATTACATCTTTAAGGTTTTTCTTCAAATTAAACAAACAAACAAACAACATTTTCAAAGCCTGGAGTAATAGGACCTGCCCAGGATGATGGCTGAGCTCTGAGTGCAGCAGAGAGAACAGTGCTCTTAGATCTCTCTCTCTTGGATTTGCCACTGAGGTTCCCAGTCCCTCACCTGAGGCATTTATTTCCTTACCTGGAAGGAATGGTAGAACCAAGGGTGACACGCAGCAGCATTTGCTGAGCTCTGCCAGTCTCCAGCACTGAGCTGCTAAAGGTCCCTCAGCCCCAACCAAGATGTCAAACAATTTTACATCTTGTCAAAGCCCATATCTGCCTCCTGGCTGTATTTCAGCAATCCAGCTCCCTTGCCCTAAATCTTGGTAGTCCAGGCACCAACCTCTGCCAGACATGGATTTCAATGGGTATTTTTCCAGCAAGGGAGGAGGGGAGGAAGAGGAACAGTGGCTCTGTGCCAGCTGCTTGCCCACAGGGCTCCAGCAGAGCTGGGACATGGCCCCTCTCGTGTGCATTTGCTGCAAGGCTTTGCCTCTGGTGCAGGGGAATGGAAACCCACACAGAAGACACTGCTCAGGAATGCAAGGCTGCAGCAAGGGAAAAGGGATAAGCTCTTTAGCCCTTCAATCTGATTCTCAGAACGAGGAGACCTGATTAAACCTCCCGTTTCAGGGCGTGAATAGCATCTGACAAAACTGCTCCAATACAGAGGAAGTTGTCCCTGTAAATCTGTGTTTCTGTTCATGCTAAGAAGATGCCAAATAACAGGAAGCTCTCTCAAGAGGCCTGAACTCTTTAGTAGGAGTTAAATATGTTGAGATGCGAGGAAAGCAATCTATTAGAAAAACATTAGATTCAGAAGACTGATTTTAATGGGATATGTTTACTGTGTGAACCAAAGGCAATCCATCAAACCTCTCCTATGCTGCAAAAAGCAGGAAGAAGGTGCACCTGACTTATGGGCTGTGGACAGTCCTGCCATCTGAGCTGTGTTCACTGCTCTGAATAGGGGTGCTGAGGCACTGAAAAACTGTCAGCCAGCCCAAATCACACCCACAGGCCTGTGGTCTTAGACAGTAAGAGTATTTGACCCTGTGAATATTTTCTCCTTGGGAACATGCAGCCTCTGAGACAAAATGAGTGTTTGCTGAGCTCCACCACAGGTGTAAAACAATACCTCCCCCTGCCATTTGGCAAGGTGCTGACAGGTGATTAAGTGACCAGTGGCCATGGACTCTCCATAGAATTAGGTGTCACCAGCACTTTTCTCTTACTTTTTGTAGCAAACTTGCTCCTACATTAGCCAGGAGAGGAATGTGAGAGGTCTGCAACCTCCCAAAGAACTCCACTTTGCTTAAGTCACTCCACGAAAGCTGACCCACATGCCCTCAGCCCCTTGCATGGCCATGACCATTGCTGTGACCATTCTCCCTGCCAATTTGTGAACTTCTACTTCTGAACTGATCTTCTAAATAGTTTCTAAAACACACGAAGCATTCATTACATAAGGCAGTCTTTGTACCCCCAAGAACTAAACAACTGGACTAAAGGATAATGGAGATAAAATTTTCAAGTGCAAAGACTTATCATGGAAGCCACTGATTTTTTAAAGAAATGACATAGTGAAAAAAAAAGCCTCAAGAAAAAGAAAAGGAAGAGAAAGGATATGAGGGTAAGGGGAAACTACACTGAGAGTCCCATGATTAATTGCTATCAATATTTGCATTATTTCTGTAACCACATCTCCTAGTCATGGACAAGGACCTTTTGTTCTAACTGCTGATATATTAATTCTGAGGCATGTCTGGGCAGTGTTTGACAGCCTCTGTCATTAAAACATAAGGCACTTTGTAGCCTTGCCAAGGAACCAAGCCTCTCCTGTTCTCCTTCACTGGCCTGCCAGTGACAACTCTTGGCTCCCCTGGATGCCACAGGAAGTGAGTGCTGTGTGTCCCATTGCTAAACCAAGAACTGTAGTGTAGCATTTAAAAGGCAGTAGGAACAAGGAGGCCATGTAAGAAATCCCTGTGATATTTCTAATGGAATAACATCAGTTCCTGAGGAGAAGTCCACCTAGTACTCTTTGGCTTTCTCACATATGACTGGGAATGACTTTGCTGCCTCTCTTGCTGTAAGTAAGAATTCCCCTGAAGTCAGCGGATTTACACAGCTGTAAAACTTGCAAGAGGAAAGACTGTATAGCATAAAACAAGAAGGCAGATACAGCCTTGCATTTTTGACTAAATCCAAGATTAAATCTGTTTTCAGCCCCTGTCAAAAACTAAGAAAAGGAAGCTTTGCTTCATCTTGCTATTTAATGAAAACTTATTTCTCATGTCTGCAGTCAGACATGCCTGGTAACTGGATAGTACCATGTCTGTGGTGTGAGTCTATGGACTGCATATTCATACACAGGAGGAAGAATGCACCTCTATGTGGCTGTACAGAGGAGTTGTGCTGAGAAAAATGCACAGGAGCTGACACCAGAAACCAACGTGCTGTTCTGGGTCAGGGGATTGAGCTTCCTCCTGGGGCCGTGTGGTTGCATTCCTCTCTCTCTCACTGCGCTTGAGCACTTGCATGTGAAGGTGTGTGAAGAGGGACAAGGGTCAATATTCTACAGCACATTGATACAATCTGTCTCCTTCTCCTAGATATTACAGTACTGTGTGCTATGGATTGGAAATGCAAGGAATAACCGAGTGTGACATTGTTTCACGCCCTCCCTTTTGTGCATGGGCTTATTTTCACCCTGCAATACAACATTTTGCCATTTAAAAAGTTACTGTGGAGGTGTCTTAAACATGTTCACTGAGGGAAAAGAGTAAGATGTAGGTGGATTTTAAAGTCTGGGACCCAAACATTCCCATAATGCCCCCAAATAGCATCAAGAAACAAAAATGACATCCAAAATTAATTTTTTGTGCTGTTTCACAGCACCATCCAAAGAGAGTGAAGTCCCTGATTCAAAACATGTGTCAGACCGTGCCCTCCCTGAGAAGTTGTTATCAGAAAGAACAAAGAAGCAGCACATATTTCTTGAGAGGAAGCTCCCTCAACACATTTCTGGAAGCATCAGGAATTTTTCAAAAATAAATATTTTCCTGGTGTCACTCTTAATCTTTATAACCCCGATGCCTTATAATGTCCTACTGATGTCTAAATAAGAGGAGCTCAGTCACATATCAACTTCTCCTTATGCTGGGTGTTTAATTTTAGCCAAAGGTAAAGAGCAGCTAAAGGCTTTGCACTTTATATCCAGGGGATCCTGAAAAAAGCCCCAAAATTTTAGGAGAGTTCTCCAATGAGAAAACAACCATGGTTTGTTTCCTCTTGAGCGTTTTCTGACCCTTTCCTGAATATAGACTATGTTTGAGACATTAGTGCTGCCAAGACTAGAAAGTCATAGCAGCTGGGTTTGACTTACTGTAAGGTGTTTACACCCCCCACTGAGACAGGAGCACTGCAGGCTTCAAAGAACACAGCAGTATTAAAGTAATTATCAGGATCATTGTTGACTTTCTCTTCCCACACAGTTTGTCTTTCTAATTACACCTACAAATACACAACCTAGGTGACCCATTCCCCATCTATATTCACCAAACACTAAAACATCCAATTGCAATTCCAGATGCAATCAGGTCGTGGTTAACACCAGTCCTCTTTGGAGAATAGCCATCTACTCTGAACACATATTAATAAAATCCAAAGATACTTCTGGGAGTCATTTCATTTTCCTGAGTCAACATAACCTCATCTAATGTCTGGGAGCACCACTTTTCCTTCTGTGACTTGTGCTTAACACAACCCTGGGCAGGTATTTAAAGGCAGAGAACACAGCTCTGGTGCTCTGCCTGTTGCATATTTGTTTGCACTCACAAAAAAGGTGCTACTCTTACTTACCTGTGCATCTTATTGCACCTGTCATGACCTGCTCAGAGCTCAGGACTACAAAGGTTCTGGCATCTCCTTTAGAATTTGTACCCTTTCAAGCCAAAGGGATGAGGAGACCTTCACTGGCCTCTGGCTCCCTTCTGCCTCTTCCATAGCAGTGGGTGACATTTCCTAGCCATCATCTGACACCCCCTGGGACAAATGTGCTTATTTAAAACAGTGTGCTCAGTCTGAATAGTGAATTGGGAGGGGAAAGGGAAGTTGCCTCTATATTTTGCTTGTTTGTTTGCCATTCTTAACTGCACATATTTGCATAAAAGAAGGAATGTTTATTATTTTGTCCCAGAGCTTATTCCCCATCTGAATCTGTTGATGACAGCTTAATCATTTCCACAGCAACCAAGATCATGACATCAAACAGGGTATAAGCAGCAGGGACAGATGATCTCTCAGGAAGCAGAGGTTCCTCTTCCATGTACATAAATACTCTGAAAAACAAGAGAGAAAGAGAAATACAGAGAATATCTGCCACAACAATGTGATTGTTCTAAGAGTTCAGAGACTGCCTATTTTTTCTTTCATTGTCTGCTGCTGCTTAACAGTACAAAATTACATTATGTTCTATGGTTTTAAACAGTACTAAATGACAGACTTAGCATGAGGGTCAGAGCTGGAAAGGCAGGTGTACATGCAATTGCTCTGCCAGGCACAGCCCATGCTTTAGGTGGTTGCAAAGGAATCCTTCTTGGTCTGTTTGGCAGCTTTTGCTGATTTTATTCTGAATAAGGAAAAGAGAATCATGACCTTAAGCCCTTCGTTTCATTAGTTTCAGGTGCTTTTACTTTGACACTATCCCTTTCTGTGCTAAAACAGAAACTAAACCTGTGTTCTTACTAGGGAGGCCTTTTGTATTTAACCTTCCTGAATAAGGACCTCAAAATCTGACCTTTCAGTTCCTTCAGCAAATGAGTAACACACCAAAACACAGCCTGTAACAAGCAGAACTGCCGAGTTCAGTTCCTGCAGCTCCCTAACTTAGCAGAGTTGTACAGGTCTATGGAAACAGCTGCATTTTCTGAATTCTTTGGGATTAATCCCAAATGATTGCTTGGTTCAGGGATGGCTAATTACATGCAGCTTGTAATTATTTAATCTTACCTACCATGCCAAGCTCTGCTGTGGCTCAGGGCCACGTGGAGTCTGGTGTGACACACTAGAGACAGGCCAATGGTCATGCCAGACTGAATAGATGACATCAACCCTGCAGGTGGTAAAATTGCTGAGGAAACTAATATCTGACACAGGAATAAACCAAGTAAAACTGCCAGAAGAATAGATTATTGATCACCCTGCCTTCTGTTTGAAAATTAATGCTACGGTGAGACAGAGAGCGCTCCCGTTCCCTTTCCAAGGGAATAAATCCGACGGAGGCAGGAGCTGCTAAACTGAAGATCTGTGGCCCTCAAGTGAGAGCTGGCGGTAATGCGGGCAGGGAGCGGCGATGCTGAGCTCACGCTGAGCAGGGACGTGCATAAAGTCAGCTCATGCAGTGCAGACCTGGGCACAAATGGAATCCATCTCACTTTTCCCAGTCTGGATGGTTATGGACTTCTGGTAGATTTTGGCTGAAAAGCCAGTGGCAAGATCAGTACAGAAATATCTGCATCTGTCTAGGTCAAATTCAGCAGTGACATCTCCAGCCCCTGGCTGGCAGTCACAAGGGAGCTGGAGACTGCACAGCAAACTTGAGGCAAAAGTGAAAAACATGAATGTCTCACTGATTAGAATAAGCCACACTGCAAAAACTGGGGGTTGACTCTGGAGTTTAGGTCCTCAAAACAGTGTATAATCCCTTCCCCAAAGTGTTGGAGAGGACCAGTGATTCTTTTTCATGAATTTCACCATGAGCACTCACATTTTCAAATCTTATTCTGGTAGAATTAGGTGTTAGTGTGAGAGATGTGAGCCTCATGACAAACTGCAGGTGGTCAGTGGAAAACAAACAAAGTGTGGTTATATATGGTTTAAAGCATCAAAAAGCAAAGGATCACAACTTTTTTTCCTAATCATTACTTTACACAAACTCCACAATGATTTTGGGATTCTGGCTCATGAATTTTGAAATGCTTTAAGCTGGACATATTCCCTGGTGACTGCTTGAGTGCTCAAAAGAATGTAAATCTGCCAATTTTTATTGCTGGCTCCCCACAAATTCGGGCCATTTATCAAAGAGCTCTGCACACGCTTACCCAGGAGGCTGCCCTGTCATCTCTCTGGCAGGATGGACTCGGGGAGCCTCACATAACTCTTTACTCATACAGTTCTCCTGTTGCAAGGAGCTAAATCTCCTTTGTACCAATTGGTAGGATTTTTAAAAGGAAAATTTGGGATGCCTGAAGCTATACACAAAGACAGATACAAATCTTTTATTTGAACGGACAAAACAAATCTTTCTGTGATTTTCCCCCCTACAGTTCAGGTTTTATTATGTTTTACACCGGTTTTTCCCTTGTGCAAAGGTTTTTTCCTGTTAGAAGGTATCTTTTTGAATGGCCTGTACATACCAGCATAAACTCAACCAGGAGGGTATTAGTAACAACAAAATATCCAAATTGCTCTTTCATCGAGCCTTCAAAGGACTGTTTGTACACAGACTTCAGGCAAACACTGTGAGCATTTTATGCAAAACCAATCACCTGGCAACTAAAAGAAAGATGTGATGTGCAGCACAATTTCCCAATTACTGTTACTCTTGTCATAGAATCATAGAACCGTTTAACTTAGAAAACCCTTAGAGTTATCTGGTCCAAGCACTAACCTGGCACTGCCAAGTCCACCCCTTATCATGTCCCTAAGTGCCACATCTACACATCTTTAAAAACCTCCAGGGATGGTGACTCAACTGCTTCCCTGAGCAGTCTGTTCCAATACTTGACAACCCATTCAAAGGGGAATTTTTTCTTTAATATCCATTGTCATCACAGCTCCTCCCAACATTCTTTTCATGTTGCCTCCAAATTTCCGAGAGTCAACATAATTAGCCACACTGAACAAAGCCCCTCTGACCTGTGTAAACCGACACAGCTATACAGATTTCTAGTTTCTTAATCACTGTTGCATCTGTGCCAGGCAAAAGATGTAGTTTATCAAGATACATTCCTCTGCTGAGAAACACATTTCCTAGGTTTCTGTGGTCGAGTAAGTGGTTTGCTGTAGCTCTTTGCTTGAATAGCATGGCACTCCTTTGCCAAAAGACCTTTATTTTTTGTATCAACACACTTAGAAGAAATAATGTCTTATTCAGCACAGCCACACTGGAAGAAGTGTAATACTCACAGCAAGCCTTGGGTCTGAAAATCTGTGGGCCAACATACCAAATATATCTCATTATTAGTAAATTGCCCAATGTTTGGACATTTAAGATAATATTTTTTACCACTTTCACAGCTGTAGAAGTCTCTACCTGAAAGAATTGACATTATTTCCATACCTGTGGGCAAAACCTTCCGTGCAAAATGGCCAACCTGCAAATCCTGCAGCTTTTACACACATGCAGTGTGGAGTGCAGGAGGCACTCCCTGCACACCCGCGGGGCAGTTCCAGCAGAAGCAGCTCATCCCCAAGCTGGCACACAGCGTCCTGGTGAGGAGCAGGGCTGCCTCCACAGCCACAGTCCCTGCCAGCAGGTGTGTGCTGCTGCCAGTGGCACAACTTTCCCATGTTGTTCCCAGGAACAACTGAGCTCTGGGAAAACAGCACAGCAAGTCCAGGGTGTCTGACTTCAAGAACAGGAGGGATGCTGGTTTTCAGCAAGGCATATTTTGGCAGCTGAATGAGATGGACACTGTCTAGTGATCAAACCAAAGCGCTGAAAGCAGGAAGATGGGCTAAGTCTGATCCTTGACAGAGGGAAAAAAGAGGAGGAAAACAGTGAAAATTCTCACTGCTTCTGTTACCAAAATGAACCAGAGAAATGTTTATTGACCTCAGGGAAGGTGACTGGAGTGTGTCAGTAGTCACTATGTGGGAAGTAGCATAGCCAAAGAGGATGTATAAATATTACTGAGGACCAGAACTCACCAAAGAAATTTTCTTCACCCTTAGTTTATCAGTGTGTGACTTTCCATTTAGTGCCAATCAAAGGCATCCCCTCCTTCCTCATTCCCATTGCACTGGAGAAGATGTCAAAGTATTGCTTGGAAAAACTACTTAAGAAAAGGGAAAAAAGAACCATATTTCCCAGAAAAACTATGCCTTTGCATAAGTTAACTTAAATGCACATAATAAGTCTACTTCATCAGCCTTTATTGAGCATCCTGGTCTGAAACTATGGATCTATAAATAGCTTTATAATGCTGTCAGTTTGTTACAGCTCATGTAGCAAAACTCTTTCAAAAACAGCAGTTAATTCTTCCTCTCTGGAAGATTTCTTTTTCAAGTGAAAGAGGCAGCCCATCTGTGTGGCTGCAAATGAGGAGCTGAAATGTGTTTTCATTATTAAATGGCACCAGCTGAAAGATTTTCTGCCTTTTACTCTCTCCAGAGTCTCCCTGAGGTCACCCATCTCGGACAGCGCCTGCACACAAGGACAGCCTCAGAAAGATATTTCTCACCTGCCAACCCACTGTTCTGCAACCCTTGTGTTGCCAGGACAGGGCAGGAGTGAGGCCACACGGGCTTGTGTGTGAAGGAAGGAGCCCCAGGCTGGGTCAGCCTTGCAGGATGCTCCCCCAGAGCCTTTTGGCTGTGCAGCTTCTGAAAATGAGCCAGAACAAGGCAGCTGCAAAAGGAGGCTCTTTGTCATGAGAACCAAAATCCCTGTCATGCTGTGCAAACTCTCCCCTGCCTCGGATGGTGTGTTATACACAGATCAATTTCCAAACCGTGTTGCTTCTCAAAGCCAGTCTCGTGCAGAGTGGGTGCTCCCAAAATACTTGCACCACATCTTCCAGTGGCTCAGCCTGATGCACTACATGTGCCCAAAACCAGAAACGCTGGGGCAAAGTACCAGAGGGGACAAAAACCATAGCATTCCCCCTCTACTAATCTCACAGAGATGAGGAAATATCAAGCAGTGTCAAGACCTCAAGAAGATGTCAGCTGAGTTTCAAACCTGTCCTGCAATGATTTGAATGAGAATGAAATACTGACAGAAAGCAAGAGATGCCTTTGTCTCTTCTCAGAATGTCTTTAGTGTGAATTTCAAACCCAAGTAAGCTGAAACTTCAATGAAACTTAAACATAAAAAACATCACCTAAGACTTGTCCCTCCTTATGTCTCTCAGAAGCACTGTCACAAAAGACCTGCATGACAGCCTAAAGCAGGAGAGAAACCATTGGATGCAGTCAGTCAGGCTCTGCATTCTCTGATTTTTGTTAACACTCGTGGTTTCAGAGAAAGAAGGAAAGACAAGATGCAATAATATATGCAAAAGTAAGTCACAGCCTTGCCTGTCTTTAATTTTTGTCCTTCTTTCTGTGAACTTCATGGGACACTAGCATGAAAAGACTGGGGACCAGAATTTTCTCAAGGATTTTTTGTTTAAAAATCTGACTTTTCTTCTTGGACTGAGCAAATCAAGTACTAGCATTGCCAGGAAAGCTTGCAGCACAGCTGGACTGTACATTTGAATCTCACCACTTTCCTTGCCCCTGTTTAAATACTGAGGAGGAAATCCTGCTGCAGAAAAAGCCTCTGCAATCCCCATTGCTCCTGGTGAGTGGTGCCTACACATCCTCAGGGCTTCTTTATCCACTGCCTCTGAGATCAGGCAAACAGAGCATCAGAATTTTGGGACTGCTGAGTCTGGAGCTTGGAGTGGTGACACCAGGACAGTTATGAAATTATTTCTGACATAATGACAGATAAATATGAAGTAAAAAGTTAAAAATAGCTTGTGCAATGCTAAAGTAGAGCCATTTCAAATGCATGAGATTCCTGCCATCCCAAGGAACATCTGGTTCACTCTGAGCCTGGGCTCATATTCACAAAACACCAAGTGTAGCTCTTGGATCACTGACATTTAAGCAGGGATAACTCAGCCTATTTGTTACAGAATCTGTCCTCTGGAGTCAGCTCTCAATACCTACCCCAAAAAAAAAAAAAAAAAAACCAAAGGCAACCAAACCAAACCCCTTTATTTTAGGGCATATTTTTGGAACTCTTACAGAAGCAGTTGAATTATGGGAAATATTTCTATAACTTTTTGCATAAATAGATTTAACTGCCAGCAGTGGTGAAAACTCCACTGCTCTAGTGATGACTATTATTTGATCTTTGATATCTTTATGAACAAATCCCACATCAAGTTTAGTGGAAGCGTGATGCAGAGAACAGATATTTTTGAACTCTCTTTGCCATAATTTACATAAGCTAAATACTAGGGTTTACTGCCATTCCTGACTATTCCTTAGCTCCTTAGATGGCAACCATCTTCATCTGAGATTGCCACAAACACACACCCTGCATGTCCCTTCCACACACCCACAACTACGACTCCAATCAACACTCCAGCAAACAGCAGCCACCTTAGCAGGAGCTAAATATAAATTCTCCAGCCTTCTTCATCACCTTGCTGGGTACAAACTAATATTCAGAGTCAGGCAAGCACACTGATAACATTTACATGGGATCTAATTCCCCGTCAAGCCCATCTCAGATTCCCTGGCTGTTTATATTACCAGTGACCAGAGGAAAGAAAAGGGCAGGATGGGAGAGTTTCCATCAGTAGCAGGCACATAACAGGCATACAGATTCTTACTTTCCCTCCCTGAGAAGAGAGAGGATTTGCTGGGCTGGATTTTCATCTCCTTCCCCTTTTCATTTAGAGTGACAGTTATTTGATTCTGTGTGTCATGTCAATAGTTGGGACAAACTAATTTGCACTGCTTGGGCTGTATTTATAGCAGGAACACTGGCTAAACTATTATGAGCTATTGAATTTTCTTATCAATAGTAACATCTATTTTAGCTATTTTAGCTTAGAAGAGTTGCTTGAAGTTTTGTGGTTTGGGTTTTGGGGTTTTTTTTTGTGTAGGCATCTGATTGCAAGTTCCTAGGAAAAGTTCTTGATTAAGTGTCCATGCACCAGATGATTCAGTCTCTGCACAAATATGGAAAGATCTTGTTACACTCATTAGAAGCCAGTTCATGCTTTCATATGTGCTGGGATTAGTAACAGCACACCACACTCTGCCAATTCACAGACACCTCAAACATGGCAGATATGGCGTAAGGATAGAATAAAAAAGTACAAAATTAATACAATAATTTTTCATTACCTACTGAGTTTTATGCAACCCAAATACCTCCAGGAAGGAGCACTTGGTCCATACATATCTCAGAGCATTAGAGAGCTAATATCAGCTCCAGTTCTACCTATTACCATTAACCACCATCCGTGAGTTCCATGAATCCTATTCTTTAGACATCTGCCAGGAGCATGAAGAGAGCTTGCTTCTCCAGAACAGCACAAGGCAATAATCACTGCTGGAAGCAAATGCAGAAGGGAAAGGTGTTACAGACCATTGGCTGACTGTGAGCCATCCCTGCAAAGATTTCTTTGTAGGAGGAACAGTAGAGGAACACAGATAAAAACAGTCAGGGAGTGCACTTGTCAGATTAAGAGGATGCAGATAAGGACCACGGCTTTCTCCTTTCACGGGGTGAGTGCAGACTGGCAGAGTTTTGAAAATATCTGCTGGAAAGGATAGAACAATTGAGCTGTATTAAAGGGGTGGGCAATGCTGGTGGGAGGGGAAAGGGGGGCTAAAAATATAGCAGTAATTTCTTTTTTCAGTCAGAAAGGAAAAAAAATCTATTCTGATTTTACTCAGCAAATCAAAGACTTTGTGATTTGTAATCAAAACAATAGACTTTGCTCCTAATCTGCCCCATTCCTCCCTTGCTGTAAACCTACACCTGATCTGTCAGCAGCAGGGGTGAAAATGATTGATCTGTGACTTTGTTGGCATAATGAAGGCCAGTGTACATAGAAGAGGATGATGCCTAGCACTGGCTACCAGCTGTGTGGGCTATCAAATCTTACCAGCTATATATCTGACTGTAAACACAGATGTTTTGTTATTGTCTGTCTCCTGCTTAGAGCCCCTGACCATCTGCAAGAGGTTGTGAGGAAAATAAGAGGGGCTGTGAGGAAAATAAGAGGGGCTGTGAGTCTTGGTGAACGGGAGGGAGACCAGCACAGACACACCTTTGCCATTTGAAATTCTTGGTGCTTTTCATTCCTTTTTTTTTGGAAAGGCTTTCAAGAGCTGCGCATTTCCCTTCTGTGCCTCTGCCACAAGTACACAACCAGCCTTAAAAAGAGATGAATTTGATTTTCTTTGAGCAGCAAGATATTTTCAATCCTAAAGAACAGGCTGTATTGTTGTCTGAACCTTCAACAACCTACCTTCCTTTTCACTGCTTTCCTCCTCTTCCCTTCCATCCTTTCCCTTTTCTGACCCTCCACCTCTTCTGTCTTGGTCTGGAGCCTTTGAAAAGATAAGACTGGACCCCCTTTAAAGGCCATTCTCAGTCAGAAGAACATGCATTTCATCAACACTCACTGCTGTTCGTATTTCCACAAAAACTTCTAAATGCAACAAAAGCAGAGAAAAAAAAGACACATATTTCCTGTTGCTGTTTAAAAGATGAAAGTAGAAAGCAGCTCAGAATTAACCCCTTGGTTCCCCTCCAAGATGAGTGTTTTTAAAAACCCAAAGTATAACAGCAGTAATAACAGAGAGATTCCATTGTTCCAACCCTTTTATTTCCCTCACTCTTTTTTTATTTTTTTCCTTTGTGTTTTGGCAGCTGTGAATAATTCTGCACCCTGGAATTGTTCTTTAGGCTATTAATGTCTGTGACCTTTTGCATCAACAACAGTTCTACTTTCCAGTCATTTCTGCAAGTACTACCTAATATGAATTTAACATGACTGAGGCAGCCTCCTACACACACACACACACAGAGCCCTTTCTGACACATGCAAGAGAGTGCTTTATCCCATCCATATATAGAAAAATTAAATCACTTCATCAGAGAGGTATCTGCCTCGTAAACAGCTTTGTTTCAGGGCAACAGGCAACAACCACCTCTGTTACAACCTCCCCAAGTCCTCCTGGGGAAATAAAAGGACTGGTATTAGAGTGGGATGATTTCATCATATAAGGAAAATAATATCTCTTTAAGTCTGAGCCATTGTGGGGTTCTCCTTTGAGTTAGCTCTGCTGATGTTTTTACTTTTTAAGAGTGTGCAAAGAACCCACATGTGATCAAACAGATATCAAGAGCATTCTCCAAATCTCTGATCACGTGTGCATACATCAAGAGGGCCTCTCATTCTTTTTAAATTCGTTTAATCAAAGAGGTAAATAGACTGGAGTCTAGTTCCCAACAGCACAGCAGTGCTGCAAGAGTCTCTCATGATGAAAACAAATATTAGGTGTCCTCTTGCAAAATAAAGTAAGTAGTAAGCAGATACACAGGATGAAAGGGCTCAAAACACAGATGCTTTTAAAAACACTTCAAAATTTCAAGGTATATCTGTCTTCACATAGGAGCCAAAGATTGTCAAAAGGATTTGCAGAAAGTTGGTTTTGTTTGGGTTTTTTGGGTTTTTAAAATAGGTTTAAACTAATTGCCTCAACAGGTCAGGAATCACCCAGCTTAACTCCTGACTGTGGTTTATGCTTTTTAGAAATCAAATTTAAGACTATAGGTGTTCCTTCTCCAGTTAAAATTACAAATAAGATGTTAAAACAGTCTGTAGAAATGTGCTGGACTCCAGCAATGCCTAAAACCAGACATGACTGTTGTAGAACAGTAAGTGCCTGTGTAAGCTTTCCTTGGAAAATAACAGATCTAGGAACTCCAACTATGTCCCTTGCCAGCTACCATCAGACATTAACTTCTCTGACAACATTTTTTGTGTCTCTGTCTCTCTTGGTTCAGGCTTTTCATTTTTTTTCCCAGTCACACAGACCAATGAGCAGGGCCTTCTGGAAAATTTCCCCTGAAATCCATTTGACAGGGAAAAATGAGTTTCTGACAAAACAAAACATTTCATGAAATTTGTCTTTCTCATGGTATATATTACATGTTCCTAAAAAATCTGTTCAATACATTCTTTTTAGACAAAGCTCTTCACATTCTCTGATGAAGAGCTGACAATTTGTAAGGCAAATTAAGATAAAAAATCTTCTGGCCTGGTTTGTGTTTACATTTTCCTTGGAAAAACTTCCTCACCACATAGCCCTGTAACAAACTGTGTGGCTGATTGGGGAACCACAGTACCAGGGAAGGCAGACATTATGTCCTTCTGGACAAAAACCAAAACTAAATTGCTCCTTCCTATAATAAAGAATTTTGCAGCTGGGAAAAAGAGGTGGTAGGGGGAACATTATGAATGTAGGGGAACATTTCAGGATTCCATAAAATCCCAAGTTTCTGCAAAAGAGTGGTCCTCTCAGAAAGCCATCTTCCAAAGAGGAAGGTTGCTGCAATAATGAGCGAGGCAGAGTCCCCAGGCAGGTGCAAAGGGGAGCCCTTCATTGCAAAAACCTGGCCTTTTCAAGCACTTAGCTGATTATCAGTTTACAGAGCTTTAAAGCACAACAAACATAACTCAACTAACCACCACACACCACAATGTGAGCACGCAATGGTCACGCAGCGTGTTTTCCTGCCCTTAATCCAGCGGTGTCTCTTTCCCACAGGCCTTCTCTGCTTAGCCAAAGTAGCAGGCCTGAGCCATGGTTTTACAAAGGCAACAAGGCCTTCATGCAACAGAAGATGACTGAGATTTCTCACATGGCCTATAAAATACATTGCACAATGATGAACCTTCATCTGGAAATCATTAGAATACAAATTGTGACGAATATTACCCAGAACTGTTGTTTCTAAATGACTCGGCTGCTTACAATCACTCACTGCAGGGAATTCTTCGCTGTGGAGTCAGTGATTTGAGATGAGCACAGGTAAGGAGCTGCTGCTCACTAAGAGCCTCTCGGGAGTCACATTCCAACTCCTGGGAACAAACATCGGAGTTACTCAAATCACCACCACAAACAGTTGCTCCTCTGTCATGTTACAGCTGATAGGGAAAGGCCTGGATACCTCTGGAGCTGGTACCTCAGAAATATCAATCCATCCATATGGCTCGGTGAGCACCGCTTTGGCAGAGCAATGTGGGCATATCAGCACATCTGCTGCCTGGATTACACTTGGTTTAGAAAGAGAAGCACAACTCTCTGTTGATGTGTTCATGGGAAATAACACACTGGGAAAAAAAAAAGAACCTTAAAAAATGCAAATTTGTTTTGCTGTATCCAATATGTTCTTGTCTCTTGTCTAAAAGGCCCATCTGGTCTAAAAACATGCGGCACCTGTGTAAATTTTTCTGTATTCATGCTTGAAGTGCTAAATATCCCTTGTTGTAAAAATATGTCGTGGATAATAAAGGGAATTTATTTTTTAATATGCTTGCCTGTTGATGTACCCCTGACTTCAGTGTACACACATTTGCTGGATTCTTCAGTGAAAGGGTTTTCACACAAAGATGGGTGTGCTGGACAGGGGAGAGAAAACAAAAAGATCAAAAAATAGACAACGGACTATCCCAAACAAGGGTTATGTCCCTTGGTTTTTTTCAGTGCTGTACTTTTAACAGACAGAGAAGTGCAGTGGAGCATCATTCTCTAAGATTTGACTTCTACATTTCAGAATAAAAGAATGAAAAAGAATGAACAGATGGCATTGAGGTCACTGGCATAACACCCTGGGCAATGGAAACAAACTCCATCCACACCCTAAAGTCTGTATTATCAGGCCACCCATGCAAACCTGCCCATTTCCAAGCTGGCTGGAAAAACAGCTTATGATTCAATTATCCATCTTCAAGATACAGCATGAAATGCTACTGTGATCTATATATGGTTTGTGTATTAAGCTCTCAAAGCACTAGAATAAAGTACACTGAGTTTTTATGATTATGCAATTGCAATGATTGCATTGAAAAGGAGACACAAAGTCTATAAAGTCTGAAGTCTGCCAGGGTACACAAAGATATTGCCCCTGGTTGGGAACAGGCTCAGGAGACCATGGAGACCTCAGGATCCTCTAGAGAACTTTGCTGTTAGTGAATGTGGTCAGCTAGATTCCCATAGTCAGAAACACACCCTTCTCACGTGAACTTACAGCTCTTCTGCTGTTTTCCAGAAGGAGACTCAACAAGTTACTCTTCTGCTCTATTTCTAGCAGAAACAGCTTTCTGTTTACTCCTCAGGTAATCCTGTGCAAAGTCAAGTCAGTCAAGAGTAAGTGAAAGATCTAAAAAGTTGGAAGAACAAGGGTAAAAATCATCCTTTGCAGCCTGCTCAACTGAGCTATTCCAATGCTATGGAGAATTTAAATAAATCAACTTAATCGCTCTTCTTACTATCATTGCAATTAATCATTGGATTTCTAAGGCAGCATCACTTTGTTACACAGTATTTTTGTGACTCTTCACCTTCCTCATTTACTCATCTGTTGTAAATTAAACACAGCTTGGAGAGCTGTCTGTTCTTAAGCATTCTTTGTTATGCAGTCTTCATAATTTCAAGTTTTGAAACGTAAAGTACATGTTAGAATCCAATTAGAATGACAAATGAATCATGAGAAAATCTAAAGGCATAAAACAAATTTGAAAGCTTAAACAATTTCCAATTTGCACTTATATTGTATATAGCTGATGTAGCTCACCTTGCCAAATGGCACCATTAGCACTTAAACTTCAGAGGAACACCATATGCAGTGAAAGGATATTGATTGCTGCACACTGTGGAAGGAAAATGAGAGCTGAGAAAGGTGTGACAGTTCTGGATGAGGTGTGATTGCAACTGCCTTAATCCAGACTGAGAGACTAGGGAGGTCATCCCTGTGTGGCTGGAGGTGTTCCCTCACTGGTAAGGTATGTGCAAACAAAAATCATCCCAGGTTCCTCTGTAAATCCATTACAGAGAAGCAAAGAATCGGCACTGTTATCTCTCTTCACCTGTTCGTCTCTGAACAGACTTTCCAGACTCAGCAGGACAAGCGAGGGAATCTTTTGGGGTGGAGGTCTCACATCAGAAAAGGGAGAGGTTTTGGTTTGCTATGCCAAGAAGTCAAAAGTCTTTTCACTTCAAGACATATTTGAGAAGAGGAACTAAGGGGTGTGGTATAGGAGAGAGTTAAGTGGAAAGGTGAGAGCAAAAGAAGCAGAGAAAATGGTAACAACTGCATTAAAGACAGAGATAAGCCTGTAAAGTGAGTGTTGAATATTAGTGCATTAAAAAAAGTAGTATTCAATCATCAAAAGTATGAAAGAGGGAGGAGAGGCAAAGAACAGAGTAAACACAGAAAGGAGGACTGAAATATTAATAGGACCAGGATGGGGAGGGAATGAATGCTAAAAAATAGTTCAAGGAAAGCAACCAGGCACAGCACTGCTAAGGTCAGACAGGCAAACATATGAGCTTAGCATAGTCTGAGGAGTTTTTTTCTGCTGCTGTAATTAGAAGAAGCTCTTTTTAACAATTACACTGCCAAGCTGTGGCAAAACGTAAGTACCTTCAAAAATAAGCAGATACAACAGGACATATGCATGAAACAAAGGACAGTTATAGTAATTTTTAAGCTTTCAGGACACATGAAAGTACCTGTCAAAGCAAATTTCCTCAGGGGTTAGTAGCAGTGATGAACAAACCTGGTCAAGTTTAGATACATGTTCTTAACTTTGATGGAGAGCAGAAAAGTGATGCTGTGTATTTTAATGTTTGTGAAGCTCCTGTCCACCCATTTTCAAAAGGTTCTCTTGCTGGCAGAAACCTGCAAACATGCAGAGAGTTCATTTCTCTTCCAAAAGAGAAAGGACAGAAGAAATTATATTAAAAGAAAAAAAAAGACATTTATTTGTTAGCATGTTCCTTTGGCATAGCAATATTGCACAAATATCCTGCAGGACAGTGTGCAAGCTTCTGGGAACACATTAAACCCTGATTGTCCAAACTTTGCAAGAAATTGCTTAAAGGCAATATCCCTAGCAGCCAACTGAGGCTGAACATCTGGGTGGTGGATGCTCAGTTCCTGGGTGGAGCCTGAAGCCAGGGCTGCAGGACGCTGCAGAAATGGCAGATGACATTTTCATGCTCTGCCTCTGTAATGCTCATTCCTGCCCTCGGAGGGGCTGCGTTGTCAGCAGACTGCAAAGGTTGTGCCTGAATGGATTTTGAACAAGGACTTCCAGATCAATACCAGACCATTAGAGCTCTACTTGGTCCTGTGCATCTTTGGAGCAAACAAACAAACAAAGCAAGAGAAATCACAAGAATATTTTTTATACAGAATTTATATCTAACCTGACATATAGAAAACATACAATTGCACTATGCTTTCCCTTCCTGTGACTTACTCAAACTGTAAACCAATTCTGGTAAAGATCTCATGGCCACAATGCCATGACTGTCAGTCTAACACACAGAAATGCTTCACCTCCATTCTGCAACTAAGCTGTCTTTGAAGAGTTGCTTGCAGGCTCAGAGTTTGGCAAGGAACCTGATGTGTTGGCCAAGTGTTTGTGCCCACATAGCTCTGCATCATTAGAAATGGGAATATTTTGCTGTAGAAATAGCAAAGCTGGACAAAGACAGCTCCTGTACAAACCATGATTGCTAAATGAAAAATAAAACCCAACTGCCCTTCCATTCCTGATGGTAGCTGCAGGAAAAAGTTTGAAATGACTGAAGATTTTTTGCCTGCTTTTGTTACTGCACTCATCTCTGTGCTAAGACCCTCTAAGGTTTATATGATCTACTTTCAATAACAGTGCAAAATACCTGACTCATCCCCCATACACAGTATGTATTTGAGTCCACATCCCATCTGTCCTAATTGCTCTGCTGTCACACAAGCTCATTTCTTCCTAGTCATGACAATAGAGGATGATGAAAAATATGATCAAACATGCAACACCAAGCAAATATGATTTTGGAAGTTGGTTATTTTTGTGGTTTTGCTGCAATTTCTTTCAATTTTGTCATCAGTGATGTAAAACCTCTGTGGAGATGAGCATGAAAACTCTATTTTTTTTTTTAATTGCTGCTTTCACTATCAGTTTCTACCACCCGTTTTTTCTCCCTCTGCCCTTATGTTTGGCTCTGTCACACAACTTTTGCAGAGAAATGAAAACAACCAGCCAATAAAATGGCAACTGCCATACCATGGAGAGCCTGCAGCCTTACCTGGAAGTTAAATGAACAACAATTTGAAGATTCTCAAAGCCACATGAAAAGCAGTGTATATCCCAGGCATGACTTGTTTATTAACTATTATAAGCATTTCTGGATCTTAGTACCTTGCACCAACTGAATTCTGTCATTTATATAACAAGCACAAGCCAAAATCACATAAATGTCACTTTCTAAGCTTCAGATCCAAGAATGCAGACAATCTGAGATGTTCAAAAGGCTTTTGTCATTAACCTTTGTGAAAGATGAGATTGGAACCACCTATTTATTCAAAGTTAGCATCATATTTCAGTGCTGTAGTTCACTGTGAGTTCCTGGAAATATGACTCTACCTGTGCCTGCATGCAAGAGAATTTCTGTGTAAATGTGAGTGGTTTGGGTTGTTATGGTTCTTTTCACATCTCTTTGTAAATGTCTGCTCCTGTTCTGCCCTCTGTAGCCTTCCAAAGTTCCCCTTTAGGTTCCAATTGCAGAAACCAGGTGATTTACAAGGAGCAGTTTTTCTCCTGCCAGCTTGCATTGTGGTCTGGAACAGCCAGGACACTTGATGGCCACCACTTGATGGTTAACATGACCAAGGGGAAAGAAGGGAGGGCTGCCACTCATTTGGTCTCAAATGAGCTCTTGAAATCCTCCACTGCACAAGCAGAAAACCAGGATTTTGTATAAAAGTTCTCAAAAGTAGGACCTGGAATTTCAGCCTAGCTGATTCCATAGGGAATCATTGGGTTTGCTTTTACCTGCTAGGTTTTGTGTTTCTGACAGGGATAGCTGTATCATATGGATTAGGAAGCTTTCAATCTGTGCTTATTTTCTAGTAAACATCTGATTAAACTACTGGGAAAGCCAGGGGGAAAGGATTAATAAAGCTACTTAGTACTGTCAGCTTTCATAATAAGATAAAGGGAAATTCAAGGACCAATGAAATAAAAGAAATGGAAGAAAGATAACATACAAATAACAAAAGTAGCTCACTGCATATTCACTCAAGTATTGAAAGTATTTTAATTGGTGAATTTTGCGCTGTTGGTTGGCAAATTTAAGGGTTTGATTGACTGACTGATGTTTGCTTGAAACTGAAAAGTCTCAAGGCATTTGTTTCAGTTACTCAGTAGGTTAAACCTTTCCAAGCCCATTAAATAGCACAGAGCAGATCAGCATTTCCCTCTCTCTAATTCAGAGTTTCTGCTCATTGGTCAGCTACAAAGACCAGGTCTCAGCAGGAGGTAAAAGCTCTAAATAATCTTCTCACTTGTGACCCTAACGACGGCAGTACTACCTTTCAAAAGGAATTTGCACACTGCCTCTTCTGGTAATGAATTTGATCCTGCTGCCTGTGGCCTTGTTTTAAATGTTTTAAGTCATTATCCAAAGGAGTGTTATACACATCAAGTGAGTTTTACATATCTACAGCAACATCAGTCACGTTTGGAAAAATTTTTCCCTTCACACCCCCTTTCAGTATGAAAAACTGAATTAATTTACAGCTTCCAAATGAGTCTCATGGACTTTGCACTGCATTTTAGATTGAATTTCCCCAGCAGAAAGTTTGGCCTTCAGTGTTGAATCGCTCCAGTTTCAATCCAAATATAAGCTCCTGCGCGTTGCTCTGAGTTTACTTTTTTTTTTTTTTTTTCAGGAGATTCCTTTCTGCATTATCTTTATGTCAGTCATTATGAGATTAGTGGTATTTTCTAGGGTTTATGAGAAAATCCCTAGAAAGTTTAACTGCTCTTATAACTTCTCAATGAGATAATAAACAGCCTGCCTATTATCTTTGTATTGTCTATTCCCTGGCATGACCTTATCTCATGCTGCTACAAGAAAACATTTATTGGCATTATTTCCAAGTCTACTCCTTTCTCAGCCCCAAAGAGAAGATCTATAACATTCAAGTATCCAGTAAAGGTGTGTAGGTAGCAAGGAACCCTCTGTGGTGAGATAAGATGCTCAGTGAAACTTTTCAATAAACTGAGGCTTCACATGTAGGTTTTTGATGTAACAGACAGAAAGGGCTTGGCTTTCTGATCTGACTGGAAGACAAAACAAGGCTTGATTCTGAGGAGCAGCCCCTATTTTATGTACTAATCAGAAGCTTTTGCAGTCTGATCAACAAATTCGGGCTGATGTAGAGCTGCTGATTCTCTAATGCAGTTTGCTTAACACCTCTGCACTTCCTTTCAGAAAACAGACTGTGTTTGGGTGGGTGGGGTGATGTGCTATATATATAGGGCCTTCTCCTTGGAGTCTGTCTCCTGGGCAGAGAAGTGCTGAGCACTGTCCCAGCACATCATGGAAATTACAGGGCTCAGCAACAGGGGAAGGGAGGGGAGTCTGGCAGAACGCTGACCTACCCACACAGGACACCTTCTGACAAGGTATCTAAATCTTAGCAATTTGTGACACCAGCAGAGCCCAGATGAATGGCAGCTGTGAGATTTATAGGAACTCCTTGTAATTCTGCAGCAGCAAACCCTTGGGAGGACACAGCTGTGAAGGGGTAAAAGACAACACAATGAAGGGAAGAAGAAAAGCTGAATAAAGTACTGACATGTCCCTTGTAGAAACAGTAGGAAAGGGGAGAGAGTGTTCTTTCTTTCACGTGGGTTTATTCTTCATTTTAAATGTTATATTTCTCTCCAGAAGTCCTTCTCTATAGTTTCTTTATATTTCAGCTAGGGAACTTCTCTTCCACTGGTAGTTTTTCAGGCAAATGAAATCAAGTTGCAGCCTAGATCAGCCCTAGGCTGTGTCTCCACCAGCAATATTCTACTGTCAAAGTAACCAAGCTATTCTTCAGAGGAATTTTCTTTTTGCAGCAAACTTTCCTTCCCCTTGTCTAAAGAATTCTCCAACAGGGAGGGAGAATTTTCCCTGCCTCACAACACCTTTGCACAAAGGAAAAAGAGGCACAAGAACAGTGAATTTCGTCTGTGCCTGTTTTGTAGCCTCAATAAGCTGGCAATCCCTAGTTGTTTTCAGGATGAAACAACCCACTTTTCTCAACTCCTTGTTAGGAATTTTGTTTGGACGCCTTCCCAAAAGAATCTAGGCAGCACAAGACTGACTGTGCCATCTTCACAAGCTCTATGTTTCACCTATGTCAGTCTGACATGTGAGAAAGGATGACAACACAATTCCAGAGGGTCACTGGAATGAAAAAAATGCTCACACAGACAGAAAGGTCACACACTTGTTTCTGACTTCAGGGCTGGGGCCATATTTTGTAAAATGTTGTTCCAAACATGCTGCAAGACAATTGGAATTGGCAGGTAAAGGGATGGGAAAATGAAAAAGAAATTACCTCCAGTGAAGAACACACCCCTTTGTGCCATGACACTCTTCCCATGGATCTGTTATCTGGTGCTCAGGACTGTTCTGTCTGTATCACTTCCAGAATATTCTCAGTAATGTCAGAGGCACCAACACAGGCAGGGTAAGACACATTCCATGGGACCTAGGATAGGAAAAAAAAGGAAAAATGTGACTTGGAGGTTACAGCTCAAATATAAAAGCAGTTTAAACTAAAACAACTCTTGAAAGGAAAAGAAATTGCCCAGGTTCCTGTGGCCATCACAAGAGCACCTTTTGCACTTACCCAGAATGGTCTGGGCAGTGAACTGCATTTCACCTCCAGGCATGTATAACAGCGATTGCTTCTGAAAGGGAGTGGCTTTGTTGGCTCTCTGGTAAGGCAGGTTTAACCATGCAAGTGATAACAGAACTGTCCTGGAGAGCAGAGACACTGCTGGATCAGGCAGCTGGTCCTTGATAAGAAGTCAGGCCAGTTTACATTTGGATTGTAAACTTGATTTTGTTCTAACTTTCCGGGACCTCTATTTATAGAGGAAATGTGGACTCTCTTCTGTCCTCTATATAACCTAAAAAGCCCCCAACACTTCAGTACCACAGTTTATAGTCTGTGTGTGTCAGAAGAGGTGGTGGAGATGGGAGAATGAAATAGCCTTTCCCTCCAATACCTTGTGAGATTATTCAAATAAGATCTCAGGAACAGCAAGAAACATCTTGAAAATAGGTATGCCATTAAAAGAACCCCTAGGTTTCATTTGTGCAGCTTACATCTGAGCGAGCACCACTTCTTTTTAATAACTTCCCTGATATTTGAAAAAAACAACTGTACTATCCTGCAAAAAAAATAAATTAAATACTGTACATTTTGTCCAGTAAACATGCAGAACAAAAGCATCATTGCAACAGCACCACTGTTTTCCAAGCCTGAAGTACAGCTGAAGGTTCTTTATCATTCTATCTGTAGTGCTTACAGCTGTGAGAAGCATAACCTGATGAATAAGGATGTGATAACATTACAGAAACCTGGTGATAGCAGAGCGGCTCCTCTGACATCTAATTTATTTCATGTGGCTCAATCATTACTCCTTATTTCTCTGCTGCATAATTTCACAGAATATTCTGAGTTGGAAGGGACCCACAAGGATCATCAAGTCCAGCTCTTAAGTGAATGGCCTGTACAGGGATCAAACTTACGACCTTGGTGTTACCAGCACCATGCTCTGACCAGCTGAGCTCATCTCAGGGTTTTATTAAACATTGTACCACAGTTTGCAATCAAAATAAACCAATTATTAAAAGTCAAACATTTCGCTTGGCACAACAAAAAGACATAAAAAAATACAATTTTGGGAGAAGATTATTGGACTCTCTTTATCTCAACACAAAGTTCACAATTTCACTTTTACCTTCTGAAATTCATTTGTCATGAGCAGCATCTCTGTATTTCCTACTGTATCATACTCTGCTCCCTCCATGCACAGATGACCCACCATACCTGGTGTTCAGACAAGTCCCTGAGTAACATCTCTCTGTAAGAGAATGTTCAGATTCTCAGTGCCTCTGAACAGTGCAAGGAAAGGCTTACCCCTGCTCCAGTTAAATGGCACATAAAAAAATTAAATCTGGGTGGAAAATATGTATTTCTTCTTGCACAAAATTTAAAGTTTGAAAAAGTTGTCTAACTCTGAAGCATGAGTATCACAAAAATAGTTTGTACTCAGTACACAAAGATAAGGAAATATGTTTCTGGGTCAATCAGAGTATTTTGGACTCCTTAAGTTTGTGTGTTACTTTCCTACACTTGACAAGCTTAGTGGCCAGGGTGACACAGATACCTGGGCTTCTTTCTGTGAGCAGGACAAAGTCAAGCCTGGATCAACCAGGAGCAATTTATGTCTCTCTGTTTATGGACAGAAAGCTCTGAGAACATTTCTTTCTACTTTTGAATTTATGAAAACCCTGATGTACTTCTTGTGGTGAGGGAGGTAAATAACGGGGAATAAGAGATGTAAAGAATCATGTTGGTACTGAAATGCAATATATATACAGGAATCAAGGCTGTTTGTTTGCCTTTATAACATCTGTGTTTTACTTTAGTGCTCAATTCTTTATCATTATGACAGTTCATGCCAGTCAGTGATTGATGTGGGGCTGGAAGCTACATACACAAGAAATACCCTTCACAGTGAAAGGGCCATTACAGCACATTTTCTAAATGATACCTGGTAAGAAACTCTTCCCAAACACTCAGAGCCATTCCTATAGGGTTGAAAATATTATATTAGCAAGTTGCTATTTCTCTTTCTACCACCTCCATTAAAAAAAAAAGGATGTGCTCTACCCAAAACTACCTCTGTGCAGGTGATCCATTGTCAGTGCAGTAGCAATCACAGAGGAGATGAACAGTGTCCTTTAGTGAATTGCATTGGCTTCTTGGAGCTCCAGAGTATTTATTGGAGGCATCTCAAGAAGATAGAGATTGTTTTCAGTTAAAAGAGCAGGACTAATGAAAGGGAAAGTGGACATGGTGACAAGAAAGACAGGAGAGATGAAGCATCCCTGAGCTGCTGGGGAATACCTGTGGAACGTGTGTACTCAAAGTAGAAAAATGGATGTGTGGCAGACCTTCAGCAAAGTCACAGCAGGCCAGACTGCAGTCCTCAAGTCTGTCTTCCCTTCAAACCTACACTGCTTTGTAGCTGAGAGATCTGCAAATCACTGCTGGGTTTAGTTACACTTCAGAACACTCACAGGTCTGACAGCTTTTGAGATGATACACTGAACAGATTAGACCATCCTCCACATAAGTCAGCCTTGCACTGCTAGACAGTTCATGGCTGTGCCAAAGGCTTTTCCTCCTTCTAAGGACATCTCAGTTCCTTTGCAGGGAGATGAATCTTGTTAACAGGAGAAGGCTGTGACTGGAAAACATCTGGAAGTTTAACTTCCTAAGTTGTGATCCTTCTAAGGACCACAAAGCCCAGGAGAGAAAATCATGGTGAAAACTTTGTTCAACAGCGTCCTGAATCAGAAACACTTCTGCAAATCAAGGACAGATGGCCTCAAACCCTGATGAAGTCTTAAAGGTGAATTCCTTGACATGCTAACACTTGCTGACATTGGTGCAACAGAAAATTATTAATGTAAATTGTGTATATATTGTGTGTGTGTATATATATATATACATCCAGGTGCCTTTGTGCATTGATGGAAATCCCAAGGACAGTTGGAGAGTTCCAACACCTATTTTCTGGGATTTTGCAGGCAGCAGGTATTTTTCTAAGCCCTGACACCATGTGCAACAGACCTCATGACTCTCCTTCTGGAAATTTTCCTAAGCTGGTGTCTCACACTACCCTCCATTCAATGTCAATTCTAAGCAGACTTCCCTTGGGAATCACAAGAAGCCATGCAGCCTGGATACAGGATCTTGGATAGGTCTGCAAGAGGCATAAAGAACACTTACTCTTTTAACCAGGGCCACAGTCAGCCGTAAATAAAGAGGCAAAACTAGGAAAAAGGAAAATAAGTGTGAAGCTAATGGGCAGGGTACAAAATCAAACCAAAGCTTCAAGTACAAGTTGATTAAAAAAAAAACAAAACAGGGAATTAATTTATTTTGGGGATCTATTCTAGCATTATGCTGTATGAAGTACTGTAAGCTTCTTCTCTTGGTGTCCCACAACACCAGGACTTTGGTGCTTTTAATTTTAACCTAGCAGTATAAGTAGGCCCTGAGAACAGGTTTTTCATTGATTGTGCTGGTACAGTCTCAGGGGCAAAGACCCTCCTTCATTGGCATTCATTGCAGGTGTTTCCCTTCATGGTAGTGCACTTCTGCAGGAGGAGAATTGAGCTACTCTGACTTGTACCCATGACATGCAATAGTGGATGGAAATAACACCCAGATTTGTAAAAGTTTTTAATACAATTACTTTTTGCTTGAGGCAACAGAAAAAAAATCAATAAAACAGGGGGATTGATGTGAAAACCTCACATTTCTTGGCCTGTATCAGTCCTTGGATTTTCAGTTCAGTATGGAGGTGGAAAGAATTGGGGGAAGTCATGTGAAGTCTACAGTGAAAAAAAATTAAATCACAATTTGGCCCAGAAGTACCAAGCCTCTGAGAGAAACAAAGTTTGTAAACCAGGCTAGTCGGGAGCCACATATTCCAATCAACTATAATCAAATGCAGGGGTCCAACATTCACAATTAACTTCCATCATTAACCAAATATTTTAAGTCCTGTTTCATACTTTCTCCAAGACTAAAATGCTGCTCCCATGGGTAGGGAAAAAGCACTAGTTTTGCTATGAAAATATGTTCCCTTCCTACTTTCAATAGGATGAGAACATCCGATTAAAAAAAAAAAAGACATGGCAAACACAGTGTTTCCCCATGCATCAACTCTGCAAAACTTTTCAATTTTGCAGTTATAGAACTTAGGGCTTGGAAAGGAGAAATGGGTCCAGTGCTCAATACAGATTTCTTGAGATTCTTGCTTTCAGATTTTCTGCTTCTTTTGGTTATTCCAACAGACCTGTGGCAGATACAGATGGCCCTAAAATTTAGAATAGGAAGAATTCTTAGCCAAAAGTTCTTAAACCTGTTCCTTGCAATAAAAGAAAGACAAAAGAGCAAAGCTTCCCTTTTTACAGCAGAACTGTGCAAGAAGTCTGAGAGGGGGAAACATCAATGAGATCAAGACACTCCAGACTCCAAGAAAGCCTCTCCACATCACCAAAAAGTGCCATGTATGGTGTCACAAGATGAACACAAACATTATGAGTGCTAAATCTATCAATCAAACTTACACCACTGTTTACCAATGGCTCGGTGCTCCCTTGCCAGAAACACAGCATCTCATGTTTAACCTGGGAAGAGTTCAAACTGCAATAGCAATTCTCTCCTCACCACTGCTGAGAAAAAAAAGTGAGCAGCAGTCTCAGACTGCTGAGGTCCTTGCCCTCCTCCTCTTGGTCAAAGCTCCAAGGAAAGAAAACTTTAAGTACCTGTTTCTTCTTGGTGCTGCTGGATGTTTTCATTCTTGGTTCCTTCCCAAGGATGAATAACACAAGCTGTGAACTTGCAGAGCAGCAGGGAAGATGGTTCCTTTATTCGGTTCCTTTATTCAGTTCCTTTTCTTCTTCCTTAATTAGGCAAGCATATCATTCCTGGCTTTGGCTGAGACCCAGTGTCCTCCCCACTCTCTTCTCAATTACCCAACACCTCCTTTGGTTATTTTGCTGGCATCATCAGTTCATGAGGAAAAGAGCTTATTATTAAATATACAGAGGGCCTGTGATTTCCCCTGAACTTGATTACAGGGCTTCAGGCTGAATATATACACATTTCTGCTGAATCTTGCCTACAAGAGTTGATTGAATATTAATTGAGATTTCATACCCAACTGAACTGTCCTAATTTGTTCATTATTTCTGTATGACAGTTTTGGGCTGGGTCTTTGACATCTGACCAAAATTACTCCTTAAATGATGGTCTTAGATTTTTAGTACTCTTGTAAGAGATAATTTGTAAACGTAAAGTACAAGCCAGAATGGCATGTCTACAGTTACTGTTGAAAAAAGAAATCAGAATTCTAAGGTGCATCTCAGTAGCTCCATAATCCCATTTGGGTGTGATAATAAAGGCTGATACATCCTCTGACACTCGATGCTACTCCCCAGTGACAGAAAGCAGGAAATTCATGACATTTTCTAATTAACTTGAGCACTTCATTTCCTAACATGAGTAAGTAAAACGTTAAGCATGGTATTAATATTCTCTGAGAATTCAATGTATGAAAATGACTGAAAGTGTTTCCAAGCATACTTCAAAGGCAAAGCCCAGCTGGTTGTAGCCCAGAAACCAAGAGTGTATTACACAATTGTACTGGAGAATTTCATACCAATACCATGGACCAGAAATCTCCAGTGCAGGCAGGAGCTGTGACTCGCAACACCACTGTCACTCCCTTCAGAAATGACTCTGTATTCAGGCAAATTATGAGGGATTCTATGACTGAGAGAACAGATTTTTTTAGCAATAGATACAGTTTCATGTGAACTTTAATTTGCCTGTTTTTAATTAGCTTGTTTATTTTACCATGCATACTAATTTGAAATTGTGGTTTAGACACATTTAAATAGCATTTGCTAATTAGTAAATTAGAACCTGGCAAATCAGATGCAAATCACTGATTTATATACACAATGTGAACGCTCTTGGCTCCATTTTTCCAGCAGTGTTATTTAACTCTGGAGAACTGAAAGAGTACGGGGTGTAAAACCTCTCTTCACAGCATCGCTGGGGCAGGGAGTTGCTTGGTTAGTCAGTTGTTTCAACAATTAAATGAGCCACTCTATTTACATTAACAAATCAAAGTCTCAGTTTGAGTTATCTCTGTATTGAAGATTGAGAGAAGGTGTATTTCAAATTTCAGGGTTGTTTCTTTCCTTTTTCCAATGACTTCTGCCACAGCCATCCTGTATATTTTTTTTCAAGGATAGTGAACCACTGGCAGAGAAATATTTGTGACACCTGTGTGGCATTTTACAACATTGCATTTGCTTGGTAAGGTTACTCTTTTTTTAGTCTCAGACAAACCAAATAAGGCAAATCATCTCAGGTTTTAATTGCTCACGTGTTACTCACACATGGATAAGTTCCCTGAAGTGTATTCACTGAGCTTTTAGTTCTAAAATGCACAAGGTACAGATGTCAGATTTAGCCTCAAGCCTTTTCCCTCAATGGTTGTCAAAATAAAGTATAAAGGAATTCCACCTGAAATTGACCGTGTTTCAGTGAAATTCAAGACATTTCACACTAAAAGAAGATAACCTTGGAAAACCCCCTTGTTTCAGGATAAGAGGTGACAGTTTCCCTTCTGTTTAGAAACTTTGGCTGCCTAAAAAAGGACCAGGTCATGTTCAATTGTGCATAATATTTTAACAAATTGTCTTCACAGCAGGAGCAAGCTTCTTGTTTTTAAGATAAATTCTTAACAGCTCCAATTGTGGCCACCTACAGACCAGATTTCATGCAAAATCAATTTGAAAGGGGAAGCAAGGGATCTGTGAAGAGAAATAACTAAGTGTAAGATGTGGGGATGAAAATGTGCTAAACTTTACAAGGGAAACAAAAGAAAGAGCTGATGAAAGGAAGAGAAGCTTGGTACCTTCTTTCAGACTAACAGAAAATACATTTGCTAAAAGGCCTGCCTGCTGCTGGGACTCCCTGCATCACAGGGAGCCTTCTCAAAGTTAGCTATGATTGTAAAAAGACTTGGGTTGTTCCCACATGAAAGGTGGCACTGCAGAACTTTTTTCCTTCTTACCAAAGCAGAACTGGTATTTTTAAAGATTTATGTAACACGAGGCATCTGAGCTAAACACTCTGAGAAACACTGAGTGAAATTTAGGGACTGATTCTACACAATCTGCCCTTCTGCCTGAATCCAGTGAGTCCTGCCAAAGGCAGGGGTGGTCAAACACATACCTCAGCTTTTCTAGGGCCAGGGCCTTACTGAAACACATGCCAGCCCCTGCTGCACTTACCACTTCAGCATTTGAGGTCAGCCCTTAAAAGGGAAAATCCAAGTCAACATGAAAATTTAGGTCAGATAATGTAATCTAAAACCTGGATTAAACTGCTAAACTTCAAAGAAACAGATTATCTTTCATCCAGATGTGTGAGGGAAGGCACTGACAGCTGGGAGAATTTGAAACATGGGATAAAAGGCAACCAAAAAAGGTGACTTCTCCCTTTGGTTGTGAGTGGATTTAGTTTGTGCCAAAACATCCTACATGTATTCTATCCACTGCTGCCTTCCAGCTTCCAGGATTGCACACAACACAAGTTCTGGAAGTTTGGAGACAGTTTTGGTGCAGCCCAAAACTCTTTTTCACCTTAAATTAGGTGAGCTTCAAAGCAAACACATGAGGACATGACAAGAGTCCTGTGCACAGGAGCTGTCACTACCATCCAGTTTGAATGCAGTGATCAAGGGCCTTCAAACAACTGAAATGTCTTTCAGTGAAAGGAGTAAAAAGATGAAAGATATTTTGATAAACAGAAAAAACAAAGCTGTCACACACAAAATTACTTCAGTGTGGAAGATGAGTTTGGAGATGTTTTCCTAGTTTGATCTGGTATTCATCTAAACAAACTAATGGCACCACTTATATCTTATATTGTTAGGAAAAAGCCCTCTTTAAATTCTCCTATGACATGTGGATTTAAGACCTGCATAGTTACATGAAAAGACCTGCAAGTAACTTTGCATTTTAGATGACCAACTGAATCCTCACTCTTTGAATCTGTAAGCAGGAAAAAAACTAGTACTGACTTTGCTGTCTTATTTATTTAAAAAACAGGAGTTGAAAGGCACAGGGAAATAGCCTACATGAAACACATGAAGAGTTTAATGGCAAACAAACAAACATATGAGGCAGCAGAGTGCTGCATGGCAGTATAAAAATCAGATAACCCTCTGCAGCACCTTCAACCAAAGGAAGAAAGTAGTAGGATGAAGGAAAGAAGCAGGAAAGAAGAGAAAAACTTATCATAAAATATTAATAATTTGAAACCCTACAGTGGCCAGGTGAAGAACAGAAGAAAGGAAAATAATTACATTTATCATCAAGTACAGGCTCCTGAGGAGCTGATTGGTGTTAAATCATTCATGCAATTGTCTTCTGAATTAAGGCACAGAAATCAAAGGTCCAGACTTGCAAACACCTTTGGGTGTCACAGTATTGAGCACAAACTTTTGACAAGTAACAACTTCAGTGGAGTCCCAGTTCAGCTAGCTGGGATGTGTGTGCTCCCTACAAGGAGAACTAAAGATACAATATCCCAGGAAAACCCTACAGAGCCCAGGGAAAACCATGACTATCTGGCAAGGCGCCTTGGAGAAGGAATCTGCTCTGACCTGAGCAATGTCATCCTCGGTCTGAGGTGAGGTTCTTTGCTATCAGGACAGGTGTTCAGTGTAATTGTCCCCACACAGTTGCCTCCAGGCTCTTCCTCTGACTGCCATAATCCCAGAATTGAACCACAGAAGCCAGATCACAAGCTGGGAGTCAAGAGAGTCAGCCAAGCAGAGAGGCATCTCACTGAGCCAGCAGGGATTTCCTGAGGACAAACCTAAAATATCACCTTTGCCAGAAATAAAAGCTTGAGTATAAAATATCACCTTTGCCAGAAATAAAAGCTTGAGTAATATACCTGCTTTGAGGAGCCAAGCCCCTGTTCCCTCTCCATGAAACCACTTCCCTTAACGATATTTTTCAAAGCTGAGGGAAGTCTTCTCCTTCCTTCCTTTCAAAAAGTACACTATCCTCCTTTCTAGTATCTGAGTGTTTCAAATTCTCACAAAAAATATAGTTTCATTTGCTGTCAACAGCTCATCCAACATCCACAGTTTTGTTTTGTTTTTTTTTAATGGGGAGGCAGAGAAACAGTAATGTCTTTTGAAAACATGCAAGGATCTGCTTCACCAGATTTTCAAATTACGGTCTGAAAATGAACTGCATGCTCTACTTGGACAATTTTCCAGGGGAAGAAAAAATCAACATGCTTTAAGACACTGCTTTGAAAACCTTGCATAGAGCCAGCTGCAGTCTATCATATCAAGTTTTCTTCTGGATTGATTCTCCCAGAAAGGTTTCATCAGCTTACAAGCAGCAGAGTTGTTGTTTCATTTTCCCTCAGGATTCTGCTGTGTGTCAAAGTAAGAAATTGAGACTAAACAAGAAAACATGGAGTAAAGTTTAAATACCTCTGCTGTGAAAGCTGTTAAATGAGAAACAGGCATTGCAGACTACAAGTGTCAATTAGGAACTGGTTCCACTGGGAAATGACATTTTCACATTGTTTCTGCCTTCTGGTTTGCTGTTGACAAATCTGAGTTTAGGAAGTTATCCTCTAGTTCCACATGTTCCTGACATCTTTCCTTTACACCTGTCAGAACAGAGATTTCACACAGAGCTTATTTGCCACTATCATTTTAAATTAATAAAAAAATTTCAAACACTATAATAAAAATATCAGATTGCCTCCTCACTCACTGCAAATCTGGGGTACTCGGTTGTCAGAATGAAGTAATGATTCTGGAAATCTCTGGCTTTTGCACCCAAATGTAAGTATTTCAGTGAGATCTGATCTGTGATTGACAGGCAGGTGCAATGCAGTCCCAGAAGTCTCCCTTACAGATTGTAAATTGCATTGCCTTTTTGGAAAAAACAAAAGGAAAAGAGTCAGAATGACTGGAAGCAAAACATCCAGTGAATGCTTTATGAACCCTGGTGAATTCAAAAAACTGAACATTATCCCACAGTGTTCCAAAAGTACTTTTTAGGAGCGGGACTCATTCAGAGCAAGGCAGCTCCTCCTACGTGGGGATATAATTGCCAGGGACAGTGTCATGGTCCTGCCCTCAAGTGATGACAAGACCAGAGGAGAGTTACCATCCCTGGCAAAGCTCTGCTGCAGGAATCTGAGAACCTCCTCAGCTTCTGGACTGGGAGATGGTCTGTTCCAAACTCCCACAGCAGGGGTTAAAAGTTTTGAGCCCAGCACAAAAGGCTTCACAACAATAACAAATCAATCCATACAGAGCCCTAGCTTATGAAAAATGCCTGATTGACTCCTGAGTGGCTGGAAAGGAGCAGCTGAAATTGAAATTCGGTCTTGTAATTCTGTCTCCAAATGCTATTGTAATTCCATCAGTTTCCTTTCACGGCTCGCTCCTGGACTCCTCCAGGCTGAGATTTCATGTATCACTTACCCCCACACTTATAGCTGAAATCAGGAAGAGGCTTGATCCTGTAACGTGTGTCATCATGCCACTGTGCTTCCCAAGGACCAAAAATACCCTCCCCTGCACCGCACCAGGATAATTGGAATGCACTGCCATCAACACAAGAGTCGATGTTTCTGCTGCATCTGCATTCCACACGGACTGTGAATTTGACAAGCTCCCATAATAATGGAAAATATTTCCAACAACTTTCAGAGCTAATATATTCTGATCCCTACAGAGCAAATTTTCTAGAAGAGAAGTGTATCAATTTCCAGCTAAGAGTTGGTTAAGAAAGGCAGAGCTTTCCACAGAGAGGAGTATAACAGTGAAGACACAAAGGCAGAGAAAAGTTATTTTCAAAACTTTCAAGCATGCATTGTGCCTAAAGCCAAGTCTGCATTCCCCTGTCTCAAATGCCATTAAATTCCAGGGAAACCTGGGAACCTGTGCTTGAATTAGAATCATCAAAGACTTTGGCAGAGGGCCTGTGCAGTTACTGACAAATTAAAAGTTGAGAGTTTCTCTGGAGTATCTGTCCTCCACACCTACTAACACAGAGAGAGGAGAGGACCCCCTGACTGAAGTCCCACATAGAGGAACAGCTGCTAGAAATTAGCAAAACACATGTGAACTCAGGAGAGTCAAGTGGGCATGGACAGACCCAGAGAAAAGCCACAGAAACTCACCATGCAGCAGGACTGGAATAAGCAGGTTCCCGACTGTGCAGGAATGATGGACAGTGGCATCCAGTAAGGCCAGCTAACATGGGAGTTTCCCTTCTTGCTCATTTCATAAGGAATTTTGGTGTATCCCTGTGGCAGAAATGAAAACACAGTTCTGTAAGGGGATTTTTCCTCCCCAGTGTTGAGCAGAACGCAATCAAAATAAAGCTGGAAAGAGAATGGAAGTCCAATATACTGTGGGGCACAAGATGGCAAGCAGCCTCTCTTCTGCAGTCAGCAGCTTGTGTGGATTTATTTGATTAAATCCTCCAGATGACTCCAATGTCTATGCCATGAACCAGAGTTTCTGCTCCCGTGGACAGACATCAACAGGCTAGTGAAGAATTCCCATAACCAAAGGGTGAATTTGGGGTTTGCTTCTCATGCTAATCCAAAATAGCACCAATGCATTGATGTTCAGATGTAGCACTCTGTTCTTGGTTTTGGGGAACAGGAGCTATTGACACTTTTTGAGTCTGGCTTGACCTAACACCATTCAAACTAATTCTTAGTCTGACAAGAAGAGCAATTTCTGCTTCTTGTCATATTGCATTAAATTAGAAGATATGTCAAAGGTGTCTACAGTCAGAAGTGCCCTTGGCATTACGAGATTCAACACCAAATTAATATTTTCAAACACCACTGTTCATGGAGCTAAATGGCCAACATATATATTCACACACAGGAATCAGATGTCCTCATTGTTAGGCTCTAACTTGACAGCAGGGTGGGATAAATATGGTGCACAGCAATTCTACGTGTTTCTCTCTCACATTTCAGGCTGCCCATCACAACAACATCTACAAAGGTCTATTCAGCTAAAAAAGAAGAGACGCCATCCAGAAAGTGCTTCAAAAGCACAATATTGATGTTCAGATTTTAGGCTATGAATGCACAAGCCCAAAGAAAAGACCTTTTAGGGTCATCTTTCTCCAGGAAAACGTTTCTTTTCTTTCAACTGACCACTCACCAGTCATGAGGAATCCGTGAAAAAAAAGTATTCAAGCCCACAGTCTTCTTGAATACAGATTTATGGACTTAAACATCATTATGCTACAAAGTTAGCCTCAGTAGCCACTTCGATCCTACACTTGTCACTTGAATGAGAAGATGCAAATTAAAAAAGAAAAAAGAGTACCACTAGTAGTGAATGTGTGCTATCAGTGTGCTTGGACAAGACACTAAGCTTCAGGAACAATTCAAAGGTTATCACCATATGCTGCATACAATCTACAAATTTTGACCTTGAATCAGAAAAAGCAGTTCAGATACATTACTTAACAATGAATCAAGCTGGCAGTCTTGAGAAATTTCAGCCCCAGTATGAGCTATTGATTCCAGTTTTGCATAACAATTGCCAGCAGTCTATAAGATTTTACTTAAAAGGAGGAAACTGGTGAGGCAGAAAGCTTTTGCTTAATTTCACTCACCTTCTGTCCTCTGAATAAAACCAGCCATGTTTTCTAGAATATTACATCTCCTCCTCTTTCTTGCTGTTAAGACTGTCATTTTTTTACTCACGCAGGCAGACGACAAGGGAACATACGGCCTATTTCTCTATGACAAAACTCTTAAAATTACACCAAAGAATTCCCAGCAGAAATCTGTGAAAGCAGCATCACAGTACTTGCACTGGAGTGCTACTCCTGGTGGCTCAGCCCTCTCCCCTCCTTGCAGGCCTCTGCTCACAAGCCAGAGGGGTTATTGCCTTCCTATTCTGTTCAAAAGGTCATTTCTTAAGAACTGTGCTCTTTGCACAACATGAAAATAGCATATAAACACACCTGCTAAGAAGATCAGGGTTTGCAGGGTCTGCCTGCATCTTTACAAGGCACAGGGACTAAGGCAAATCATGCTTCTCTGTTCTGATTATTCCTCAGCTGCAAATAGTGCACAGAGCCAAAACATTTCCTTCCCTTTAAAAAGCCTCCCAGGGCTTTTAAAGCCTCATGAAACCGACACAAATGTGAATTCAACACACTGCCTCTCCCTTCCGGGCTGCCAGGCTCATTAGAAAGTTTTTAAGTCACCTTATTGTGGCTGTTCTGTGGGATACAAGCGACCTCATATTGCTGGTAACTTCTCCAAGCAGCCTGATGCTAACTTCGCTTTCCCTATCGATTCTGCTCACTTGACAACATTGATTTTTGTTTTTCCTCTCCACATTTCTGCTATGATGAAAAAGCCATGGCATTTGCATTAGCTCCGTTTTTTTTGTGCCCCGGGATCACTGAGGAGAAACAGGCACCATGATGCCAGCTGAGTTATTGAGGGGAATAAAGAGGGTCCCGAGAGAGTGACGGGTGCCACTGGCCCCTGCATCACACAGAAAGGGCATCTCAAATACATGGAAGGTAAACACTCCTGCAGGTGTACACACACACACAACACTTACTGGCAAGGAAGAGACAGCATTATTCCTTTCCATGTGAAAAAATGTCTTGCTTTGTGAAAGCAATTTTAGATGGAGCCATTGAGCACATTCAGGCATGGCCACAGCATGTCCCAGCTGGCCTCTGGTGGCCTGTACCTAATGGATTGCACTCAAGCTGTTCCAGTCTGTGCCAAGGCCACAGAAAAGTCAGCCTCAAATCAGGAAGCCGTAAGTCCCCCTTCAGTCTTTTATTTGTACCCAGTGAATACTGAGGGCTTCTGAGAATCCTGCCAGAAAACCTTGAGAAACTTTCCTCCAGTTTTGAAAGGACTCGAATAGGATTGTCCTTTTCAAAAGGCTTCTGAAAAGGGTTCAGCCTATTCTGATGTGCCTCTTCTTACCATTTTCAAGCCTTCTCCATTTTCTATCAGTGCTGGCATGTGTGAAAGCATCATTGCCTCTCTATCCAGCTTTTGGAAAGGGAAGAATATTATCCCACTGTCTTTTAGAGAGACTAGGTGTACAAGAAGGAATGAATCATGAGAATTCCTAAATACCAAAGCACAGCCTGGGCTCTAGAGAGGGCTGTCACTGCGCCCTGTGCTCTCTCATCCCTCTTCTGTGAAATCAATTTGTTCCCTTCCAAAAGCTTGCAAGTCCAGTACTGCAGTCACTGAACCCTTTGAACACCCTGAAGCAACTACAAAATCTTACCAACTGTTTTAAAAGCTGCAGTAAAAATTCAACAGCCTTGATTTTTTCCAGGGAAGCCTCAGCTCCAACAGAATTCCCACTGACCACAAGGAGAACAGCAATATCCAGCCCTTCCTATCCTTGGAGCACGGTCCTAGTACACTTCTAGGACCTTTGTAACCATACTCTAAATTGCCTGAGAGGAAACCCATGAAGAAGCTATTAAACAAGTGCTAAATGTGAGGAAAATTCCTGTCCATAGAAAAAGCTTCCTTAATTCTGTCTCTCAGATGGTTAATGCAAAGCTTGAACGTGTCATTAATAGAGTATAAGGTAAAAACCCTCTAAGCTGTTGTTTTCAAATAGCAATGCCTATATCCTATGGATTCATAAACACATCATGCATTCTGGAAACAGGCATGATTTGATCTGGGGTCCTTTTTGTCCTTGTGCCTCTGCACAGTCAATCTCCCACCTTTACCTATCTCAAGATGCAATTTGATGCTGCATTTTCAGGTGGCACACATGAATATACTCCAAGAGCAGACCTGCAAATGCCTTTCTGTACTCCCAATGTCTCCTAACTCCAGAAACACCGTCCTAGAAATACATTTCCATTCCACTGCCAAGTGAAATGGAGTCTCGAGGTGCTCCCACCTCTCGTGCCACCGAACTCTCAGCTTTGTGAAAGGATATCTGCAGTAGTATCAAAGAACTGCAGAACTCACAGCCCTATGGCCAGATGTTGGGAAAGAAACTGAATAGGGAACAGCTTGTGAGTGAGCTCCTGAGAAGCACTCTGAACTCTGCCACAATGTCTCAAATTTCTTACCCTTTGAGTTGGAAGATAGGTAGATTCTATTTTTTTTTTCCCCAGCAAAGAAGCAAAAGGTCCATGCTAAAAATACTCCACACATTTTCAAAACTGCTGCTGAGAACAGAATAAAACCTGATGTATCAAGTGGTATCAAGTTACTTTTCCATATTATGTAAAAACATACAAAGTACACAGCAGCTAATCCCAAATTTATTTACCTCAGCAAATCTTTGCATTTACTGCAACAGTCTGAGCAGTGTGTGAAACACAGAGGTTACTTGGAATGAACACTGTTAATTTAGAGTGGCATTACTAGGCTATTAAAGCAGAAAGATAAGCATGCTGCAGCTTAGACCCATCAGCTGATGGAGACAAGCATGTGCTGGGACACGTTTGCTGAAGCAGAGACTGCTGGGGAGACACATTTTGTTCTGAAGTGACAATGCTGTCCTTCTCTGAGAACTCCTGAGTCTCTGCATTGCTGTCAGCATCTTCTTAGTGAGAGTAACCCCAAATGCCAGAGCCCCAAGGAGGGCTGGCTGGATGCAGAGATGCCAATTCCTACATAAAGGACCTGGCTGGGAGAGGCTGGATGCCCCAGGGGGCCAGGACTCCTCCTTTTCTAATAAAATTTCAATGCTGCTGCCTATTGCAATGGTTCTTTATTTTCTTCACCCTCCCACTTTAAACTGATTAGCCCACTTGGGCAAATGAGACCAGAGTGTAGTGGTTCTTCAAAGATAAAATGTCAAGAATATTCAAGAAGGTCTTGCTCCCACAGAAATACACTTAAGGAAATCAACACATTGTGCAGAAGAAAAGCAAAAAAGCTTCAATGACTGTTACCAGAATATTTTCTTTCAGTAAGGCCAGGGGCTTTTGTCCACTACTCACTGAACTAATGGTAAATAAAACAGGAGAAATATTCCAATCTACAGAGAAGCTGGATGCCCAGGAAGTTTGAAACAACCTCTAACACCTTTCTGCATCTTTGAAAATGTTCCGATCATCTGGCTGTCAATAATCTTTTGCTTTTCTCTGCTCTTGCTGATCCTCTGGTAGGACTGAGTGGGAACACTGCTCTCTAAGGATAAGATCATTCTTGCTGGGTTTTTTTTACAGACACCTGCACATTTGAGTAAGTAGCACACCTTTAAATATTTGAAAGCTATCGTCTTGATATGTTTTGAAGAGTAGACAGCAAAACCCAACCTCCTATGCTAAGCTTAGTTTCTATTTTGAGTAAATCTTGTCCTTTTCTTCTACCTCCCCATTGCTTCTTTTTAATGTTTAAAGGGAAAAGTAAATTCCCCTTAAGCAACTAAGTGCTAGGTACAGTAAAAAGAATCTTTATATTGTTATTACTCTAAAATGAAGGGAAGTACAGATTGGAGTTTACAGCACAGAAAAAATAAAAAATATTTAGACAGAGAAATTCATGTAGTAGAGGCATCTGAAGATTACTTTCTTCTTTTAAATTTTGTGAAGCAAAATGTATTGTGGTACTTAAACAAATTCCAGCCTCTAAAGAAAACAGATACAGAAAAAATATATATGTCTGAAATGTCCTTGAAAATTTATTAATGATGATATATTATGAACTTTCCTTTTAAAAAAAGGAGAAAATGTACTACAGAAGACATGGCTTCTGTATGCTTTTTGGATCAGCAAGCCCAGGCCTTTTGTTATATACCAATTGATTTTAAGTACAGATTTTACACAATTCGAGCTCTTAGGATATTTCTCATTTTAAAAATTCATATAGGAAGCTGAGAGATAGATTTAGAAGAGAACACAACACATATTTGTAAAATAATTGCAGCTTATTGACCAAAGCCATTAAAGGCACTGCAGACAACAGCATTACTTGACAGTCCTCATCGAGTTATTGATTCCCTTTTCTCTCCCAAAAGCACAGTTGCTCAGGCTTTGTTCAGTTTACTGAGCACAAGGCAGAAGCACCTTTTCATTGCCACTGCTCCAAGCTGTTATTAGACACCACTCCCCTGTGCTGCTTTTGGCAGGAAAGTGTTGGTGTGAGGTGCCAGGCAGAGACAACACTCCTCATTTAGAGGTGAGGAGTGTGTTTGTTGTTAGCACAAGGGCTGCATCTCAGGCCCCAGCAAACTGTGGAGTCTCGTCCAGATTCCTGCTTTACCCTTGCACAGGCATCTCAGAGAAGTGATAGGAAGGGTTGCAGCAACCCGTGTATGCAATGGTGACATCTTGATACTGCTTGCAAATGAGAAAACCCTGAAGTCTGGGCTTCCTGATGGAACAGAACACATCCACTGACCTCTTCCCACAAAGGAATGGATCTTAGTGCTGGGAAAAATCTGAAAGGAGCCCAAAGGCAGCTGGGGAGAGTATGCTCTGATGAAGCAATCGGTGTTCCCAAAGGAATTCAGTGGGGCAAAAGGGCCAGGCATGCAGAGATCTGAATGCAGATGGGAACACAATGCAAACTCTGGTTACATCAACAGTGGAATCAACCCCCAGAGCTGTAAGAGGTTTCAAGAATCAGGTAGCTGTGATGACAGACAAGGAGCCCTTGGGTTCCCCCTCTCTGCTCACATGAGCTACAGCCAGGATAGGGCACGTTCCCGGGTGCTGGACATTCTCTGATTTGGTGACCACTGCAGGTCCTCTGCCCCACATCCTCTCCCTCCAGGCAGCAGCTGTTCCTGCTGAGCCTCTTCACAAGGCTCATTGCTTTGGAGCAGCACTGCAGCCACCTGAGATCCAGAGAAACCTCCTGAGAATTCCATGGAAATGAAGCTCCTGCAGCTCACTGAAGCTGCTTCAGAAAGAGTTCACCGCTGTAGTCCAGTGATTCCTCTGCAGATGGCCATAGCTGCTGCAGCCCTGGAGGGGAATTCAGTGTGTTGCTTCTTGCTCATCCAGAGCCTGTTTGACAGAGGAATTCCCAGAGAAGAGCCACATTTCCTAACTCCATGCCATAACACACCATGCATTAGCCACAATTAAAAGCATAATTACAGGCACTTGTTCTTCAAACTCTTTCTCCAATTGCAGATCAAGTGGCAAAAGCATGAATGGGGTTGTTTCAGAATAACTATCAAGAATGCAGCCAGACTTTGATCTTATTTTCTGGACTTATCCATGACATGTCTGTGCTTCTGCAAGGGAAGAACCTCTTGGTCCCATCTCAGCATGTAAGCTGGAAAAGAACAGCTTAGGGACCTCTGCCTGAAGTGTATGCTGTGAATGATGACACATGCACAGGGGAAGCAGCAATACAACCAGCACAGGCCCCAGACCTACAGCTGGTTTTTGGCAGCTTGATGTCAGCTTGAATTTCCATCAATTCATTTCAAAAAGTTGCAGATAACGACAACACATTAATCACTGTGCAGGACTAACTCCACAATGAAAAGCACTTTGTTCTGAGTGGGGAAGTGTATTCATAAAGAAGACCATTTGCCATTCCACATTTTACTGAGTGGGTTGGCATTTTCCAGTGGCATCATGCTCTCATCAGAATTCCAATTGCAGTGCTATTGCCTGATCCAACCCCATCCCCACACACCAGTTGCCTGAGATGATCAGCATTGAACCCCTCTGTTGCCACACAATCTTTTGATGTGGGAACACTTCAGTGGATGTGGCTAGATTAAGAAAAAAGGAGAAAAAAAAAAGGCTCCCAGTCCTGTTCTGGTTAAAGAACTTGCAGTGACCAGAAGGAAATCAATGTTGTGGAAATATGGTATCCCAGGAGAACTGACCCACAGTGCTGCTGCTGTCAAAAGTGAAAGACAGATAGTTCAGGCAATGGCAGAAGTGTCTGTTCTTTGGACTAGCGAGAAGAGTGTCAACTGAGAAACAGGCTAAAAAAGCATCTGAACCAGGTGGCTTCATTCTCTCAAGGTCCAGAAATACCAAAGAGAAGCAACCTTGCAATGACTCTAATTCATCACAGCACTAGGGAACCTGCCAAACAACTCAGCCGTTAAACAAAAATACAGGCAGAATTCTTTACTCACAGCATCAGAGCAGAGGGATGACAACAATTGGTTTCTTGTATGGAAAACAAGAGAAGAGAACAGGCTTTCAGCTCAAAATTAAGTGGATGAGAAACAAAAGTGGTAAGATAATTGTATCAGTTACTTAAAGGCACTGATGTCCCCATTTTACAAGCTCATGGTCACTGCTTACGTCCTGCCAGGTACAACTGGAAGCAAACAGTCTGTCTGATATTGGTACCAGGAAGGGGGGTAGGCATTGGAAGAACCCCACTTCTCTTATTGGTTTGCTTTGAGGGAGGAAAACCTCAAACTGAAGGACAGTATCAGATTTCTGAGCAGGTAATGGGTAAAAAGGGGGTGAAAGGAGCAAAAGCTTTCATGGCGAGTGCAGAATAAATGAGGGTCTTCCATCTCAGATAAAATGAGGAGCTGAGAAAGCCAAGACTTAAAAACTTTTATCAGTCACTAATGAATGAGCAATGAGTGATTTAACTTGTGATAGAAATTTATTCTTATTCTTCCTTTGCATTAAATTACAGTGCTTTGAGCCTTGGTGTACATCTCTGGGGAACAATGGCTGAGAACTGACTGCATGGCAACAAACAGAACTGAGGGAATGCCACAAAACTAACAGAAACAGTCACTTGAATCCCTTAGTGAATTCATTTCAGCCATATTTACACCCACTGCGTGCTCTCTCCAGCTGAACACACCAGAGAATGTGACTGTTGGCAGGAATCGGGCAAATGAACAGTGAATAATAAGCTCAAATAGAGACTATTTGCAGGAACTGAATCTTGAATTTGCATTCAGGTCAGAAATGCTGGTGACAGCAGGCTCTGATCACCCAAGCAGAGACAGGCACAGACTGTGGCTTCTCTGTCTGCTGTTTGACTTTCAAAACATTCCCTCACATGGGACAGACTCCACCTTAACTCTGCTCTCTGAAATTAAAGGATGCAACACTCTGAGCTGATTCAAGGAAATGATGAAAAGAGACATCTGTCAGAAAGATGACTGGTTTTCAAATGGTTTCTACATCTGGTCCAGAGCCATTAGTGGCCATTAGGAGTGGGTGAGAGCACTTAGGATGGAGCAGCTAAGAAGTCCTCGATATAGATAAGCAAGAAGCACTTTGTATCCAGCCTCTTTAGCTTGCTGCTGTTCTAAAAGGAAGTGAGATTCTCTATACATGGCATATCTTCATTTCTGTAATGGAAAACGTCATAAATTGTGTCTGCTTTATGTGATTTTAGAAATCTGGCAGAAAAGAAACTGAGATTTCATAACTCTCAACACCTCCTCAACCCTACAAAATTTAGGGGGAAAAAAAGTGCTTTGCAAAGCTCTGTCAGTCTCCCTTTGGCTTCTTAAGTCTCTGCACTTTCCACTGTGGTAACTGTCTGCTAGTGTTTTCAGGGACTAGAGAGAATTCTCTCACTTAACTGCATTGTCAGGGGAGATTAATGCACGATGGGAGCTGGAAGAGAGGGAACTTGGCTTGCCTGTCTTTGTTCAAGGTCATGCAACTGCTCCCTTCAAAGAGCCCTCTGGCACCTAAGCTTTCCCACCACAGGAACTATTCCCTCACTGTACCTACCCAGAGGTGATACCAACCCTTTCCTAGAGGGGAGCCAAAATCTCCAGCTGTTTAGAGAACCCTCAGCAAGACCTGGCTGCTGCTTCTCTCCCTGCCTTGTACTGTGGCTGCTGTGACTCCTTCCCGGCTGTCCCTCTGCACATGGAGAGCACAGCAGCTCAGGTGCCTCCCCCTCACTGCTCTCCCTAGGAGCTGCAAGGATTTGCTTCAGCTAGGGGAAAGCTTCACTCCTTGAAGGGGGCAGCTGTGGTGTTTTCTCTCCACAGAACCAAAGTTAATTCTCAGCTTGCCAAGAGTACAAGTGTACTGAGTTTCCTCGTCGGCTTAGACTTTTAAGTAATCACTGGGACTTTCAGGTGATCAGCATACCTTAGGATAGGGCTCTGCTGGGTCCTACCACAACAAAAGGTTCAGGGCTGTGTTTATGAAAAAATCCACTCTTGTCATTATTTTTGAAACAAGTTCCCTTTCATTTAAAAGTCGCATTTGGAACAAAAGTAAATAGTTGTTTCATGGCATTATTTTTACTACAAAACCAGCTGCAGCCCAGAAAAAAACTTTCTGACCTCATCTGGAGGGCTGTTACACTTATGTCTTAAGTACAGGAGTTACAGTTACTCTTTACAGTAAATTATTTAATCACAAGACAGTGTGTTGGAGCCTTGGATTCATCTGTGAGTATGACACTTCCATAGCTGATAATCAAGCAAATCTGTGTGTCTAAACACACACCAACACACCTATGCAATTGTGGAGCTGTTCCTCACTGCCTTTTCCAGGAACTCCAGCAGTGTGAGGTCCCTAAATCTCTCAGGTCTGAGATTGCTTGGTTCTTTTCCTCATAGATGTATTCCTTGTCATGGTTACCAACACCCTCTCTCACTCCTGAACTATTTACCACATGCTGTACCTTTGTATTCCCACTAACAGTGCTGGTGTCTCTAATGTGATGTCTCAACGTTGCAATCCAAAACAGGGGAAGGGTTTTGTCTTGCAAAAACACGACAAAAAACAAAACAAGAGAGCAGACTCCCTTCCTGCAAACATCTCATCCATCATTCTGGCAAGCATGCTGACAAGAAAGGAGTAAAGGGTCACAGATGTCCTCTGGCAGATTATGTCTAATTGACCATTTCGCACCCCCACGAGGCAGTGCCGTATCTGAGGGGGTTCCTTTACTCACTGACAACAATCAGAGTCAAATCCATTTCTATGACACTACTTTCCTCTTCTTCCTTTACTCTCTGCACTTCCCTGCTGTGCACACACACACTCATCTGGTCACACCATATGAATAACCACAGCTTCTCTGCAAAAGGATAAAGAAGGGACCCTAAACATTATCCAGTTCCAGCCCCCTGCCATGGGCAGGGACACTTTCCACTATCCCAGGTTACTCAGAGCCCCATCCAGCCTGGCCCTGAGTACTCCCAGGGATGAGACATCCCCAGCTTCTCTGGGCAACCTGTGCCAGGGCCTCAGGACCCCTCACAGTAAAGAATTCCTTCCTGATATCCAATCTGAACCTACTCCCTGGGAATAAAGGTATTCACAGACACAGCATATGTGTACTGAGATGCTTGAGCAAATCACCTTCACTAATACACAGGATTAATTAATCAGTGCATTAATAAATGGTGCAGATATTTCAGATGCCTTTACAACATTATACCCAAGTAGTACAGAGCAAGGTGGGAATGAACGAAAAGGACATCTACTGAGGGTCAGAGTTAGCCCATCTAGGATTTTTCCATTTCTCTAAATTCTTCAGGTGTGATAGATGTTGCCTCTCTGAGGATCCACAACACCTTGAGAAGGTCATGGTCCAAGATCACAAATTCACTAATTCACTGCTTTTTACACCCTAGCATGGCTGTCTTCCAATCTTCCTCTCTTACCTCTTAGCAGAGTGACTGGCAAATTTATCTAAAATGTGGCAGATTTAGATTCAACATTCCCTTTCACAGGGACTATAAACAAGATCCCAGTTAAATTTCCTAAAATTTAAAGCAAAATGTTTTATCTAACCTCCCTGTTAAAGTTGTAAAATACTCCCTAAATCACAGAAAACAAAAAAAAAAAAAAAAAAAAGGAAAATTAATTACTGCATTGCATGCTGACTGCAAGTTCCATCTGGAAAAGAAAGAGGCTAAATCTGAGGACATTTACTGTGAGATAAATAAGCCTGAAATCCAAGAATTTGCAGCTAAACAAAGGAGTTAACTACCACATTACTTCTCACTCTTGCTTACTTGGCTTCAATCAATATTTTGCTGTTCACTGAAAATCAAAAAACTCAGCAGACTGATGGCTAGGGCACTTCACCAGCCCATACAACATGCAGGAACTGGTCCTCTCAGGTTAAGGGCAGCAAAATCACATCTCCCACATCCTGCATATGAGCTCTTAATACTGATGTACTCAGTGAAATCTGAAGAGCAGGAAGAAAATAGCTTTGCTCTTCTCTCCCCTGCCTAGTAAGAAAGAGCTGTTTCAAGGACCTGTTCATAGCAAATTGTTCATCAATATAAATCCCAAGCAAACGTTAGAGCCAAGGCCAAGAGCCTGAGGAGGGCTTGGTCAGCTCAAAGCAGACACTGCAATATCCTGCCCTGAGTTATCCAGGTCCATGCAAGCAGCGCCAGGACAATTCCATTCTCTCTGTCACTGAGCAAAGCACTCCCAGCACGCAGCTCAGCAGCCTGGCTTCACATCTGACTCAGCTCCCCGAATGGCTCCTCTTTCCTTCCCCTTCCACAGCTCACAAACCAGTTCATTTTAAGCCCAGAAGTATTCAAACAATAAGAAAACTTTTTGGGGGATGCTGTTCCAAGCATAATTTATCTTCTCTTGTCATTTGGGTGTCCCACAGGTACCACATTGATTCTCCAGAAATAGAGAAGGTGGGATTAGAGGAGTTATGTTTGTGTTTGTATGAGTCAAACAAAACAGATTAAACACACTAGAATCCTGAGGAACGAGCTTCCCTGCAGCCTGGATGGTGGAGTAGAGCTCCCTTCTGTGGAGGCAGCACGACACAGGCACAGACTGCCTCGTTTCCCCAGAAGCCTGGAAAGGTTTGGAGAAGGGAAAACACATTTCCTACCTATCTAACACAGCACAACACAGCGAGAGAGAGATGAATTGCTTTGCTTTAGTCTATCATTACCTTGTCATAAAACACTATTAGCCTAATGCTTCATTCCATGGGAGCCTTGCAGGAGTGTGCTCTCTTTTGGGGGACACAAGCAGCTGGCTCCAAACTACATTCTGCCATGGAGGAATCCATGTTGAGGGTTTAAATTATCTGCATATCTTTAATCTTAATCCAGGGAGCCATGGAGGATCTGCTAGTTATTTATAACAGGGCTGGGGTGAGCTGCTGTGAGCAGGGTAATTGAAACACTATTTCAGCCTGTCTGCCACTGATTTGTGTAATGGCTGATGTTAGCTATGGCATAATCACAGTGCTAAATGGAAAATAAAGAATAAAAATGCATTAAACATACATTTTTATGTTGTGTTTTATGATCACATTTTTTATTGCACTTTCAGATTCTGTTGTTCCTTCCTTTCTGAGATCAATTTACTTGCCTGGCAGCAGTTTTCTGTATTAAAGCTCAAGAAAGCTGATCTGCTTTCCCTTATTCTCTTGATTACGGGAGCTTTCACCCTGAGAGCTACTGAATTCTAAAGACTGAGGTCTATGACCTCTTTTTAAAGTTGCTGTCACAAAAAAAGATCAGTTCATGCAAATTATTGTGCCTTAAATAATAATCTTGATTTCCCAGAAAGATATTACTTTGTTCTTCCCTCTATGACTTTTTCGGCATTTATTGTTAATTCTTCAATCCATTACTTGTCATATACTATTTTTGATATTTGACAATAATTTCAGTTAAGTGATTTAGTGCTGTCACAAATCAGGAAAGACATGATTTACCATCATGCCCACTATTTCCTCTCCTTTTAAAGGAGAAACTACTCCCAGACCTCATTTTTTGGTTTCTATGCTGGGGTGCCTTGCAATTCCTCCAGCAAGCATCAGACACCCATCTGTGTCCCTAAGTCACCATCCAGCCTTGGTGACTTCTGGGTGGGTCACACCCATCTGGTTTCTGGGCAGGAATCTGCTGACCCTCAACAGCTATCCCATCACCCCTCCTGCAGCTTGGTATCACAGGTCCTGTCTGGTTTACACTCTGCTTCCACACCCAAATAACCAGGAACTGCACCTGAATGTCACCTCTTAGTCCCTGGATGCCAAACCACCTTAATAAAATAAAATAAACCTGTGACTAACAGCCTGCTCAGCAGATTATAGCAGGAGCCACCTGCAGACCAGCTGGTGCTGAAAGAGGAGTCAGCAGAACTCCAGGGACTCCAGAATTCCCTGCTCCAGAGCTGAGCTCCAGTTTTAATGGCAGCAAACCAGGTTCATTTCCAGCAATCCCTGTATGTGTTTTGTCAGAAGCTCCTCAAAACCAGCAGATTTCTGTGATATACATTAGACTTGACAAATATGGTTATTCCCAAGAAATATACACTTTCTCAATGAATTTCCAACTTTCAGAATCTGAGACAATCCCAGGCCATGCCAGACAAACTAAGGCAAGCCTTAACTGTCAAATACACTCTGTCAATCTGCACATCCCAGCCATGGAACAACCTGCACTCCCAGTCACCTCCAAGGTGAGCGCCCTGGCTGCAAACCTCTGTCTTTCAGCTCTGAATTTTAAACCTTAGCTCTTCCATTTCCTTAGGAAGCACTCAGCCTAGAGCCTTAAAGATTTTTCTCAGGCTCAAGTCTAAGTCCACAAACTTGGTGGCAGTCCAGTTCTGCCATCTGTTCCGACTTCCACACAATGCAAGGAAGCATTATTTTCTTTCAGAATCTCCTCTAGTATCATAGACAGCACCATTATCAGAATAATAATGCTCTGAGAGGACAGCATGGGCTGAACATAATAAAAATCCCTTGTAAACTGGCTGGACTTGATCCAGTGTATTCCACTTTCATACCACCCCTGACAGGTGCTGAGAAGTGTCCTGTAAGAAGAATAACTGTGAACTAATAAGTGTTAAATCTGCTGATGCTTTCACAGGAGCATTACAAATGAAGTGCAGCCAGACCACCCAGCAAAGTCACACCAGCTGCTGGCTAAAGGCACATATTTTATTCACTGCCCTTTGCCATGCTCCTTCTCACACACATATAAACTGCTCAATCCTTTTTATTATACAAAAGAAACTCAGGTATTTCCAGAAGAAAATCCAGAAAGCAGACAAAGAAATTGTGTTGGGAAGCAGGGCTCAGCCAAATGCATGGAAGGCACATGTGGGCCAGGAGAATGTGGAGAGCAACAGGGACTCTGTCGTAAATCAGTGAGTTACCACCTTTCTCTCTCATGAGATGGCATCTGGATATTTTTAACCCCCCAACAATAACCTTCTAAGAACACAACAGAAAAGATTTGTGGCTTGCTACAGCGAAAAATATCATCATGTGCACGATCTTGGTGAGAAAAGGTCACTTGCTTCCTTGGAAAGATTACAGAAAAAGGAAGAAATCATAGGAAGGGAACTCTGATACATGAGTACCTAGAAACCCACTGAGAAAACCTAATCCCCTATAACTGCTGTGCAGAAGCTGAAAGGCAGTCATTTAACCTTTGGACTGCCACTGCTACACAGCTACAAAAGCATCCATGTGAAACATTTAAGTGGTTGAAGCTACAGCTGGGAGAGACCTAGCCTACTCCCATGAAGTCTGACCCACTCAGTCCCCAGAGAGAAGATTCATCACTTAAAGCTAATAAATATTTCACAAGTACAAAAAAAATTAGCATATTTCTAAATCTGGAAATATCACTCTGTCTCAGGCAGACAATTCCTCATCTAAGCAGGGAGTACAAATGTATTTTTCTACTGTAGAGATACTCACTGCTCCTGGCATGGGTTCACATTATTGAAGTGGCTTCTTTTTCACAGCAGAGACATGTTCTAGTAAGGTTGGGATATAATTTTACAGACAGAGGCTTGGGTGAATCCTGCCTTTGGGATGTTGTTATCTAATGGTAAATATACTCTACATGCTTCAGGGAGGTTGGAATGTTATTTTCCTTAATCTAAAAAATGTGTCTATGACAGAAGAGAGCTTATAACATTAAAATCAGAGAGATAGGACATACAGGAATGACAGGCACAAAGGCTCTGAAAAGGCTCCCAACACAGTCAGGCAAATATAAGCACAGTGCCCTCATGATGATCAAGACTATTTCCCCCAAAAAATGGGACTCTGGAGGAGCAAATCTGTTAAGGTCACATGCCTGAGCCTGTCTCAGATGGGTTATGTTTGGTTACTGCCTCTTTGAGCAAGAATCACAGAATCAGGGAATATCCTGCTTTGGAAGGGACCCACAAGGATCATCTTAGTCCAACTCCTGGCCCTGTACAGCACACCCCAAAGATCACACCATGTGCCTGAGAGCTCTGTCAGGCTGGCACTGGGATCAGCTCCCTGGGGAGCCTTTCCAATGCCCAACCATCCTCTGGGGAAAGAACCTTTTCCTAACATCCCTCCTAAATTACAGTAAACCAGGTCCTAGCCATAAACTTTTTCAAACACTTTTCTTTGCCAGGATGCAAAGACTGAGTGGGTCTCAGTATTGTGAGTGCACCTTGATCCTGCACTCCTTCTGGTCCTGGTGTAAAGCAGCTGAGCCTGGCCAGCTGCCATCCCATCCTCCTGCTCTCTTCTTGTATGCCAACAACATTCTGAGCCATTTGTCATTAAAAAAAAAAAGAAAAAACAAGGGAAGGAATTTCTTCTGTCTACCTTCCAAAGAGCCTGGCTGCCTCTGGCCCATTGTTTAGTACCATGTCCATGTCTGTTCCTCACTGGATATTTCCAAGTTCACGCCAAGCAAGGCCTAGACTCATTCAGACCTCAGTTTATGTCCATGTACAGCACTGTGGGGAGTGCAGAGAGGAGGAACCACAACAACCCAGGGACTGCTGATGGATCAGGGCCTGGGGGAAGCTGATAAAAGAGCAGCGTGGCTTTCACACCAAACTGTTCAGGCAGCTTGTATGAGAAATCTGCACCCAGAGAAAGGGTCACTTGAGTTCTTGTATGTTGTGACGGCTCGAGAAATTGTAAAAATAGAGAAGGGGTAGGAGGAAAGATACAGTGAAATACAAAAGCTTTTTTTTCCTTCTACATGAAGGTAAAAAGCATCCAAATATTTCTTGTGAAATTGCTGACCAACTATGGCATCTGATAAATCAGACATGGGCTCCTGGAGGAGTACAACACTCACATGCACACACATTTCCAATACTGTGAGGAGTTTTTCCCACTCTTGGGCACTGCAAATCCTCAGTACAAATAGCCTGAGAGCTCTGCTGAATACAGGTGGACTTAAAATATGGTTTAATTTAAAACATTTGCCTACATTCCTTGCTGAATCAGGACGAAAATCCTGTGTGTTGGCACAGCCTCAGCTTTACAGATGCAAGAATTATACCAAGGAGAATGAAGTGAGTCTGTAATTTCCAGCAGAATAACAGACTTACAAAGCTATCAAGGGCCACAAACAAGATGGAGAGAAACAAGGCCAAGATTTTTATCTGTCCTTGAATCATGGCAGAGTGCAAAGGAAGACACAGAGGAAAATCTTTCTTTCCCCCCCTTTTCTCCTGGCTTGGCTGAATGAGTGTGTGTCTGCAGCTCCATTCAAATTGGATTATCTCCCTTTCAGAAATGAATTCACCAAGGAAACAGCTGCTTATCACAAGGCTGCAATTAGGATGTCCCCCAGACCACTAGCTCCCAGAACCTGGGATGAGCACTTAGAAGTGTGGAGGGCTAAACGAATGTTTGTTCTCCCTCTCAGAAGACAAGTATTGGTAAGTTTTCACTATGCCAGCTCCCTGCTGCTTTCTTTCTCACACTGCTTGCCCCAAGGTAAATCACGTAATTTGAAAATTATGAGAGTTACATTCCTATTATTCCACTCAAAACATGTGAGGTTTTCTATAAATACCTCTGGTCAAATGTTTTAACATTTCTCTTTAATAAGAGAAGAAAATCATGGCTCTAATTTGAAATGTAAACTGACAATGCCACGATTGAGATTTTCAATGTAGGGTGAAAAAAACTCACAAAACTCAACAACCAAAAAATAAAATAAAAAAAAAATAAACTAGGGCATATTTAATTTGGGTGACTTTTTATATACCTCCACAGCAATGACTAACCATATCAAGCCAAGTATTCTTGAGGTGTTTTTGGCAACAGGATAGAATTGCATTTCCTACTGTTGAAGAGCAGCACCAAGCCTCCACAGCAGGACTCAGCCAGCTTGGAGCATGGGTAAAAAATGTGTTTATGCTCTCAGCCACACAGATATATCCGTTGTCCAGTGTTTAATCCTGTTACATGCCTGACTACTGGCCCATCCCTTACATATGCAGCCACTCTTTTCTGAACAGTCACTGGTCTAGAAAATGATAAGAGTTATTTACCTCAAGCCCTTGGAAGTAAACATGCAGAAGCTTATTTAAATATTTAAGTAAATTAGATTTTCAGAAAAACTACATAAACTACACAAAATATTTTGGTATGAGTAGAAGCTGAAGAGACACAAAGAAAGTGTTTGAAACTTTCTTTAGTGCTTTCCTGAGGCAACTCTACACCCCACAAAATCAGGTTTTTCCAAGGATTTCAAGTATATTAGAAATTTCTGCATAAAAACAGATTTCAAAGGACTCACCAAGGACTGATTTTGAAGTATAAAGCAGTCACAGAACACCAACTTGAACGGTAGCTCCTTGTGAGTGTAGCTTGAAGCTGCTCATGAAAGTGGCCTTCCTCCTGTCATGAACAGGTCTAAAAGACAAAGAAGAAGTAGTAATATGGGGAGAAATGAACCATAGGATTCCAGAAAAGTCTTGGTGCTAGACAGTGCCAGGGACAGGTTTTGTTCTGAAAAGTGCTGACACTGAGGACGTGGCACAGGGACTGTTTAGGTGAAAGAACCTGTTGTGGAATTCAGTGTGTTCTGGACCAGTAATGAACCCTTTTCCTCAGCCCAACACCTGCTATTCAGATGATGGATTACATGACTTTTGTGCTCCTAAAAGAGCTGTGTGATTCCTTCTGTCCCAGGCTGACAGGATTAAGGATTAGTGAAGTCTGGAGAGGAGCTCCCACTGGTGGAACCAAGCAGCCACCAGCTCCCTTCCTCCCAGAATGAGTCAGGATTTTTTTTGTTCATTTGTTTCATGCAGTCAGACACTGCCACACTGCTCAATACCACCAAGGAAAAAAGAAATAAACAACAAAACAAACTTTGGATTTGGAACTTAAATACTGAGATGAAACATGGGAAAAGCTACAGGGAACAGCAACCTTCAAGTTTCATGTACTGCTGTTTGTCTCCCTGTATAAGGGGTGTTACAAAACCATCAAAGATGCTCAGTGGTTTGCCCCAGCCCCATCCTTGCTGAGATCATGGCTGGATGCTGTCAGATTTTGGTCACTGGCCAAGCAGGGAGCATCCGGCCTCAGCATCCACGGTGGGGTAGTTACCTTCCTGCCTTCTGGTGAGTCTGAAGGGAAGGTAAAAAAAGGCCAAACTAATTCCTGTTGCTATTGTATGGCTCAGGAAGCATGAAGTATTTATCAGTTTGACCGAGCCAACTGCTTTGCCAGTCTCAATAGCAGCCTGTCAGATGAGTGCTGCTGCTCCCAGCTGTGCACGGAGCTGCAGAAGGGTCACTCAGTTCTTGGCTCACTCAGCTCCTGCGTGGTGGGACGAAGCTAACTGTGCAAACAGAGCCCAGAAGAAATCAGAGCAGCACTCTGCTAAGGGCTGCTGTCTCCAGACACACGTGGCTGCCTCATTCCTGAATCACAGGGTTAATGAAGAGATGCCAAAGGATCTCAAGGTGAATCGGGAACAGAGAGATTGATTTTGCAAACTGCTGAATTGAGCTCTGGATTAAGCGTGAGGCCAGAGATAAGTAAAGTAGCCCTTAAAGCTGTAACACCCTACTGCTCCTCCTGGTCTTCAATTACTCTTTCTCTTCTGCTCTGCAACACATTGATATGAATTACTCAATAATCACTGCATCCCCTGGGCTTCAGCCTTCAACAGACAGAGAAACTTTATCTCTGTCCTGGGAATAAATTGTCCTTTTTCCAGTTTTTTTAATTATTTGTTCTGAACTTTATAGACAGAATATCAGACTCCTAATGCTAGCACAAAATCTCTCATTTCATAATAATCAGGGTAAAAATTAGTAATCAATAATCATATTCAATAAGTCTTGTGCTTGTATAAGATTCTGCATGACTTTACGTAAGTCACTGGATTTTTTATGCTTCTGTTGTCAATCTGTTCTGAGAAGTTATAGTTCTTTCTTTTTCTGCTTTTTTGTTTAGTTAGACCTCAGCCACTTCAGCACAAGGTCCCTAAAGCAGTCCCCAAACCACAGTAATGCCCAAAGATACATGCAAAGATAAATACATATATACATACATACTCATAAAGATGGCACTTTAAACTAGATTTATGATTAAATCTCTCATATTTTGGGATGAGAAGAGGAATATCATTAAACTCAGAGACACTAAATAACTGGTACTCCATAAATATATACCCTAAATAAACAAGTCTCTATTAGCTGTACTCCACCATTCCCTTTGAAAGAACTGCCTCTCAGAACAACAAGAAAATGGCATTTCAGGCTCAAACTCTTACTTCAGTTTGAAACAAGTTCTTAGCAGTAGAAAATGAAAGAAATTATTTTAAACACATAATGAGTTTCAAGGTGAGCACCTTACCCTGGCACTTTTCAATTAAGAGTGCAGGACTTGAGTGTCTTGAGAATACTATTACTGACAGTGCTATTCTAATATATTTTTAGAGGATTGCCCTCAGGGCTCCAGTTTCTTCAATCCACATCCTCATCTCTCCTTCCGAGGTTCCTGCTGAGTTTCTGACAGCCCATAATATTTCAACCCCTCTCATCCTTTCCACCTTCTTCCCAACTAAAACTGAACAAACATTTTTTAACTTACTTTATTGTTGTTTTTCTTGCAGCTGAAGGCCCCACATGTGAATAGGCTGTTTGAACCTCCTCAGGAAAGGCAGTGCTGGAGGATGAGAATTAGCAGACTGGCCTAAAGGATTCTGTCAGTGCTGTCTGTGGGATTGCATACAGATTGCTCTGTTCAAGCCTCGGGTGTGCTCAGTGGTGGAAAACCTGCAAAAACCTGTGTGTGAATAAACACCAGCTCTCCTCCCCCTCTTGTTTTACACCAAATACAAAGTCTGGGATTGCTAGAAGGCAATTTTGGAGAACTTTGGTCTTGCTGCTTACAACAACCAGCTTGAAGCCCAAACGGGACTTGGACTAACACAGGGCTAGCAGTTCCTACCCATTTCACAAGGCTGCTTTCCCAAAATAAAGCCACTGCAATGTCCAGATGAAAAGAGTTCCTGTTCACCATCCCATTCACGTTGCTTTTCATTCCTTTTCCTTTTTTCACAATACATAAATACAAACAAAACAAAAGCTTTTCTAATTAAATTCAGTATCTTGTCACAAGGATGAGAAGTTCCAGGCTGCAGACATTTCTGTACCCACTGACAGCTGTGCTATGATGATTATTATTAATAACAGCTACAAGTATTCACTGAGCAGGCAGCCCAAAGACATTATTTATTTCTTGGATCATATTAGATTTATTGTATCAAGGGTTATTTTGCAATTCATCTGCAGCTCCTGAAAACTCTACCACCTTTCTAATGTGGGGAGAATGTGGCTCCTACGAACAGGGTGTGAAGGTTATGAGGTGTAATGAGAGCCAGTGTTTACAAAGCACAGCAACAAGTCCCCTCTGCACCAGAAGCCTGGCAAAACGGGGAGTTTACAAATCCCTGGATCTTTATAACAGGACATAAGACCCAGTTTTTATTGCATATGTCACTTGCCATTGCTGGGAGGAGCCAGTGATGTATCCAGACAGATGAACTACTCAGATGAAATTAAGGGAAAATAGCACCTTCCCAGTTTCCATTAATACAGAACAGTGCTGCTTCACCAAAACCACCCCACCTTGGGGGAGAAAAACCATTTCTCCAGATCCTATTGAAAAAAAGATGAAGACAAAAGCTCAAACTTGCTGAAAAGAAAGGGAGAGAAACTTTTTAACAGGGGTCTGTCAGGACTGTGCTCTGATCCTCTCTGATATGAGTGACTGAGAGATTTATATCGGGGGCCTACAGAATGTCGGATCCATCAAACACCTCAGCTCTTGCCCAGGATCAGGCTGGATGAGTTGCTGGAGATGTAAGGTTACTTCCACACCTTTCTCTCTGCATTTCAGCACCTTGGGTTTACTGAAAGATGAGCTGTGTAAATGTCTGGAGTTCTAGGTAAGGTTACAGAAGCACAGAATCCCCAGGCTGGAAGAGACTTCTAAGAACATCGAGTCCAGCCCATGCCCTAACACCTCAACTAAACCATGGCACAGAGTGCCACGTCCAATCTTTTTTTAAACACATCCAGGGGTGGTGAATCCACCACCTCCCTGGGCAGACAATTCCAGTACTTCACCACTCTTTCTGTGAAAAACTTTTCCCTAATATCAAACCTAAATTTCCCTTGGTGCAGCTTAAGACTGTCCTCTCATTCTGTCAGTTGCTTCCTGGAGAAGGAGACAAACCCCCACCTGACTACAGCCACCTTTCAGGAAGTTGTAGAGAGTGATAAGGTCACCTCTGAGTCTCTGTGTGACCCAAAAAAATCATAATCACCTATTAGCAAAATCCATGTGCAATAGAACTACAAGCTTGCATAGAGTAACCAATAAAGAGCAGGCTTCTCTTTTCTCAAATCCATCCAAATCTAGATCTTTTTCACAGAATAATATAAAAATCATTTCTCATAAGAATAAATTGAAGTAACATTTCTTCTTTTTTTTTTTTTTTTTTTTGCTTGGGTTAACAAAAAATAGTTTACCTCAAACAAGTCAAGTTTGTTCAAGCATATGGAGACAAACTTTTATAGATTTTAAGCAAACTTATCAAATGAAAGTGATAGGATGTGATAAATATTTTTTCATTATTTATTACAAGCTGGTCAAAAGGTATATCTGTAATCTGTAATGTCTGTATTTTATTCCAGATGATATCTAACATAGATAATTTCCATCAATAGGTTTTTTTAATTTCAGAAACATTCACTACATGATGGCTTCTATAATCTGTTGGGAAATTGCTCCTCCTAAGGTAACCAATAGGAAATCTTACAGTGATAACATTATTGAAACAGTGCATATGAAATAAGTGGTCTGACCAACATCAATCCCTGTTCAATAACCTATTAATACATTATCTATACAAACACTTAACCTACAACTGGTATCATTCTGCAGGAGGTAGAATGAGACAAAAATACTGGCAAAATCATCCCAACTATTTTAAAGACATAACAGCAGTGATTCCTCTGGGTAAATCTAAATGACATAATCAGCCTCCTTTTTCTTGACATCCACATTTCCACCACCCTAGCTGCATTAGAAAGAGACTTTGGAAATACAAGTTCAGTGTTGGGGAGCCAGGGGGGGCAGAGGTATTAAAATTGGTCCCACCAAGTTTTATTTCTCTTACTGAAAGATCAAAATTTTCTGATTTTAGCTGAGAAGCTCAGCTCACTACTGAAACTGGGAGATGCCTTACTTGCCTCTCCAACAAAAAATGAACAAACAGAATTTAAAATAAAATACAATACCTCATTACACATGCCATCCTTTATCTTTTAATTTTAGCCAGAAATACATAGTAGGAGATGCTAAAAATTTTTAATTTTAAGGGCAGGAAGAACTGTGGCAATCACCTAATCAGATCTGCTTGTGTACATGGAATGGTCCCCAGCAATTCCTATACCAAAAGGAATAAAATGTGCCTGAACTAAAAGCATTCCTTCTAGAAAGCAAATTCTTATTTAAAGACTGTGAGTAGTGATCAACAAATCATTTTCCTCAATAAATTACTGTAGCAGTTAATTAAAATGTTTCCCTTATGTTCAGTTTTCTTTGGCATCCAACATGTAGAGAGCAGACTTTGTATTATCTTGTGTTACAGCCAGGCAAAGTTTGTAAGGTCTGGCAGTAATTTTTCCCTACAAAAATGGATAGAAACTGGAGGCACCTCTCTAGTACACTGCCTGATACTTCTACACCAGCAAAAAAAAGGCACAAACATTGCTTCTACTCCAATTTCTGCTCGTGGCTGGTGTCTGGAAGGTGTTTGTGCTGCAGCTACCACTGGTGTCACAACTTGTGCCAACACTTCTTCAGTCACAACCACCACCTGCCCTGGCTAGGATGCTCTGGCCCACAAGTCCCAACACATTCTGCCATCACACCTTCATTCTGTGGTGCCCAGACAGCTCTTCATAATAAATACAAAAACTCTTTTAATTTTCTTCACTTTTCCCTCCACACTGCATCTGCTTGTGATGAAAGATGCCTTGTTATTGTCTCCCTACTACTCTGAACAGACTGAACACTGTAAACTCTCCAAAAAGGATAAAGATTTGAAAAGATCTGTGGGAAGCAGGACAAAAGAATCTTTTTGAAAGAATCTGTTTTTTCTGACAGCCCAGCTTCTCCTATGGACCCCTTTTTCCTCCCCCCTGCCCCCAAGGTGAGGTAGACTCCTTCTCCCACTGCACAAAGGGGAAAAGCTGACTGCCATTTCCAGCTGGGTGCAAGGGCAGGAGGAGTTGGTATTGCAGGAATGCCCCAGCCCACGTGTGGGGACTTTCCTGGGCAGGCGTGGGCAGAGATGGGTGATTTATCCCTGTGCCACTCTCCCAGCTGTTCTCCCTGCCCCAGCTAAGGCAGGGAAGGCAGCCCAATGCCCTGGGCAGCTCCAGGCTTTGCTGCATCCAAAACCTGCCCTGCAGCCACCTCTCATGTCAATGGAGCAGAGTCGTATGTGTTGGGGTGAATCACATTAGAGCTATTTAGTACTGGGAATTTCTATATTTATAACATAACAGTGTCAGCTTAAGTGCTCCAGGGTCCCTGGACTCACACATCTATCTTCTGGAATTACTTGTCATCGAGGTGTCAAACCCAGGAGCATCAGGATGACAGTTTGTTAAAACGGGCAAGCTAAAAGATTCTGCTCAGTTAACACTTGAATAGCTTATGAGCCACTCATTTTAATATTTGATTTAAGTTTGAGGGAGTTGATTGCATGTGGAAGTGCAGGGCCTGACAATAAACAAAGGAGGCATTCATAGGGCAAAAGCCTTTTGCTCCAAACCAAACTTGCAGAATCATGGCAAGCTGTCTCTTGTTCTGAACCTGTTTCTCCCACAACTGGTTTGAACACACACTGGTCCTGGGCATCTTCTACACAGGAACAGTCAAAATATGTGACAGCTCTGTGACCCAGGTGTGCTTTTGTTTTGTGCCGTTGTTTTGTTTGCAGATGTGGCATCAGCTACCACCAAAGAGGATATTTCATCCAGTGCTCTCAGCCCTCACATTCTTGCCACCATCTCTGACAGCTGTTGCTGAACTGAGGGGACTTAACTTTTCCTGGCAGAACTATTTGGAAGAGCCCTTCTTGCTTCAATCAGAAGCAATGGCTGGGTTAGCCAAATGGAACAGGTGTGACCAGTATGTGGGGTTTGGAGAGGGCAGTAGGTAGGATGTGTTCTGGGGCTGACACGTCTCACAGCATGCAGGACCCTCAGCACACACCATGGGTGGATGTTTTACCAATGCTTGGACTCTTCCTTCCCATGAGACACTCTGCAAGCAGCCACCAAAACACAGCCATGGCATAAATAGGCGAGAATTAAGTGAAACTATCCACATCTCTCTCCTTAACAACAAGCACTGCCCGATATTTCAAAAGTTTATAAAATTCCAGAGGAATTCAGTTTTTTTCCCCCAGCCACCAAAAAGGTGTTCATTGTGGAAGAGCAATCTCCTCCTTTCTGAGACCCCAGTGAGCCAAAAGTGCAGAAGCTGAAGGACCAAAAAAAAAAAAAAAAAAACAAAAGCAACAGACAAATATTTAAATATTTCCTCTGCTGTCTGGTCACCTCCTTTTCAAAGGGATGTAACTCAGTGCAATTACAGTGTAAGGAAGTCAAAAGGTCACTACACATCATATGTACAAGAGATACAAACCACATCCAAGCCCTTCATATTCCCAGTGAGCAATTCCAGGCATTTGTGCACAGGTTTATGGCAGCCTGGACAGGAACTAAAATGCATTTAGGAAGTTCCTATTAGAAATATGGTATTATCATCTAAAGACCTCAGGCTATGTTCTGAATTTTTAACTATATAAACAAATACGACGATCTTTGCTATTTAGAGAGAAGCAGAGGGAAACAGGGATCAGAACAGTGCCTAGGTAAGAACACAACTAAAGACAGACCAAGTGAAATCATGGTACAAAAAAGAAACACATCCACTGGGACAAGGAAGGGCAGAGAGACACAGAGAGAATGTCGTTGTCTTCAACTTCCAGGTCTCAAAAATGCCTGAGAATAAAAACTTCAAGAGTCAAAAATATCATCATAAACTTCTTGAGGTACTTACCTCTGCTTATTCCTGCCTTTCATAATTTAAAGCACTCTGTATATGAAAATCTGCCATCCCAAATTTCATTTTATAGTAAAATATAATGAATCAAAATGAAATATTTCAGAAAAGCAAAATAAAAAAGAAAGAAATCACAGAAATGAGAAAGCTGTAATTAGGTCAGTTAACATTCAAAATGGTTTGTTTGAAAATTTCTTTGAAAGTTGCCAGCTCCTGATAGTTGGGTTTCTTTAACACAACAGGATTTTTCTAATAAAAACTACTCTGACTATAATTTTTTGAATGTTTGACTTCAAGTAAAGCTCATTTTAAGCAGATTATATTGCAATTAGATCTAACAACTTTTGGAAGGCATGGATAAAGACCTACACCACTGAACTCTGAGGGAGAGAGAATTGCCTTAGACCAGTGAATTAATATGCTTCAATAAGTCCATTCTTTTTGTGAGGAAGTAGCTGGTATTTCCTGCAGTCAGACCCTGCCTGACCCTTGGTAAATGGAATGCAGTTCAAAGATTTGCCATTGCAGTGTAGATTTCAAACCAACACTTTTCACTGCCATAATGCAAATTCAGTGTCAAGCCAAACCTGAAGGATGGATTCAGTTATGGGACTCTAATTTGTTCATTTGGCCCTGGCTGCAGGTCCTCCTGAACAGCACATCAGGATGTCTGAGATCAGATAGTGCCTGCATGTACAACCAAAAATCTGTAGGCAAGCTGCCCAACAGCACAGCCCCATTTTCTAGTGGCTGTACATTCCTGGGTGGGGTCTTCCTCAAACTGATAAAGCATGGGGCAGACTGTATTTTTTTGTTTCCCTAAGACATATTTCATCCAACACGTGCCATGTACAGCATAAGATGACAACATCCTTGAAGAGATTGTTTTGCACAGAAGAATTTTGACTCATGAAGAAGAAAGGTGAGTTCTGCTGAATATATAATGCCAGCTTTGACAGGAAATCTATGTTTCCACTAAGAGGCAGAGTATCAAATTAGCAAAGACAGCACGGTTCCAGAGAACTGCAGCTCAGCAGTTAACTTATGCAAGTGATGAACTTGGCATAAGTGACCTGAAGATTCCACCTCCTAGGAAGGCCTCACATCTGTAATAAAACCAGAGTGATTAACATGCATGACTCTCCCTGGCTGTACATCACTGATGTTGGGCCATGCTGGGGCAGATCCGCCTGGATGTGTCGGACCTGCTCTGGATGTGAAGTCAAACGGGATGACACATCAAAAGAAGGTGTTGCAATGCCCCTGCACCTCTTGACCTCTGTTTTTAAATGCCAGCAATCAGCAAGGATGGTAGTGCTGTGGCTTTGCCTCCACCTTCACAGTATAGGTGAAAAAACCCAAATGATGGGGAATTTCAACAGATCCTCCTGTCTGTGTAACCACCATAAAGGAAGGACACTGGCAGCTCAGTGCTGGTATCCAGCCAGCAGGTACGTTACCTCAGACCTCACAGATGGTTTCAGGAGCTCTGCAGCTACAGAAATGACAGCCTTTCCCTTCCAGCCTGCAGTCTCTGAACAGATTCACTCACCTTTTAAGTATTGATGAAGTGCTCTGCTCACCTAATGAAAGCAAGTTTTCTGTACTGAGTGAGCTGGAGCCTTGGTGAGCCAACTGGTGCAAGATTTTGCAACTCCTACCAATGCTATTTAGTGCTGTTGTAGGAAGTGCTCATTGGCAGAGCTTTCTGGTGAGCTGGCAAAAACCAAATTGCCAAAAGTAATTTTCCCTCAAGGGCACAATCCACTTTGATGCATTTTCTATTTTGAGAAATAGAAGTGTTTCAGAATTGCCACTGATTCTAAAAGTGTTGGGCTGTTATTAAAGAACCAGCCTCAGATTTCAGCTTGACATTCCTTGTTTAGAAATCATTTACCTTGAAATGCACAAGAGTGTATTATTTAAGTGAATAACATTGTAATACAACCTGGGTATATATTAACTTCACATATACATATCAACTGCATATATTCGCTTCAAGTTATTTTAAAAGTCTGAAGCAGCAAGATACCAGGGACAATGAAAAGAATACAGAACTTTTAGGAATCCAGAAAGAGGAGAAATAAGAAAAGAAATAAAACATTAAGTTTTAGGACAGCTTGCAGAAGTCGTGGTTGATTTCATGCAGTAGAAGTTGTCCCTGCTTTCAGCCATTAACGTGAATGAACAAGCACAGACCAGGGAAACAAACCAAAGGGACCTTCAAGGGGACTGTGGACATCCTCAGGGAGCAGTGTCTCACCACAGTACCTCCTGACCTCAAACCCTGCTGGCATGCCATGCTCCAATGCCCTGAGGCTTTCCTACCAGTTAAATCGAAGATTTGTATGCTGCCTCTCTGTGCATTTAATCCTCAGCTCTCCATTTCCCAAAGGAAGCTCTCATGGCTGCTATAGCTGGCATTGATCTGAGCTATGATTCAGCCTGTGGTGATGGGATCTCTGAGGAAGGCTTTTCACACAGTGCTTCTCCCCTGCTACAATAATTCCCAAGTTCTAATTTTCCTCATGCCACTGCTTCTCAAGAGCAGTGAGTTATGATGTTTGGAGGCTGAGGAAGGAAATGATCAGTCAATTGAGCAGGCTCCAGTCTCCCACTTGGGATGCAGGGGCACTTCAGAGCATTTAGGAGACTGGAAAAGTTGCTCAGTAAGTGCCCAAGCAAACCTGAATGTGGTATTATTGATCAGTAGTTTATAGTCACACAGCCCCAGCCCTACCCTATTGGTACTGTGAAGGTGTTTCTGTTTCTCAAACACTTCTCCAAGTACTTGTGACCCTCACTATGGTATAACTATGACTGGAGGGCAATTAAGATACCAGTTAACCCCAGCATCCCTGAAAGCTCAATGATTAAACACATAGTATATTCTTACTTTCTTGTACTTCATGTGTTTTATACAGCTGAGATGCACTAAGGGCAAAACCCTAACAAACTTTGGCTTATAAGTATGTTTTGCAGCCAAAAAACACCTGCCTGAGCTTCAGTGTCCACAGACTAGCAAAAAGCAGTCATTAAATTGTGGAAGATTTTCTTAGATGCCAGAAAATGCCCTCTCCTTCCTCTGAGTTTTTCATTGTGGAGCTCTTTGAATAATCTTTTATGCACTGGGTTATTGAAATACTAAGCTCTGATAAAAAGAAGTCTTCATGGGAAAAAATAAAATTAGAATAATCTCTTTTTAATAAGCCAACTCTATGGCTGTTTCTAATAGTTTTCCACAGAGGAAGAACCAAGTTCTTGGATGAGGTGAGAAGCAATCAGAAGTGTCAGCAAAAAGAACACATTTTCTCCTAGCTGCCATGTCAGTCTAATTCTGGAAAATCATACATTTCTCAGTACTATCAGTTAGCAAAAGAAACCAAGTGGATTGTTAGTTAATGCTATGGGATTACTAACATTACCTCTGTGTGCCAACATGGAAATGGTCTCCCAGTTCCAAAATGCTTATATACCCAAGCACATGGAAACATTTAAGAATAATGAAATCATAAATATTTCCTGGCTTTATACCATCATCTACAAGTGAGATATTGTATCATCTTTAATAAAAAGAAGACTCAACCCTGTCAATGTCCTATTTACCAATCAGGTAACAGATTCATCCCTTTCACTTATTCCCTCCTGCAGACTTCCTTTACATCATGTTCTGTCTTACATGCATTTAAATAAAAGTCTCCTCTCTTAGAATGTTACTGTTGGACTTTTTTGCCCAAAGGTCAGCATGCCCTCTGAGTGTACTGCATGCCTTTGGGTAAAATACAGAGCTAGTATCACAAACTCAAATACAGTAACATGACTGCAAACTGTGTGTCAGCTAATGCTGAGCAGCCCACTCTTTGCTCTACCTTTCATTAACAATTCATACTTTAACTTTTTATATGAAAAAGGGGTTGAAGAAGAATTAGGAAAAAAAAAAAAAAGGCATCCTAGAAAACCTCACTCGACACTGGTGCCTAATGTAAACTCTGTAATGTGGGACTACATGGCCAGACAGGACACCCTGCCCAGTATGGAAACCTGGGAAGGGGACTTGCTGTTGATCCACACATCAAAGTACAGAGCAGAGTGAAGCTGCTCTGAGGTAGGAGGAAGTTTTTCTAAAGACCAGAACCCAGCTGTGCTGGACACAGTGAGTAGGAGACTGCAGTCAGCAGCCTGCCTGCCAGGCAATCAGAGCCTGTCAATAAACCAATGCCCTGCCACACCCGTCCCTCCCTATTCTCCATCCCCACTGCCTGGCTTGCAGACACTTTGTATTCCCTGAATTGCCTTGCTGCTTGAGCTACTCAGGCACAGAGTTAACAAAACTCAAACACGAGTTCATGAAGCTCTGTGTCTGTGAAGGGAAGGAAGGGGGAGGCAGAATGCAGAAAGCACAGATAATGCTGTTGCCTTACCATGGGCCTTTCTCAAAGCTATTGATTTTCTGTCACAGCTCTTTACTGAAATCACAGCATGGCCTTCTGGCTGACTGAGATGCATTTTTGTGTAAACATGCTCCCTGGTGTCTCTGTATTATCACATTATCCTCACATGCCAATTCTCAGCATCCCTGTCACCACTAGAAGCTGACACACAGGCTTCCTTTATAAAAACATAAAGCTGCAATAAATTCCAGTCCAGCTTAAACCAAACCCCTTGTTCCTGATTCTTATTCATAGTACCTTATTCCCAGCATCAAAATTCTCCTTCTCCTTGTTTTTCTCTCTTTGAAGGAAAATGCTGTTTACTGGGAAGCTGTGCTAAAGCTCTAATTAACATGAGCTGCACTGAGCAAAAAGCACACTAGCAAACAGGCCTGTTCTAAGCCTATTTTTAAATCATATTACTTTTCAAGACATGCTCCCTCTGTTGTATAGGCCCACACAGTCACTTAGGGCTCACTGCCTGCTTCAACTGCTGGCTGTTCCCCAAATTTTCCCTCCCTTCTTATTCTCTGCCCACGGAGACAACAAACGAACTGTTTCCACAATCAGGAGAGGCTCCTTGCTGAGTCAAAAGAATGAGCTCTGTTCAGAGAGGAAAATACTCTCAAGACACAGGTGTGCAAGCAACATCATAATTACCGTCAAAATAGATGGCCTGCAAATTGCCCTGCATTTGTAATTAACAGTGCTCTCTAATGAAGACCACTCTGTGTGCGATTACCACCTAATAATGCCTCATAGCTGCAGGAACAAAGCTTTATTTCACTGAGAAAATGAGGATCAAATATTCACAGAAGTAATTTACCCCAGAGTGCAAGATCCCTGAGTCAGGGATGAAACTGTGGGTTGTTCAAATATCAATCAAAAAGAATTTGTTCTTAAACACTAGTTTACCACTGAGATACAACCCAAGCTAAAGCTAACGGGAGCTGCATCATGGAAATCTCTCCTGGAGTCTGGTGAGATGCATCTGCAGGTCCTGAGGGAACTGGCAGAGGATGTGGCTAAGCCACAATCCATCATATCTGAGAAGCCATGGCAGCCCAGTGAAGTTCACACTGACTGGAAAAGGGGAAATATAACCCCACTTTTAAAAAGGGAAAAAAGGAAAACCTGGGAGACTACAGGTTGGTCAGTCTCACCTTGGTGCCCAGCAAGATCATGCTAAGGCACGTAACTGGTAATGGGAATGTAACTGGTGACAGCCACCATGGCTTCACGAAGGGCAAGTGGTGCCTGACAAATTTGATGGCAAACTGCGACAGAGTTATCATGTTAGTGGATAAGGGAAGAGCAACTGATGTCTTCTATCTGGTCTTGTGCAAAGCATTTGACACTGACATGTTTGATGTCTTCATGTCTAAGACAGGGCTGAGAGAAAAGGATTCAAACCTGAAGATTTGGCCAGGAGGGAATAGTTTCACTTACAGTGACCTCACATCTGGGAATGCTGAAAATATCAGTGTAGGAAAACTAGTATTTTCTAGGACAAACTAAGCCTGAGAGATCCTGTGTCCCTGTGTGCCTCTGCCTCCTGGTGTTGTGTGTGAGGCAGTGAAATAAATCTGCTCTTTGCATTGCACCTGGGGCTTGATGCTTGCTTAGATTGGCTCTGTGCATCGATTCACACCCACATGGATTCGATATGTGGAAAAGGAATTGGCTGGATGGTCATATCCCAGGAGTTTTGCTCAATAACCCAAAGTCCAAGAGGAGAGCAGTGATAAATCCATTCCACAGGGATTGACACTGATATCTTTGTTGGTGTCATGGACAGTGGGGTCAGTGCAGCTTCAGGTTTGCTGATGACCAAAGCTGTGTGGTGTGGTCCACACATTGGAGGGGAGGGACGTCATCCAGAGGGACCTGGATAGGCTTCAGAATTGGGTCTGTGTGAAACTCATGGGGACTGATTAGTCCTGAAGACAGGGAAGTTCTTCAGCTAGTTCCTCCTCTCCCTAACTTAGCTTGGACCCAGTCTGAAGCTTAACATATTCTATGATCTGTGGCAGAAAGGACAAGAGACACAGTTGCAGCAGCCCATACAGGTTTTATCCCAGAGTTTAAAAGTCACTTTGCAGAAAGTGTAAAGCACTTTTAGATTCTGCTGGTGCCAGAGAATCACCATTAATGCCAGTTTTTAATGTATCCAGGGTCAATAAAATTTAGGAAATTCCAGTGTAAGGATGTTGGATATTTGCTCGTTACCAATTCAAATGTTATTCTGATGAGGTCAGGGCCCAATTGTACAAGGACACTGAGACCTGCAGAATAAATGATAAAAACATGCCCCGCTTTCCTAAGGAAGAATTATAGCAACGACCAGCATTTGTATCAAACTTAGTGTCAAAGTACCCCTGAGCACAAAGCCCATCTCTGCCCCATGGTGGTTATTCAGCAATCAGGTCAGCAGCACTTTGTGCACCTGCCCTTCCTCCTCCTTCACAAGCAGCCCTGGCAGAGCCAGGGTCCCACACAGAGCGGGTGCAATACTGCAGCATTTATGGGGCAAGAAAATCCAACAGGCTCTGAAAGCTCCTGGGGCTACCAGGCTTTCTCCAAGCCTCCTGCAGGACCCACTTCCTGCCCTCTGTCCCTTTGGCACTACCAGAATACCCTCACTGGAGCAACTCCAGTCAGCCAGGGCCACAGAATGCCCAAGACATAATCAGCTTTGCACAGCTCATTGTGAGAGAAGACAAAATATGACACAGATGGAGGAGAGAAAACCTGGTTTATCCATGCTGATTTTCGTGGGTTTCTGACAATTCATGCCAATCCAAGCCTCGGTCAAAATAGTTTTAAATGGTAGAACAAAGTTAAAAGGAAAATGTGGTGTCTGGCCATACCAAAGGATTAGTTTTGTCAGGACAAAACCTCCTATAGCTGACTTAATAACTTGGCAAAGGCACTGTAAATAAAGGCAACACTGAATCTGCCAATTCCCAGCTTGTCAAGATCCTCCACAACCAACAAACCACAAAAGCAATTACAGATAGTTAAAATGCAAAGAGCAGGAGGCCATTTCCTAAAAGGCACAATTACTGTGCCCCTAGAGGCTGGGTTTAAGTCTACACCCTGAATTAATTTCCATTCATTTCCATCTGAAATTTGTTTGGCTTTCCCAAGATGTAAGTTTGAGATATTTCCAATTTATCTGAGACTTCATCATGAAAGAACTTGCAGCACACATTTCAGGGACATGTTTAAGTCCCTCATTCCCACGACATTTGACAACAGTCAGCTTTCTATGAGGCAGGCTTCTAAACAGCCAAAAATAAAGATCTTGTTTTCAGCATCTTAATTTGGAGTTTTCAGTATCAGGGAATTTTGCTTTGTCTCAAAGAATGAACTATTTATTTGCAGGGATGTGTTGATAATCCCACGTATCTGTTGGCTGCAGGGCCTAAAGATGCTCCTATGAACATTCAGTCTTGTTTCCTGGATACAAATGATACAAGTTTCACCACAAGTGCTTTCATTCCTCAGAAAATTTCTTGATTTTTGGTAAGAAACACACATACACATTCAGCACAGAAACAGGCTTGAATCCAGCAACACAGGTGTTGTAACAACAACAGAGGGAAACAAAAGAAATGTTACAGCCATTTCTCATGGCCCGTGCAGTAGAAGAAGTGTTGAGCCCCTGGGAATGCTCTTGCTCTCAGAAGAGAACAAGGAGAGATGATAATTATCCAAAAATTATCCAAAAAAGTGTCCCTGTGCTGCTCCACACCCTGAAAGCTGCTCACTGATAGGTGTTCACACCATTTAACTTTAGACATTCCCAGTGTGATACCTCCATGTACAGTTACGGACAAGAAAGGCACGTTCCTGAAATGGATTCTCCGTATCACCCTCCAGAAGTCTCATTTTCCTTCGGGGTACCCAGGTTCTTAAGAACTATTCTAAGAACATCCTTTATTGTCTCACTTTTCTGGCTCTTGGGCAGAATATGTATTGTTCTTTCACAGTAGGTAATTTATTCAGAGGCGTTTTCCAAGTCAGAGGAGCTACTCCCAGCCCCAGCTGAGCTTCTCGGTAAATTTGCCCCTTGCAGAACAGCAAACACAGAGAGGACAAAGCTGAGGAGGGTTCAGCTGTGCCAGTAAAGCACACTTGGAGCTACACAAACTCCTCAGCCTCCCTAGAACAAAAGGAGTTTAAATTTGGTGGCAGGGAGTCATTTATGAATCTGGAAACAGATGGTTCCTCTGTGTGTTCTGTACTTCCATCTCCCTTTTTCCCAAGGCCACAGAGGAGCCCAGACTGATGCTGATTTGGAGAAGTCCAGACCATTTCTGCCACTCGTTAAAATGAGCAGTGCTGGACAGGGAGCAACCACAGCCCTGCTGTTTCCACCTGCACACAGAAATGCCCACAGAACACCCCGACTGCAGGCCCCTATGAAATTATCCATAGAAATAACAGGACTGTTCTCAGGAATCACTGGGAATCCCACTGCCAGAGTTACCCACCGACACACCTAACCTGCTCTGGGGTCAGACAGCACCACAGATCACAACCAAGGTCAGCAATTTGATACTTTGCTGCTTCCTCCTTCAGAACATGAAGTAACCAAAGTCTCTATAAGACCTCTTCTTTACAGACATTCTCAACACACAAACAGAAATCAAAAATTTCCAGCCTGCCTGGTGAAATCCTGCTAGAGTAGGTCTGTACACTGCATTAAAAAACCCCATCAAAGCAGATTTATGTCAGGTGGGCATATGACACTCTTTCTTCTCCTTATGCATCCTTACCACAGACATACCAAGCACCTTTCTGAGATGCCTGTGCTTTGCAGAACAGTTATAAAGAGCATAACTAAAAAAGCAGTTTTCATTATTCACAAAAGCCTATATAAGTTACCAGGCCAGTATTTCAGTCATTCGGTGTTATTTTCTGCCAAGAATATGCAAGCTAATATGACCTTTTACAATATCTACCCTTAAGATATCTCCAAGCTATGATGAGATTACAGAATTTGAAATCTGATGAGGCAGATGAAAAATTTCTTATTACAATGACCTGAAAAATACAGAGTATGCCCATGTGTTGCCTCAAAATCCTCATTCAGTGGGTTTCAGGGCTTTTTTTCCTCTCTGCTGATTTGCAGACCCTTAAGCATTTCCCTTTGGATCTCCCAATGTCAGCACAATAATAATATTCTTGCCTTTCCTAATTACCTTTCTCAGATCTCTTAGAAGCAGCTATAAGACCAATAGGGATCCACAGAGAATAATCTGAAAGTGATGAGTTAACAACTTCATCAGGACAGGCCCTTAAGTGATTGTCCTTCAAAGAAAGATGCACTTCAATAAGTTTATATATTATATAGCAGTTTCCTGCTCTTCTGTCTTGCATAACAGAAATAACAACTGCAACCTTTGCAACCCTTTGACACTACATTTGTTTAAACTGTCACAAAACCTGCCCAGAGCATGCTGGGGCACTCAGGTCAGCAGAAGGGTGAATCCCAGGCTTAGGAGTTCCCCCCAGCTACAGTATGCAAAACAGACTTGATGGTAATGCTTATTTTTATGTGGCTCCCTCCATGAGGAGGGTTACGAAATGCTCCATGCAGAGCCAATCACTCACAGTTCAAGCAACCAGGGATGGCACTGAGGGAAACTTCATTTGAAAAGGAAAGTAATATAGATTTTAGTGCTGGAAGTTTTAATGGTAATGTACACTAGAGAGAAATAGCACTTATAAAAATGCACTAATGATACTGTCTTTTTGATAGAGACATCAGAGCAATGATTTCCATGGTGCTTTTGATCCTGGACTCTCAAGGTGAAATTTTCTGTTCAGGAGCCGATGTGTAAATTTTTATGAGGCTCTCATTAACCTTAGCTTGAAACTTTCAGTGGCACACACACTTTTGCTAGACACTGTGTAGAGGCATATTTAAGGAAGATGAAGTCTATTAGAAAATAACAAACTTCAAAACCAGCTATTTCTCTCAGGAGTTTTTTATCTGAAGCCTCATTAGATGACTCACAACTATTCTCAAGACCCATGGAACACGCACCTGGAATGGCACATGAAGGATGCTGCAGACATACAACTCTGGTTGGAAAATCAAGTCAAGGCAATAAATTTGGTCAACAGGCAAAATCCAGGATAGCTTTCTCTACAGCACTGGGGCACTGACCTGTGAGAAAGGAGGCGGGGGAAAAAATTCAAGACTACTTCTTAAGACTGTGCAGAGAAACAGATTCTCAGGTGTTAATCCTCAGCACCAGGTGCTCAATTCACAAGGTAACAGCCTGGTTGCAATTTTCCTGGTTGCAAGTAGGGAAAACAGTGTCAGCCCTTTTAAGTCGGAGACCTGCTTGTGAAGGAAGAAATCTTTAAAAAACCTGGTCATTGTTGACCAAACAAACACACAGTGTAATGTTGGCTATAAGCTGGAGCTGAAATGTGTGTTTAAATTATACACAGAGCAAACTCAAACACCACCCATGCTCCAAAGAGTGTTCAACCAGGTATTTAAAGATTGCTGGGAACAATTTACAAAGTGAAAACATCCAAACCTGTTTCAAAAGTTCTTTGCCTCAGGCACCATCTCTATCTCTACATTAAGTTTTCATGCACAGCTAGAGAGCAGATGGCCGGTGCAAGCAGACAGTTTCCAATAGGGGTGTTTCAGTCTCTCAGTCAGAGGCTTATCTAAGCAGCCTGTGCTCTGTTTAACAGAAACATCCCAAGCCCAAAGATCAGGATTGCTTAACCAGTCACACAAAAAGATGAAGAAGAAATGCAGACACTATAGGAGTTCATTAAATGATGCTGTTGATTGGCAAGTCATCTGTCAACCTGACACTGGGCTATTTAGACACCTGAAAAAGACCTGTTTTCAGAGTCCTTCTGTGAAAACCTGAACAACATCTGCTCTGGAATGCACATCATGTTAGCTAAAATTAGCATTTTTGTCTCTCAACTTTTTCAGTTGTCTAAATTCTGACTTCCCAAGCATCATTTCTCTTTGCATGTTTAACTTGCTATGATGTAGATGGAAATTTTAGAGTATTTCAAGCTCTCAAGGAACAGAAAGGATGTAATCTTGGAGGTGGGAAAGGAGAGAAAAAGAACTGCTTTGTTGTAACACACTACTCCTTGTTCAAAAGGCTGTGTGACACCTCCAAGTTTTGACAACACAGCTGCATTTATAGCTACTTGTGCTGAGAGTTCCCATCAGCTCGAACTTGGCATTGTGCCTGACTGGCAATTCATTTCTTACTGTAATGTAGGAGCACTTTTTAAATCACAGCAGCTCCTGTTTTGTGCTCTCTCTCCCCTCCACCCCGAGGAGCTGACGTGCCTAAGTGGAGATGCCACCACTGAGCTCTGGGGCTGTGCTCCCCAGCTGGTGCAAAGGAACAGCCTGTTTATCCCAAACAGGGGCCTGAGAGAGATGCTCCAAATCATACTCTGAGGCAGTCTCTCTCCCCATCCACCACAGAGATAGCCAAGATATGTAAAATGAGTAATGAAGGGGAAAAACATAAACCAAGGCTCTGTTCAAGAATTAATGTGCTCATTTTAACTCCATAAGCTCAATCTTCCCTGTTTACAGCCTACATTATCTCCTTTAACACTGAAACAGTAGAGGAAGAACGCTGCCACTGCTTCCCTCATGGTAAGCAGACAGGTGCATGCTGCTTGTTGGAGTTAAAAAATGAGTCTCCTAACAGGATAATATAGTTTGGATTATATTAGTTACAGAAAAATTGAGATGAGAAAGCCTCAAGGGCATAATCATCATGAAACATGGGGCTGATTACTGAGAAGTGCTGAGTTCCAGACAAAGTCATTGGGTGTTTTATGTGCATGATAATATGATCACTACTGTCTTTCCACAAATTATGGACAAAAGGTAGATTTTCATACAGCTTCATATCCAAGTTTCCATCACTAAGTGTTTTTTATATATAAATTTTTTAAATCTGCAGCTCATAATCATACCTATTTAAATCTCTGCAAGTGCACAGAACAACAGCACAATTATTTATATAATCCATGTGCAGAATGCAGAAATTGTATAGCACTTGAAGAACATGCCTGCCTCATTTATACAGAGGAACAATATCACAGAGACATTTCCTGAATGAAGATCAATCCTCTTGACCAATGTAATAAAGAAAAAATTAGGGCTAATGAGAAGATCAATCCAAGAAAATTCAAAGACTTCAGATGTTACTCCAAACAGAGATCAGAGGAAAAGTGTTTTTACATTACTGGGATTTTCCAGTGTGTCTGAGGGACCAGAACACTCTAGAGCTTCACAGACCCTGTTCTGACAGTGGGTAGGGAAAGGATCACACAGCACCAGTTGCACCTACTGGTGGGCTGGGCAGCCTGGACTGTTATCCTGTAGTGAAAATAAAGGTACTGCAGTGAAGGAATGAGATAAAAACTTGGCAATCAAAAGCGTTCTTGAAAAACCTTCACACCTGTGCCAAGGAAACATCTCTGCTGGTATCAACCCAGATGGGAGCTCAGAGCAAACAGGAGGAAGGGCAAAAGTCAGAAGCTCTAGCAGAAAGTCCATCAATGATACTCTAAGAGACTTGAACTGTGAGCCAAGAAATGAATAAATTATGACATTAAAGTCTGCACTCATATTAAGTGACAGGGTCCTAATTTAATATTTATTTTTATATTGGGGGAATTCATTACCTACAGAAATGTTTATGTGCTCTCTATAAAAAACATATTCACTTTCTTCTTCTTAAATGACTGTTATTGGCATTCCTATTGGCAGGGGGAAATACAGAACCACACAAAACTGCCCAAATCACAACATAATACTTCAACATGTCCATCAGCTAATGCTAATCTATAATTGAACACCATGTAGGTACTCAGGAAATCCATTAAACTATATAGATTGTTCCTTCAGGATCAGTGCTTCAGGTTGCTTTACATAAGGAAAGGCATCCAAGGTCTAGGACACTGTGAAAAAACCCACAGATCTATGGAAATACTTACCAGGCATTTCAGAAGAGACATCTGACAACCAGAATGCTTGATAACCTCAAAAAGAATACATTCACTGAAGATGTCCACCACAGAAAATGCCTTGAATGGCTTTGAAAATCAGTCAAAACTCACTCAAAACTGTGATTCCACACTTCTTTTCCTTAGACAGATGTCCCATCTGTGAAAAAAAATTGGCAAAGAAGATAAATACATTAATGCTTTAAGTTTTTACTGCTATTTTCTAATTGTCTCTATTACCAAATCAAAGGTGTGAGGTAATAAAATGGTGACAAAACCCCATGAAAATCACAACTGAAATTAAAAAAAAAAAAGGGAAGTCTTATATCTCCAGCAGAGAGGCATTATTCTTGCTGCCTATGAGTCAAAAGGCTTTGCTGTAAAAACCTCCAGCTCCCATCCACTTTTGAAACAAAACTCTGAACATGCCCTGATGATAAGCAAAATGTCAGAGTGGGGTCAGTGCTGTGTTCAAATGACAAGCACAGGAGAACAGAACACCATTGGAACCATCCAGGACAGACAGAAATGCTCTGCCACATAATAGAAGTCCTCATATTTATTGAAAAAACACACTTCTTTGCAATACTATGCTGTAATCCAATTGTTCTCTTTCTCAAAGGCTCCTGAGAGTTTCCTCCAGTGGCCCCAGTTGCTCATAGGGATTTTCACACATACAGTTCTCTCTCTGTTCTATGAGAAGTTGAAGATGAAAACTCTTTCGAAACATTTTCACTGTCAGGAGAGACTGACTGACCAGAGCATGAGGCTGGCAACATAGAGAAGGAAAAAAGCTTTGTTTGGGAGCCATGTCCATGTGTGACAGCAGCCCAGGAAGGATTTTATTAATGGCAACATGCAGGTAATTGCTGTGCAGCTGAGCACTGAGTGCTCCAGTGTGTGCACACATGGTAACTGAGAAGAGCCTTCCCTGCTCCATCAGCCAGTGCTGGCTCAGAATTGAGAGCTGCTTACTCTCATGGATGGTTCAGGCTCATTAAGATAAGCATATCAGGTGGCCAACCCCACCTGGATGTCATCTGAGCAACCATCCCAGGTAAAACATCTCCTGTCATTAAGAAGAACTGGAGCAATTGAGCCTCTGCTGCTTCTCTTGGATTAAGACTTCAAAGAAAGCTTAAAGAAAGTAGTTTCCCACTGTAAGCAAAGAGATGACATCAAATCACTACACCTGGCTCAGGGATCTGCTGAGAACTTGGGGGTGAGGACTGATAAGCAGAGTTCATTTTCCTTATTAGCAGAAATGGGAAATAAGGCAAGTTGGAAAGATGTATGCCTTAAAAGGGAATCCTGTTTAGAGTGCTTAAAGGACAGGCTCTATCAGACCACTCTGAATTGGCACTCTGAGCTAAAGGAAACTCAAATTACTAGATGAAAACAAAAACTGCTGTGCTTTACCCTAAAAAATTAAAGCAGCACACTGTCTGCAGGACAAAGCTGAAGCATATCAGCAAATCTCTTACCTTCCTTACACCTCCCCTTCAGCATTTTAAGATTTTAAAAATTTGCTGCTTATCCCCAGCTTTATCCAAAGGAGACACAGCATTTTGTGAGACTTACTCATATTCTGATCTAACTAGTAGGGGATCTCTGGAATATACCTCTTATAATAGGATTGCCAGCGTGCATCTACTCCTTGTTCCTCTTCTGCTTTGCACTGTTTTCAGTAACAGATATATCTGAGCTGGATTTCCTGCTTCCACTCTTTTCCTTGGTACTCAGAGAGCCAAAGTCACCACTGAAATCTTGGCAGAGGCCAGGCTTTAATTCACCCGTAATGCAATCCACTAGAATTACAGATAAACTGCTTAAGTGCTGGATACATTTATGCAAGTTGTATAGGAGAATTTGTCATTGATTTATCCTTTGCCAACCTGTTTAGCACTCTGGAACAAAATACAGACTTTCAGAAAGCTGCTCTCATTCCATTCAGCAACACAGCAGCTGGGAGCAAGAGCAAACTCTACTTCTACAGGCATTTTTCCTCACCCTGAAAGGGAAAGTAATACAGATTATTGGTGTGGAAAAATTTTACTATTTACTTTTCTTTCATGTCTTGATTTCATGAAAGCATTCATTCATTGATTTTTTTTTTTTTAAGTCAAAACCATTGATGAAAAAGAATTGCCCTTTACTGTACCACACAGTGCTGCCTGCCACCCTCCAAAGGGCATTGCTCCAAATTAAAATATGATTAGACTCTCTAGGGTGACCTTGTGAAAAATCAGGGATGTGTTTACTTTCTCTGCCTTCCAAATCAACCTTGCTCAATTTAGAAGGAAAGAAAAGATGTTTTTCCTAATTGCCAGCCCTGAGAACTCTTGGAGGTTTCTGAGACTCTGAGTCTGTGCAGTCTCAGCAACAGTAAAGACAAGGAAATAGTTAATGAATCTCAGTGAAGAGCACAAATAGTAAATGATCCTGAGAGCTATCTGCAAGCAGACTCCAGCTCACTCATCCACAGCTGGGCTCAATCTGCAAGGCTGAGGAATAAAAAAGCAATAAATGTTTCTTTTTTTCACCAAAACGTTAAGTCATAATTCACAACACAGAGATCCTTCATAGCTGCTCTGCAAGAAAGTGGTTTATCTGCCCCTTAATTTCATACAGCAGTTAGCCAAAGGTTTTCTTTGCCTTTTTGCCGAAATGATACCCATAATAGGAGATATATGTTAGCATGGGCAGCAACTCAAGAACTCCTCCCCGGGATGTGAGGCTGACTGGTTTTACAACAATGGATTATCCCAAACAGTTGGCTTCAGTCATGGCCAAAGGATTTGACTCCCTGTACTTGAGGAAAATCTTAAAATCTCCTTGAGAGCAAAGGACAAACCAGCACTCCCAGCAGGCCCACCAAAGATGAACAGGAATCAGCATTCATCCACCTGAGAAGCCAGAGCCACTGGAACAGGGCACTGGGTCACCAGTTAATCCCCTGCTGAGACAGGGGCAGAGGAAGTTGGCAAACCTGCTTTTCTGCCACTGAGGCTCGATGCTTTGGCCATCACAAAACTGACCCTAAGAGAACTTGGCTGAAACTGCTGAGCAGGAAGCACAGCATTGATTGGATTGCACTCCCAAACCGTGTCAGCAATCACCAGCAGCACTTGCTGGACAACCTGCAGCACTTGAGTCAACACTTAGTGGGCAATGGCAGCAGCTGCTGTCCAGGATAAAACATCCCCAAATTACAGCCATTTTCTATCTACACATCAAGGGTCACAAGACCATCTTTTCCATGACATCACTTATCTATTTTAGTCCCATGCTGCTCCTTGCAGCAGGACACAAGCTTCCCTTCAAGGTTTAGAGATAGACAATAGAAAAGTCTGCTGCTGAGTGGAAATTAAAATTGTAGCAGCCATTAAGCTGGGAAAAAGATATTAATTCCAGGATATAAATATGGCAATGCTTATCCTGCCACCTTCTATACGAGACTCATTTAGGTATTCCTACAAGGTGCTCATTTCTTGGTCACACACAAGCTCTTCTGCCTTCCAGTACAACCCCTGCCTGATCCCTAACTGGTGTTAGCATCAGGGGCCTAAAATGGATTTGGGGACTGGTCATCTTTAGCCCAGCCATCTCAAAAGGGAACACATTCTACATTTCTGTGTGCTGCATAGGTGGAAAAACTTCCAACAAATCTACTCTTGTTTTTTGTGAATGTCCAAAATGAAAGGTCACATGGAATGTACCATATGGAGCAAAATAAGGCATGACAGCTCTATTTTCTCATTTTGGTATCTAGAATAAAGTTCACACAAACTGCCTTGTGTGTTTGTAACTCACAATCTGCATGATTTTAGAGAAGGCTGCCAAAATGAACTAAATATGACACCACTGATTACTTTCACATGGCATCCCCTTAAGCCCAGGTGCAAGTCAGAAGCAGATGTGGACATTCATTTTTTTCTTTATTTTCAGGCAAGCAGGCCTATCTGCCCAACTTTATACACCAACCTTGGGAGGTATTCCTGCTGCCTTCAATTTACAATGTCAAAAGGTAACTTCTGTGAAAAGACTATGCAGCTAAAGCAAAGAAAGGAGTTCCCCTGGAGGGTAGTTCAGAGCAGGACCTGTAACCAGGCCCTCAGAGTATCACTTCTGAGAAAGCTCTCTCTCCCCACTGAGGAACCAGGGAGAGGAGAAAGGTTGGCTTCTTAAAGTATGTCCCTTAAATCAAGCTATTTCAGTATCTTCTTACAGAACATTTTTAGGTCTGAAGTTTTTCCTGATTTTTTTATACTTGAATTCAATCAAACCCAGTCTGTTTGCATAAAAATCCCATTAGAAAATAACTCACTAGAAGTGCCAAATTGCCAGCCCCAGAGGTGAAGTATTTTTTATGAGCATTATGGAGTTCTCATGAGCAGAGGCAATGAAAACCTGTCAGCACAGTGACACTTTCAGTAGCCTTCACAATGCCTGGCACAAAAGGACCACCAAAAGGTGGGAAGGACTCATTTCAATATTCTTTGAAAAGGTACAATCTTTACTAAAAATGCTAAATAGCTTTAAATGTGAATCAATACGTACTGTCCTTTATTAGGAAGTAATAAAAAATATGTTGATTCATTTCCCATTGAGTTTCAACTGGTAATTAGTTTTACAGGGACTATAAGGCTAAAAGGGATGTAATGTGTAATGCAACTTCTAACTATTTCCACCCTGAAATGTATCAAAAAAATGGGGAACTTAATGGTAGAAACTTCTTGTGACTCATGGTGGGTTTATGAGTTGTCACAGTGAAAAATAAATGCAGTAACTGAATAGGAAAATATAACGGCCATTCTGTACACACCATAGCTCAGGTGTAGTTCCAGAGCTGAGAATATCCTTATCCAGCAAAAGCAATTAAATACATACTTAGCTTTAAGTAATCCCATGGGAATCTACAACATCTAAAAAGTAAGCAGCAATCATGACCAAAATTCTCACTCTGAAGGAATATTTATATAACTGAATGTCTTAACAGAGGCAAAAGAAGGATTTCCTTGTGACTTCCTCACTGTTGAAATTATTTGCCTCATCTCTGAACTATTAGCTTCAGTGTGTGTATGTATCTCCATGAAAGAGAACAAAAACTATAAAAAATATTCATTTTTGATCCCATTTGCTCATATGTTGAAAACACCAGCGTTTCTGGAAAGTGAGGCATGGATTACAAGAAACCCCTGAGTGGCCATAAAATGAGTGATAAAAGTATTTTGTAATTATCTTTCTCAAGTACATTCCTAATTCTGATTCTAAGTCACCTTAAAGTGCACTCACTGACATCACTGCTTTTTACTCCTATATCAGCTCTTCTGGGAAAAACCTGGTTTGTTTATCACTGTTGTCCTGTTCAACTGTGGTTTGCTATAGCCACTGCCTTTTCCCACAGTCAAGTAAAAGAGCAAGGCTCTCTTTTGCTTTACTGGGAGAGAATTACTGGATGAAGTGCTGGGGAGAAGGTGTGTGGATATCTTATTTAAATAGTGGCTGAGGGAAGAGCCCCATGATGGATGAGGTGCTCAGTGGACTAGCTTCCCTAATAACTCACTAAACCCAAACAGCTCATGAATTTCTTTTTCCTCACAGGGCTCAGAAAACCAGGCATGATTCTGTGTTTCAATTGCTTGGAGAATGAACCACTGCAGGGGGGGATAAAGGGTAGAAAGTTTGCCTTTCTCTCAGGTGTTTTCTGAGAGTAGAAAGTGTAGAGAACACCCAGGATCACAGAAATGTTTCTAGTCTGCTTACACGAGATGATTACAGCCAGCACCTTGCACACACTGAGCAGACCATTCACACAGGGGTGAGGCTGGGCGAGAACAGGAATAAAAGAGTGTTCTCTTGTCTGCTGCTTGGGCACAGCTGAGGCCAAGCCTATGGCACAGTGTCCACATGGACAGCACAGCCAGATGCTACCACAGGGCTTAATCACAGCAAGCTGTGAACCCTTGCTGCTGTCCCCACCTCTCCAGGCCACCCAAAACTCCTCTTTGAACAAAAAGTGACACCTGCCTGATAACTTGCCTAAGAATCACACATACTGCAAACAAAAAAAGACACAGGACAACCATCTTAAAGATCCTCACGTGTGCCAGACCTGTTGTTCCACTCCCACTGCAGCAACACATATCCTAGGGCCTTCCCTCCTCTCTTTTTTATTGTATTCTAAAAGGTAGCAAGTCTGTTAATTAGTGTCAAAGAAACAATGCAAACCAGCTGAAAGCAGCTTTTCTGCTGCTGATCACTGACAAGCTAATAGGCCTGACATTTCCTTCAGCACACTACTCCTTTGATTAATGCAGCTGCACAATCATTTTTTTTTGAAAATTTGTGTAATACTCTCCCATGACAGGAACTGATTTACAAATATGTGACAAAGACGAAGAAGAGGTTGACTTTCAGTACAGGGAAAAAAGTTATAATGAGGTTCAGAGGCACAGTCAGGGAGGCTGTTATACTGACTGAATCTTGGGCAGTTTATTACTGACTTAGGTACTAGCAAGGATCTCTTAAAAGGCAGAAGGGGGTCAGCAGCACTTTCCTGTGATGGGCACTTGTTGCTACAAGTTCTTGGAGGAGAATTTTCTTATGTGACACTGCCAACACTTCTTCAAAAGACTTGCACAAAAATAAAGCCCCTCTTCAGTATTTCAATCCAAACTATTGAAAATAAGTTGGTACTTTTTATTTATCTTGCTCTTTGCCAAGCCAAGCTGCCTCCAGCTGTCTATCCCAAAGCTCATTGGCTGCTTCAGCATTTTTGAGCAAAACAGATTCTCTTGTCTTCAGGCTTAAATGCATGAAACACAACAGTTACTTTACATTCAGTCTGAACTTTGTACTTTCAAGTCTGGCTGAATTTGCCATATGAAACACTCAACCTGAGAGGTTCAGTCTGGATTTTCATTTTCAGCTTTTCCTTGGCAAAAAGCTACCGCCCTCTCTGCTTGTAAAACATGATCCCTCATACAAGATCATCAGGGGACTGAAAAGTGGAACATTTGGTTGGTTTTTGTTTCCAAAGTTTCCTAGAAGTCATGGTAAAATCAATACCCTGAGATGACTCTACCTGGGGTTCTTGAGAAAAATATCATACATAACCTCACAGTATGTTTGTGCCCACCTATTCTTCTGCTCTCATTCCTTCCTTTTTTCCAAAACTTTCCATTACCAAATTAGAAATATAAACACCTTCAAAAAATTTATTGGCTGTAAATTTTTTAGCTGATTTTTTTCTTCCCTACACACTAAAGATATACAAGCTATAAAATCCACTCACACCTTAACACACAGAAAATCCAACTCCCACCAAGGACCAACCATTGAAGCAGATTTGAGAAGACTGAAACCCTTCAGCACACCCACTGTTGGCTGAGCTGTCTGAGAAAGGCCATGCTGTGCCCAATGGGGGGATGACTAACAGCATTCCACATCTACAGCCAGGGATATTCCCTTGAGAGAGCAGATTCAAATCCCTTTTCACCACAGTTCTAAAAGTGAAACTCTTGTCTCCCCTGTCCCACACCAGATGTCCTTGCCACCAAGCTTCTAGCTGCTCCTGTGCTACATCATGTGACATTTTCTTTGGCTTCTGGAGATGCAGAATTTCCTAGACACTAATGAATTTCCATAAAACGTTTCAGTTTCAGTGAATCAGCTTTTCCTAATGAAAAATGACACAGACAGAAATTTCTCTGCCAGCTCTCTCACATTGGATAACCTTCAGAAACTCAATTCTTCTCTGTGTTTCTCCATCTTGAAACAGGGCAATAACACCAACGTCTTTTTCATAAACTTCTCTGAGATATATGGACAAAAGTACCATGTAATAGCAAAGTATCATTATTATTTATTACTGTAAGCATCACCAATACAATAAGGGAAAAGCAAAACACTACGATATTCACTGAGGTTACAAAATACAGCCACTCCTCTGGCAACTCTTTTTAAATGTTGCAGCTCGGCTTTCTTTTTTTAACTTGTGGTGGCTGCCTAAAGGTTGATACAATTCCCTAGTATCAAAACTGAAAAAAAACCCCAATTTCATCTCTTAAAGTAAGTAGGCAAAGTAAACAGAAGAAAAAAATCTATAAGCATACAAACAACCTCTGATGGTTTTGTCTCAAAGCAAGATTTTTTTGTTGCCAGTGTTTTCTTGAGCACACAAAGAATCAGTCCCGAAAAACATCTCCATATTGCAAGTGCTGTATCCAGAATTTTACACTTCAGGGATAAAACTCTCTGATATCTCAAAATAACACTTAAATTATAGTAATAAAAGCAGATTAAGCACTCAGTATCCTGCCACTCACATCATCAGCAAAACATCCACATGGAACAATGTTTTATGGAATAAATCTCCATACCAACAAAGTATCTATATATTTAAATGCCATTCAGCAGAGATTACCACACTAAGTTATTTCTCACCACATTTCAGTGAGATTATAAAATATTACAAGGCACAGAAGTGTTCAAGATGTACAAATATCCACTCTCTTCTGAAGAGAGCTTTGGAAGTACGAAAATGCCACCCGGGCTGGTAGAGGACACTTTCTCAACACCAGTTCCATTACCTTTAAATTATCCAGGTACCAAAGTATAACCACCCTTCTATAATCAAGGAAAATACAAAAAATTATGTCTCCTTTGCTACCTACATCTTTCTTTCCTAAATCTTCCAGAGTATTTTTCAATCAAGAGGCAATATACCATGAACGTAAAAATTATTACAGGCTCTTAAAAGACCCTCTTGGCTTTGGAAAGAGACTTTAAAATGTTAAATAATTTCTGCCAGCCTTCAAGTCATTAAAAACCTCTGGAAAAGATTCAAACTCTATGCCTGGGAGAGAGAATTATTTCTGTAATTGAAAGAAGAACAGCAAAACACAAGTTCTTTAATAGCACATGGACTCTTGGGAGATTAAGCAATCAGCTATCTTGTCAACTCAAAATATACACTTGGGCTGCTTTTTTTCTGTATTTGTTGGTTTCAAGGTGAAAACTTATTATTTCATAAAATACAATTAAAGCATTTTGCGTAGGAAGTTCCAGATCCCTAAAAAAAAAATGTGTAGAAGCTGATGAGTCTTCACACACAGATTAATCCACAGAGAGGGGAAATGAAAGTTAGCCTTCCTGCCAGCCCATAATGAGTTTCATACTATCTACAGACTGAATGCATCTAATTGTGAGACACTGTGAGTTATTTTCATACCTCAGGCACAGAGCAGTTCATTTAAAGTGACTTTTCTTATCTACCTGGCGTGGTTAAGTGGCTGCTGTGCAAAAAGCCATGCACGGAAGGAAAGGTGCCTGAATGCAGCAGCCCTCCTAGGAGGGGACCTCGATCACTGAGACAAAATAGGAATCTGATGAGCAGCAGCACTATTGGGTGGCATTATTGGGGCATCTCTCTGGTCCTTCAATACCTCCAGGTACTTTACTGAATTTATTTGTCAGAAAAGTCCCTTGGTTTCCATCTCTCAAGCCCGAGTACAACTCTTTGCTTCTCTCCAGAGGGTCAGTCTGTTTCATCGCTTCCATTCCAGTCTGGGCAGGCAGCTACGTAAATGATGAATGAACAACTTAACTCTCACAATGTTCAGAGACAATTTACAGTCAGTTCTACCCATTTTAGACCTGGGGAGGTTATTTGCTTCCTTATTTTGCTGGGATTTTTGTTGTTTTGATCAGGGTTATGTTTGTTGTTTGGTTTAAAATCTTGTTTAAGTTGGTTTATTCAGCCCCAATCAAGTTACAAACCTTAATATGCCATTTCTAGTGTATGTTATCACTTCTTTGCTGTCTCAGTCTCTAATCAGGTATGCAGTCTGGGGTTTGCATTTATAACCAGTTTCAACTGGCATTAAGCAGAGCCATATTTGCAGAATCAAAGATTAAATGCAACCATTAGTTGTTTCCCTGTTTTTGCTGGTTATGCTCATTCACTGTTCATTGTCTGCAAGGCTGCTCCTGCATGATAGTGCTGGCTCAGGGCATCAAGGCACTGCATCCTTATATATATATATATTTATATATCTCCACACATAAAATTAAATTCAAGCTTTGTCTAGTGCTATTGTTCTATAGAGCTTTCTACCCTGCTGTAAATCCCTGCAAGACTGACACAAAAATATTAGGAAGGTTTACAGGGTACAACTGCTGCTGTATAGCCAAATCCACTGGGCTGTGAGGTTTGGTGCCTGTTCTTCATTAACCAGCAGATGCAGAGAGAGATTAGTCACTGTAGAAAGACAAGCACAGCAGAAGTAATTGAAGCAAAGTGCCTCATGAAGGACACTGCACAGTGCTGTAGCAGAACTTCAGAAGAGCTCAGAATTCCTGTTCTACCCTACCTTTTGATATAAAATACCATCACAAGGCCCAAATCCATATCCAAACAACACCACATCCTCACCAACATCTCCAAGCACTGATGCTGCTTAGAGCAGTTGTCTTTCTTTGAGAAGTGCAGCTACAACTTTGAGAGCACTGAGTGAATAGTGATGCATTTTGAGATGCTCCCAGTTACACAGAATTGGGTTTAAGGCTGTTTTCAAAAGAAAAGAAGGGATCTAATAGGGAAAAGGTTATATGAGAAGAGGGAAAGTGATAATAGAAAATCAGACAGAATCTAATGAGAACTAAAAATAGAAATTAGGAGATGAAATAACAGTATAATAACCTAAACTATTAGAAAATAATCTAAAGAGGATGGGAAAGAGCAATATAGCAAAGGAAAATTAGCGAAGAGATGGGCAATGCAGGGTTAGTAAAATATTCAGAAAAGCTTCATTTTTATCATCAGTTCATGATAATAAAATGCAAGTAAGCCAAAATGCAGAAATTAAGGTAAATACATATGCAAAACACTGACTGTCTGGTAAAACACATGCCAGGTAACAAACACATGCCAAGAGCAGTTTAACTCTTGCTCATGAAGCACATGAACTACCCTATCTCTGTGCTGCACCAACACATGGCATTGTCACCTGCTGCACTCCAGGTAGAAACCTGATACAAACAAAGGCTTTCTCAGGAACATTTCTTCTGATCCTCTTCCTCGAAATTCTTGCTGTAGTAAGTTGCCTTGGTGAGGTCCTGGTGGTTTCATCTTCTTCATCAAGGCATGTGTGGTACACAGCTACAGGACCTGCACTTGGACTTCAGCACCCGCCTGCTTCTCTTCCTGTCTCCCTGATTTACGTGCCTCCACTGCTGCTCCTCACAGTGACTGCCCCACTCTGATCCCCAGAGCAGCAACACTCACACTGACAAGCAGAACCTGGAGTTTCTTGCACGCCTTTCTTTTTCACATTGCTCCAGCCTCCATCTTTCCAGGTACAAATGGCCTGGCTCTACCTTCTTGATATCCTGCCTGCACACCTTTTTGAGGTTCCCCCACCACATCATTTCCCAGGATTTGCCTGGAGTGATTATTGCTTACAATTCAAGTCAATTTTCTGAGTGCTGAGTGTTAGATCTGATGAGAAAGGTTCAATATTTTCAGTGCTTTTCTGCACAAACTGAATTTTCCATGTAAGCCCAAGACCTTTTCTCGATTTTCATAATTAGAGAACCATACACACTCTAGAAGAGCCAATAAGAATAGGCAGTATTATTTAGGATCCAGTTGCAAGTCTCTCCAGTCCTCACCACAGGCTTTTGACCTTCTGGATCCCTTACTGCCCAGGGAAGGCCCTAATCACAGGAGTTCTGCCTGTTCTGCCTGCTCTCTTCCCCCAACACAAGCACACACTGCTGCAAACGCAATCAAACACAACAGAACCCCTCAATGGAGCATGAAACACAACACATTCCTACAGAAGCTCTCTCCTAGCCCACTCTCACCATCACCAAACATCCTGTCTGACAGATAATCAACATTATTCACCACAACTACACTGTATAAATTACCCAGTGAAGGGAAAAGAATCCCCAACTGTAAGTTACATTAAAACAAAATAAATCCCCTATCAAAGCCATTATCTGAATCACTGATGCAGTCAAGTGCAAGGCACAGATGATCTGTAAAAGGGGTTTGTTTATCAAGCAGAGTTTCAAGTCTTTGAGAAAACAGCATCAAGCAGGAACAGCTTCACAATTTACATCTCCACACACAACAATCTCAGATATCAAGTAAACATTTTGCCAACACTTAGTTAAATTTGAAGAGGCAGGACTGCTGAATGCAGAGAGCCCTGACTATTCCCCTGCACCTTAATAGCACAGAGGGTTTTCAATTTTTTTTTTCACTGCACTACATTCAATCAAGCCATTTAATAGTTTAATTTTGACAGGGCCCATGAATGTACAGTTCCTCTTCTCTCCCTCACCAGTCAAAGCAGCATCAGACTTCACTGCAGAGCTAAGGAATTGGGATGCACAGAGGAAAATATGCTCAGCTTACAAAGATAATGCTTGTCAAAAGCAGCTGCATTTCCTGCCCATTTCCCCCCCTGCCCCACTATTCATTAAACTTGCTGCTCTTCTTTTATCAAAATAGAAATTCTGTAACTGCAAACATAGTCCTAAATTCTGCAGTGACCAGATGTGAAAATGTCAATATACTTAATACGTGTGTACACAATGCAGAAACTCCAGCCAAGCCATCAGGCCTTGTGTTTCTTTACTCAGTCTTTCTCTGTAAAAAACGTGCTCTAGAAAATTGAAGTGTAAATAAGAACATGCAACCACCAACATCACCAGTGATTTGCAATAAATAGGGAAAATGAGAGGCTGTCTCTTTGCATTCAGCATAATTAACTAGATAAGAAGAAATCAATTGTGATCCTAATAGAGCAGGTGCTATCACAGGGAGGTCTCTTTACAGATTCTTGCATCATAAAATGATTTTTTAAAAACCCACAGAAAATTCTGCAGGTTTAGGAATTTTATTAAAATGTAATAGAAAGCATCTTTTTAACATACCTTATTATACCTTAAATTAGGATACTACTATACTAAAGAAAGATTAATTTTCCAGGAGACTCTGCTGCCTTTCAAGTTCTTGCTTATTTAGCAGTACCAGAAGCAGGGAAATATTGCATCCATCCCCATGAAACCAATCATGGAAATCTCTCCATTATCTCAAGTGAACTTGGACTTAAAACTTAACCAGTGCCAGATGAATTCCTGTGTAGAGCACAGGATTCTCTACCTGCCTCAAAATCCTGAAGAGGAGCATTTCAGTTTTTTGTGCTCTCCAGTCCAGGACTGCTGAAGTAACTTAATACACTCATTTGGAAATTTTCAAAACCATTTTCATCTTTGGATTGAAACATCTCAGTTTCATTTCTTTCAAGTGAAAAATAGCAATTGCAAGGTACTTGTTCAAGTGGTTCCCTTTTCTCAGGGGAACAGAAATTATCTGTGTGGCAAATGAAGAGGGGAGGTTGATTTTAGATTTAGGTGGAGGCCTGTGTTTTGGACAGGTTTCAGGCAAAGGCTGTAAGCCAGGAAAGTCTACACTTACAAGAGAATTGTCTCCATCAGCACACGTGGCATCTCAATCTTCCAAGTTATAACTTCACCTCCACATCTTTCAAAGGGAGTAAAAAAAAAAAGTATTTTATTGATGTATCCCATGAGATAACTGTCTGAGAAATCCAATATGCTATTGAAAGATTACTATTATTAAAGTTCCCAGTAGTTCAAGTAGACAGTTTTCAGAAGTGAATCTTGAAATTTCTCATCCTGTCCCTTTATTCTGTTAAGTGCCCATTGATTTAGACCACGATGTGCATCCTCAAGCACAAAGGGTTAATTGCTGTGCATCCCTTTTGTTTAAAACAATTCCAGTAGAAAAGGCAGCTGTAATAGCCTATTGTGTACATACTTTCAGGGAGTCTGAGCACATTTGCTGTGGAAACCATGGCAATTTGAATGTTCCCGGCAAACAAAGAAATAATTACCCTCGCAGTCACCGAAATCAACTATGTGCCCATGATGGGAAAAAAAAACACCTCGGAAGAAAGTGTCCATTTCAGCCTTCTTAGGCTGCAACAAATTACCCAAATGTAAGGTATCATCAACTTCAGCAACAAAACTCAACAACCTTTCCTCTCACTCCCTTTTTTCACTCTATTAATTCTTTGCTGAAATACAGCTAAAATTTCTGTGAAAAAGGAAGGCCCTTGGCATTTTAAAAGCTGCCTCTCTTGTGTGTTCTGTGAGTCAGACGCAGGTAAAGGAAAATAGGAAAGGAAGCTATAAAAATGGAGAAAATTGAGGAAAACTGAAAGAGTAAAATCTTCAGCAAAAAGCCCCTTCACAGCACTTTCTATAAAACTGTGTGTTGCTGGGTAGCTTGGAAAGCATTCCTGCTTGTTCACAGAAATGAGAAATCCCCCCAAAAGTGGGATCAATTCTAATGAAATTCATAAATCCCACGGAGCAGCTCAGAGAAGGCAGGGACAGGCTGTCCCTGTGGTAGGACAAATGTTTGCAGAGTCTGAAAAGTAAAGATAATAATAATAGCAATAAATTATAGCCGTTCCCAGGCTTTCTTGGGCTTATTCTTTTGCTCTGCAAACTTAGAAATAGTGAAGACAAACATTTAGCTCTTCATTAATTCATTTGCTGTGACTCCTCAAGCCAAATCACAAAATATAAACTGAGGAGCTAGAGAGCAGCTGTCTCACAGAAATTATAACAAGCACAGTGAACTTGGGAAGTACCACTGGAATCTAATGGAAAACCAGGCTTTTCCTACCACTGCAGAACTTTGGTTCAGCCAGTGCCTCTCTCTGAGGAGAGTCTTCTCCAGCTGACCTGTAATACCTTCTTGGCTGAGGATGAGGAGGAGCCATCCTGCCACGTTAGCAAAAACTCCCTGCTCAATACTGACACACTGCAAGAAATTGCTGCCTGGTCCCCGGAGGATCAGGTGGCAGCAAGGGGCAAACACACCTCACTCATACCCAAGGTAGCTGGCCAGGAGGGCTGGTACCTCTGAAGTTCAGATCCAACATGTACACAAGGCTTGTGGCACAAAGGAAAAAGGCTTGGAGAACTGATCAGCAAGAACAGAAATTTTTTATTTTCTTGGGAGAAGCAATTGTGTGCAAATGATCTCTCTTGTAGAATTAAACTCTTTTTTCTTAGCCTGCTAAGAAATGTAAAAGGATGGACAATCTAACAAAACAGTTAGCAGAGGGAATGGGCAATAATACAGCTTATTGTATTTCAGATTAGCTATGCTTTCACAAAAAGACTGCTCCAGCAGGCTGAACAAAACACCATTCCCTTGTGGGTTAGATAGGAGAAATTACCTTTTCAGGTTTTAATTTTAAGCTTAAATTTATGAAACACTAATCCACGATCCATAAAGATAGCATTTGCCAGTATAGCCAGCAAAGCAGGAATGCTTACAAGCTTTCAGAAATGTGTATTTTAAAGGAGAAAAAAATCACTGGACTCAGCCTTTTCCATTGTTCCCATAGTTCTCTGTTTGGCAACACTTCAAAAAGGAACTGGCATAAGAAGCTGTACAATATGTTCTCCTTAAACAAGCCAAAGATTTTGCTTTCTTTCTTTGTCTTTGATATATAGGGACTTTTTGCAAAGGGAAGGGACAAAGCAGAGCACAGGGACTTTTTTTTTTTCATATACAACCAGATACAACCACTGAACAGATCAAAGACCCCTCATGTCCAGCAGCCAGCCCAGCCTGTCTGACAGTGGAGCACGTCACACTACACGTTCAGGACAAATGCAGTGTTATTTCCCCCAAGTGCCCTTGCAGTATCCAGAAAATGGCAATTTGGAGCTTTCTGGAGCCAGAAACAACGTCTTGACGTTTCCAAGTCTTCAGAGGAATTGTCCCATTACTCTTCTGAACTTATGTAAACTTTTAGCATGCAGAACATTCCGCAAGCTGTGTAATCTACTATTGCTTTTTATCAGTGCTGAACTGACCACCTGCTGATTTCATTTCATATCCCTTACTTTTTGTATTAGAGGAGGAAAAAAAATAAATGACCAAACTGTTCCATATTTCTGCCTCTCTGTTACATTCTCTCTCAGCAACCTCTTTTCCAACCTAAAGACTCTTCCTCTGGATCATAGATTGTGCAGAAGTTCCAGGACCTCCTTTACACCTCCCTATGTAACTTTTCCAGCCAGAAGCCTATTGAGCAGAGAGAACCAGGAATAGGCATAGGACTCTGGATGGGTTTGATTTGCTCTATTCTTTCCACAATGTCCAACATAGATGTTTTTTAGGAGAGTAATAAGAATTGAGCTAATATTTTTGCCATACCATCCATCAGGGTGCTAAAATCTGATTCCTAGTTGAAAGAGACAGCTCAGAATCCATCATTTTATATGTACAGATGAGATTATTGCTCTCTTATGTTCATCACTTTGCATTTATCTACACAGAGTTACACCTGCCATTTCTTTCACTCAATGACCTCAGCTCATACAATTTCTCTGCATTTCTTTCAGCTAGGCCTTTGTCATTGATATATTGACAGTCTTAGGACAGTCAACAAACTGTCTCCTGTATATTCACTGCTCTTCCAGAATTATTTTGACTGTGACCATTTTGAAGATTATGTTGTTGATCAGTACTGACTCAAATACAAGCTTCTCTCTAACAACAAAAATATTCTCCACTTGAAAACTGATCATCCATTTCTACGTTCTTTCCAATTTGTATCCATGCAAGAACACACAACTGATGGCAAATCAGGAGGAATCTTCTTTCTTGAAGCTCCTTTAGCAAAGATAAAGCACTTTTTCAATATTAAGGCAGCCTGCATTATTGGGAATGTCCAATCCACTTGTTTTCCAGCTACTAAAAAAATAATAAAAATTGACTAATCTGTGAGACTTAACTGCCCTTCTCAGAAATTATGTTATTTCTGCCTCCTATTGAGCCCATTTCTGCACAGTGATCTCCCTTAGGACCTTGTCAGTGGTTCTAGTCACAGGGTCAATGGTTGATGTGCACTGATAGAAGTTCAGTTTGTGCCTGAGAAGGCAGCTCTAGAGCCACAAAACCAGGAAAGAAAAAGCACTGCAAGCATTTAAAGGGAAAAAAACCAAATAGGAGTTACAGAGTCTTCCACAAGCCATACAAGAGAAAAAAAATGTAAATCACTAATGTTTTCTTTTACTCTACAGCTTCAACCCAGCTCCAGTTTTGTGTACTGGACGTTCATTAGACATGGCAACAATTTGATCTTAAGTAATAGACCAAGGCAGAATAGCAGAGCTTTGGAAGGATCCAGTTGCCCTCCCTGTAGTAGTGGTGACAACATTTGTCCCTTTGTTTCCACAGAAACTGAGACAACAGCAATAGTACTTGCAAAAAGTATCTCATCCAAATACACTGTGGGCTCTATTTGCAAACTATCTGACAGTGAACATCATTCTGGACAACTTCACAGGAACAAGTGACTGAAGAAATTTACTCTTCCTAGATTGATACTTTAATGTTAAAATTATGTATTGATCTGCAAATGTGTGTTTATCGTACACATCTAAAAACTCTCTCTGTATTTTCATGATGTGATTAAGCAGCCTCAGTTTGCTTATCAGTCTTTGATGAACAACCTTTTAAAAGATGTTGAAAGATGTTATTTTTCTCTTAACTACTGTAGAATGGAAGTGGAATTGTGTAATTAGTTAATTTTACTTATTCTGCCACTAGTTTAAGAACACTGCACATTATCTCTCCCAAGCAGTACAACTCCAGTTAAAGATTAAATAAAATGAGAAGTATCCACTTCAAGATGCAATAGAAAATGCACAGAACAGATTGTTCATGTTCCCATTTAATTATTGCTTAGATTTTTAAATCCATATTTAACTCAAAATATTCATGTCAGCATATAAAATGCAGAGAATTAGACAGTCCCACACAAGAGATATGTGGGTTTCTTTTTTCTGGGGTGTAACAGGAGTCAGAGAAGGAAGGCTTTGAAAAATTGATTATTGTTCTTTTCCTGAAATACCAGTGAGAACATCTGAAGTACCAGTAAAATTTTCCAACTTCCTTTAAATGCTGTCTCCCTTTTTTTTTTTCAATTGTGAATGCAATGTTTAAAATGAATGAGTCATCATTTTAATATCACCATCTGAAGGATCTATATAAACTGCTGCAGAAGAGTATTTGTGAAATAGATGCTGAAGAGCAAGTGAGCCACTGAAAATGGTCTTATGCCAATGGTTTTAAATTGAGGCTGAGGTTTCAGCAGACCTTACCAGGCTGGGCAAATCACCTCACCTTCGAGCTGCTGCACTGATAGAGAAGGCACTTGTCCTCTCTGTGCTGGACAGGGATGGTCACCTTTGGCAACAGCACAACACAGACATTTGCTAAACAAACGTGAGCTACAGCTGCTAGTAAAAGTTTATCTCAAGCTTAGTTTAACTGGCTTTGGAAGGGAATCGACACCAACTGAATTAAATTGCAGTTAATTAAGTTTGAGAGAATTATCAGAAGGATTAGTGTGAAGTAACTATTCCACTCCAAAACATAATTCAAATTATTCCCTTCTGCTTGTGTCCTCCCCACACAAAGAAGCTATTTCTAATCAACCCCCCAAACCCCACTCAGTTGAACCTGGAAGAATATATGATTTAGAAACACAATAATTCCATCAATTCCAACAACCCCACCTCTGTGCTTAAAGGTGTTCACATCTAACTGAACTAAATTAGGCCTTATGCTTATTTTGCATACTTTTCTCCTTTGCACAGGAACTTCTACATTAGTATTCAGAGAAACTAGGGCTGTGTATTTAAGTGTTCCACTCTAGGGAACACAACTCATGTATTGTATTATTACCAGCACACTCAAAATCCTGTCTTTTTTAGAGAAATGCCCTAGTCAAAACAGTAGTTTTGGTTTCCTGCAGAGATTATGGGAAGACATCCTTTGGCCCGTGCTGTGAGACAGGTCTGATCACACCCTTGCAGCCTTCCCCTCCAGCCTCACATCTCCAGGAAATCACTGGAAAGCAAGTATTGTTTTAATCACAAGTTTCAATAACCAGCCAAACTTATGGCAGCTGCTGTACTAGAGTAAGAATAAAACCTTTCTTTAAATTCTTCCATTAATAAGATCTGCTAGAAACAAGAGGAAGAAATTCTGCATCTTGTGCAACATTTAATTAGAAGTACCAAAACGCCTTCAGCTCCTTTTGTTTTTGTAGAGCTGGAGAGAAATTTTGTCAAATACTCATACCTTTAAAATGTATTTACCTAATGAGGAACATGAACCCAGGGAAAAAAACATTCTAAATGCCAAGATCAATTTTTTAATGGAAGAGAAATCAATCTTTCCCAACCCTACCAGAAGCCACAGTCCTGAGGCACACGGCAGAACTCTAATGGATCTTCTGTTGCCCATGTGTCCAATCAGCCTGAATTCCTAAGATTTAACCATCCCTCCTCTCTGGTCAGGCTGCTGCTCATCCTGCATTGCCAGCCTCAGGTTCCCCTGGAGCCCAAGTGTCTGAAGGCAGAGGCTGAAGTGCAGCTGTAACCCTCGGATACTGTGAAACCATCTGTGCAGTCTCGCAACAACTGTTCATCTAAATGTCTTCAGAATGCAGCACTGATGAGCCTTTTCACTTCTGCTCAGTAGGTGATAAGAGAGTATTTTACCCCAAGCTGTGGCCCAGATGTATTGGACACTAAATACATTACCCCTATTTTGTTTTCATTTTAGAGTGAAAATTAATAAACTCTGCTATTTGCAATGGTTCAGCTCACTCATTTGCCATGGGATTTTCTCTGTGGCTCCTTCTAGTCACTTCTCAACATTAAACTACTACAGGGTCATTCATAAACCTCCACAAAATCTTCAGGCCAGAGGTCACTTTGCTCTTTTTAAGAGTGAATTTTCTGTCTGCATTGGAAAATGCCTGTACTGATCCCTGCCATCTCCTCTTCTCTCTTTCTCTCTGTCCCTCCAAGCTTCCAAAGCTGACTTTAATGTGCTATCCAAAACAGAAAGCTCTCACAGGAGGTGACTGCTTCACTAACTGATACCTCTGTTCTCTCCTGATATTGCCTGAACAATTTTATTCTCATTTACATAGTGACCTTCCTATTGCATGTAGTTGTGTGTCTAAGTGGTTAATGCCAGTGCAATGATGCCAATGGCCAGCCTATCAAAGTTATTCCAGAGACACAGGTGAGCAGCTCTCCTCCACTCCACTGAGCTGGTTGTTAGAAACTCACCCTGATAAGCTGGAGGAGAACAAAGGTAAACCAGGCAGCAACCAAAACAGGACCTATGGAGAGCAGAAAGAGCTGGGAAGACTGGCAAAGTGATTTTGCATCATCACAAAGAGTTGATTGGTGAGACTCCGTGTCATGAAATATTCCATTCCTTCATGTTCATTCTACTCAGTGCTCCTACTCTAAACCTCAGTTTGCTCTGCCTCCTTGGTTTTCCTTTTAATTGCAGGGTAGAAGGTGAGAAAGTAGTACCTTCTCTATGCAACTTGAGATAAACAGGCTATTTAACTGAACACTCGAAATCTGCAGTTTAAGCAACAGCAAAAGGATGTTATATCTAGTTTCAGACTTTCTTTTTTTATCTGAAAAAGCAGTAGAGGCACCAGAGCAATGTTTCAGAGGAGCTGGCAGTAAAACCAAGAAAACTGGGCTAGAGGAATATAAGGAATAGCAAGTTTGTAGAGTTCAGTGGCATGTGGAAAACCTGCAGGGAGCATTTACCTCTTTTACATGATGTTCACCAACAGGTCATGGCACTTAGGAACAGCCAATGTGACAACTCCAACAACAGAGGTAATTTTCAGGGCAGAGAGGAGCAACCACAGGCCAGTGCACAGTCTGAAGGGCAGATGAGGTAAGAACTCAGACTGAGCACAGGTAACCTCAGGAGTCTTTCTTTCAAAGGACCCCAAGGAATTCCCTCTGTAGATGAATCCCAGTGTCTTCTGATAGAACAATTGAGCAATTCCTTAACTTGTGCAGGAGATAGATAGATAAAGGACTCTCCTGCACACAAAAGCTCAACAAAGGGGACAGGAGGTAAAATGGAGCAGCACTACAAGTGTGTACACACATTCAGAATATGTCAAAGAAATTGCATTTATTTTCCTCAAACTGAGGCAGCAGAGAAATACTCAGAGCTGTTTCTAGACCCCAGGTAAAACTGATACCTGTGTGCAGGTTTATTGGTTGTGACACTTAGGTTCTCCTGACTACCAGAGGATCTTTGAGTCTATTCCCTTTCCAGTGAAGAATATCTAGAAAAAGGCATCATTATGTCCTTTCACAATTCATGGAAAGAAATATCTTTTCCTCCTCTTGAATTCTCATAAAGTCCCAACAACTAATTAAACCTGATGACAGAATTTAACCACAGGTGTGACAAAACCAGCTGGTCTCAAAGGCAGAACACCTTAAGGTGACAATCTGCTTCCAATTCCCATTCAGATTTAACACACACTTCTCATTTTTCCATGTAAGATGCCACAGGAAAGAAAAGACATCTGTCTCCCAACACTACTTGAATTTATGGACTTGGAAACCTGTCACATTTTTGTTTGCACTAAGAGAAGTAACAATAAGATAAAATCTAGTGGGTTTGAGCAATTTTGGAAGATGCAGTAGTAGGTAAGGAGATCTTTGGTCAGATGTGAAAGCCTGGAATACGAGCAAAGATCATGTTTTTGGAAGCAGACGGTTTTGATTTTTCACTTCCCACTGTTGAGAATATGCTACTTTAGGACAGACAGTGTGTTAGGAAAGGCAGCTCTTGGATACCTGTTGGGACTGCAGGGACACAGAGCAGCATAATAAGGTCAAGTGTGAGAAGCTTTCTCCCTTCTGGAGTGATGAATGGAATTACAGCCCTTATTTGGGGATAGTCTCAAGGTTCTAAAGCCCTAAGGTACATACTTCAACATGTAACCACAATTCATCCTGAGAAAAAGTTCAGACATCACTCAGATGCTCCCACTCTGGCCCAAAGGACAAAGCTGAACAGAGTCCTTCTGTCTGCTGCTACCATTTCTAGCTAAGTAAAACTTAATGCTCTCTACACAACCCCCACCTTTTGTCAAAACATACATTCTCATATTTTATCTGAGCTTCCACCCTCATGCAGGACACTGACTGAGAGAATGCAGAGAAACATCCAAACAGCTTCCTTCAAAACCAAAAATCCTGTTAACACTCAGTCAAAATGGCCAACAGACATTCCAAATCAGAGCACAGCACCTGTAACCTGTTTTTTTTGGAAAAACGCATAAGGATGAGGGCAACAGTACAGACAAGACCATGAGAAGAAGAGTAAAGCCTCCTCCAGCCCCCAAAGAGACAAATATAAAACAGCTACACTAACTCTGAGGGGAGTGACTGAGCTGTGCCTTGCTGCATCCAAATGAAGCAGCAGAATAAATCTTCTGGAAGAAAAGTTGCTCTACTCTGCACTGATAAGGGCTTAGTGATTTAAAGGCTCATCAGAAGAACAACTGCTGAGGTCTTGAATTGCCTGTTAGAAATAAGTTGAGGAAGCTGTGATTTACAAAGATTCCAAAACTTGCCTGCTTGGGCTTTGTTTTATCCTTTTGTTGTTTGCTATTTTTGTTTGGCTTTGGGTTGCTTGTTTCAAGACAGTAGGAATACAGTTTTATGAGTTATTTTAAAATAATGTTTGCAGCTTTTTTTAGAAAAAATCTGATACTTGTGGCTGGGGTTTTTTTGTCTATTTCCTTGATTTGGTTTATCTCTTACCTCCAAAAAAAGACAGTCATACCTTATGCTTTACACAGCCTTATCTTGCGACCTAATATTTATAGCATTTATACCCTAACCTTTTATACCAGCAACTGTTGAGTTATCTCTCTGCCCTTTACTTGACTTTATTACATGCAGTGAGAACAGGGTGGATCCCAGAGGTATTATATGCTCAGTAAAAAAAATAAAAATCACAGGTTTTAATCTGTCATGGGTCTTATTTCATATCATAGCATGTCACATGCACTGATTTCTGCATTTCTTACTTTTTGATTCAAAACTGCCTAAAGTGAATAATCCGCTGACATTCCTCCCCACCACCAGGTAATTATGGTCTAATGGGTCTGATACACTGAGCATAGCTGCTGAGCACATTGACATTTGTCACAGGCTAAAACTGTTTCTGTGAGGTTAAATCCTGCCAGTTTAGCTCCTGGAAGCGAGCCCCACTGCACATGTAGGACAGAACACCACCTGAGGGAAGGGGGAAAAGCTGTGCAGTAGACCAGGTGTGTCATCAATCTGCAGCTCTCTCAACAGCTTTATTAGAGGTACAGGGCTTCAGGAAGGCTCCACTGCACCTCCTGAAGGACTCAGGCACTCAAACTCCAGCTTGCCCCCGCTGTGGCTCAGAACAGCCCTTCATTTTTCATGTGATGTTTCACAGCCCTCAGGTGGAAGACAGCCAAGTGGCCAAACAGATACTCTGAGAAGTGCAAATACTTTGGTAGGGTGACCTTGCTTATCAGTAGAACATCTTAGGCAGATTGGAACTCCTTGGTTCCAAATGCCACCTGAACAGGAAACAAACGGGATCCAATAGTCCCAGTCTAGCAGTAAGATTACATCTGTACATAAACTTGGGCATGAGAGATAATCCAGTGGGGTTTTCTTTCCAGACTACATATGAACTTTGATTAGGCATTGCTTTATTATTTAATGTTTATTATTTCAGACATTACCTTGGAAAACTGCTAGATGGTGCTAGAATATGTACATATGCAATGCTATTCTAATACAGGGGTTTAGCTACAATCCTTGTCCTGGAATTTGATGCAATTTGATGCAATTGCCTTGTTACATACAGACAGAGAGCCAGGATGGTAGAATCTTATTTTCTCATGCTTTGCAGGGGGTGAACATAGAGAAACCCTCAGCGGGATTTACATCAGGGCCCAGGTCAAGGAGATTAATTCATCCCCATGCTGCTCAGTGAGAACATGCAGGGCACAACTCTGCACACATTTAACAAGCATGCAGCTGTATGGACTCTGTGTTCCCCAGAACAAGCCATCCTGCATAAAAAGAGCATCTTCCAGAGACCACTGTGTTCTTCCTCAATGCAAATATTCTTGGAAAGAGAAAAAAAAAGAGGCAAAAGCAGAAGAAGGGAGGAAAAAAGCTACCAACCAAAAACAAAAAAACAAATCTGCTTGTGAGAAGCTGGAAAATTTCCCTGCTAGCCTTTTTAGCATCCACATTTGCTCCTGTTTACAGCAAAGGAGAATTTAGTAAAGATACTGCAATTCATGTTACCAGTCTAGCTAATATTATTGATTTTTTGAGTGGTTTGTATCGGGAAGTTTAAGCACGTCATGTCATAAATATACGGGATTATAAATAAGAGATGCAGTTAAAAAGTATAACAGAGGAAGTGTGACTCTGGAGCAATTGTATTTACATGGTACAGAGTTGATCCATAATCTCCTACAGCTATTATATGGGGGGGAAAAAAAGACATTTTAAAATGGTATTAATGTACTTGATTCTTAACATTAATGCCTAAGCATGTGGACAGTGAGGGAAAAGAAAGCCCCAAGAAGACTAAGACCAGCTTTAATTACTGTTAATCTGCAGAGACATTCACATCAGAAATATCACCCTGGCATTTTCCTGTTTACCAGCTGCAGATCAAGCTCTGTAACATTTAATCTTTGTAAGTACTTGCCCTTTGAAAACCTCTCCTTCCCGCATCTTTCCCTCCACAAATCAGCTCCTGTGTTCCTGCTGCACAGCAGTTCCTGCCAGCTTCTCCTGCCTATTCCCGGGCTGGGGAGCTTTCCTTCCAAGCCCCTCTCTGCTTTGCAGTTTTTCCTTCCTGGGAGGGGAATGTCAACTTTCCCCCGACAAATAAAAGCCCTGGGAGCCCAGGGCATTCCTGGGCACATTCCTGGCAAGGGGCACTGCATCTGGAAAAGCAACCAGAACTTGCCCAGCAGAACTGCATGGCTGCCATTAAAGACAAAGAAAAGGGCCTGAACAGTTGTTGAGATCAAAGCAACTCCCGGGCCAGCCTAGAAACACAAAAGCTGCTTCAGGAGTTCCAGAGCTGCTTTGTTCCCAGATAAAGGCAGCATTTGCACCACCTCGGCACCAAACCTACACTTCATGGGATGGCAAGCACCAATGACCACACAGAAATAAAGTTTACCCTTCAGGCCAGCAGCATCTGAGAAACCTAACACCTTATTTTTTTAAGCTACTGTATCCAATAAGTTGTAGTGTAAATTGATTTGTTTTCAGCTTCTTATGCTTGTGTGATTCTCCCACATAAGAGAGTTTTTCAGCAGAAAATTTCAGGTGTTCCTGAATTCTTTCTGAATAAAAAGTAAAATAAGAACTGAAATTATAAAGTGAATTCACATCTAAGAAATCATTTTGCGACACTAATCTAATTTCTCCTGAAAAGTGAGCCTGTCATCACACATCCCATCCCTTATACTCCTTCAGACCCCCAGGTAACTGGGCCCACCTGCAAAAGAGTACTAGAAATTCTGGTCATGCTTCATGCCTTCCAAGAGCAAAATTATATGGAACAACTTTCCCTTGACCTTTCCTTTTCCAGCATGTTATTTCTACATTTTTGAAGAAACCATGTATAATAATAATAAAAACATCTATCACGACTTATTTCTATAAGTCTTTCAACTCAAAATTTTTTAGTTAGTCTGTGTGACATTTCCAAGAAAGCAAATTACTGGCATTGAATTTATAAACTTCTTTTTGTGCTTTCAACATGAAGCTCAAGAGAAAATTTTCCTTTCTTGGAGAAAAATAAAAATCTTAGTTGCCATGTTGCTACTTGGACTGAGGTGAGGATCTGTTCTTTGCACCAAATAAAAAGAAGAAAATAATAGAGAAAAAAAGTGTATAGGATTAGCATAGTTTATCTAAAATCACAATTGCCAACAGAGCTTCTGATCAAAAAGCATCTCAGGAGTAGAACACCCATATTAACTCTATTGACTCTGTGACACTATTATTATCTGCAAAACACCCATTAAGAAAGATTTTAATTGATCTTCCTCTGAAAAAATAAACCCCTTTTGTTCAAACAAGTCAAATTTGGGCAAAGCATTCAGGCACATTTCCAACTCCTGATCTTTACCTGTAACTATTTCTGCAGTAATGCTGTACCCACCACACCAGGCAATACCCATTTCCCAGAGACACCTTTAGATAAATAGCTGTACCTGGAGAGAGATGGTCTTTTGAACACAGGAAAGAGCATTTAAGTACCAATAAAACATCCAAATCTGGAGAACCACAGCCTCTGAATGGTCAACAGAACTCTCCAGAGACTATAAATGCCCAGGACACATAGCTGATGAAATTAGTACTCGATTGCCTGGTGTTCCAAATCAGCAGATGAGGATCAGGTGGCAGGTGGAAGAAAATCAAGATCACCTGGTACTCACCAAATGAAGCAGCTGATTATCCAAACAATCTTCATATGAGGTTAATTCAACACTAACAGCATTAATAACATTCACATGTCACTCATTTTGGTCAATTCTGCCTGAAGTTACCTCATCATACACTAAGCACAATTTCTCTTGCTCCCACACTTCTGCACACCCCATTGCTAGGCTTTTATTCCAGGTAATTAAAAATAAAATTTAAAAATTCATTTTTTCCACAGCAGAGTCTCTCTATTCCTCCTCACAGTTTTTCCTAGGAAAAAATTTAATGCAGATTTAACAGCAGTACCAGGCTGTAAACATTACTATCTCCCGGGCCTCAGTTTCTGCTCCAGGTCTGCTAACTCTGAAGCCTACTGCCTTAGAGAGGACATTTCCCAAAAGAGCTCTCTCCAGCCCCATCCAGAAGTGGGAGATGCTGACTTGCAGGGAACAGAGAACAGGCAGTATCCTGTGGTGCCAGAAGCCAATGCTTAAATGGAGCAGCCTTATGATGAGAGCTTCTCCCAGGAGTGCTGGGCCACACCAGAGGCAAAGGAGACATTTCCTTGTCTCTACAGACACATCAGGAGTCCTACTGATTCTGGAATCCTCCTTTTCCCTCATGCCACTTTTAATGCCAACTACCCACTTTCTTTTCCAGACCACGCAAAGAAACTTGCTTTCTCAGGTCAACACTCTCTAAATCTCCACTTCCCCAGCAGACAGACTAGTAGGAATTACTTATCACTGGGCAACATGTTCCTACAGGTCTTTCAAGTATCTGACAAAAGCTGAAATATCCAAACATCAAGTTTGGTGCTCTCTTAATTTCTTGTGAGGGAACAGCAAGTATTTTTCCCCTCTGACAGCAGTAAAAAGATGAGGCAAGAAAAGATGTGATATATTTTAGCTAAAATTTGCTTACCCTAGTGCTCATGCCACAAATGTGCTTACTGCCTTATCACTAAACCTTATCTTGCCAACAAAAGTTTCCATAACAGCCATAGGATTCACAGTGGGAAGTACATGGTCTGAATGCCAGCAGCTCCTGAGGAGCTTCTGAAAGGCCAGATCACCTCCTTCATGTACTGACTCAGGAACAAAAGCCTGAGCTGCAGGAGGAATGCTGCAGTGGAGAAGCTCTGGCAGTATCAAAGGGTAGGAGAAGAGAAAGGGATACAGACTGAGGGATTGGGAAGGCTGAAAGCTGCTGCCAGTGACAAGGAATAATCTCCTTTGCACAGGAGAGAGGTCCGGCAGGGGCTCTGGACTGCACCAAGGGGACAGGCCTGAATTGCTCCAGACCACCTCATTGTCAACAGCAGGAAAAGTGCCTGGAGGCACAGGGACAGTGACCAGAGTAGCTGCAGGCTGGACAGAGCCCCAGTCCAGACATTCACAGTCCTTTGGGTGTCTGCAGCTCCTGCAGGAGCTTTCACACAGCACTGGCCTTGTGACAGCTGTGTCACATCAGAGTTGCCACAGAAAAGCACTAACTCACCATAAAGACCTCCCACCACAGGCAACCCCCATCACCTCTCACTTGGGAAAGGGAAGAGAAACACAGAAATTAATTTGACAGTAACCTTGAGAGAGTGCAGGGAATACTTCGGTTTGCCTAATGGCTACAGAGGGACTTTTTGCACTGGGATTTCATATAATCTAACTGTTTGCTATTTAAACAAAATATAATCTTTTAGAGCCTGCAAATACCTTGGACTGAGTCCCCTTGCAATTACAAAAGTGATTGTGTTTGAATAGCAGGCTTTCTCCTTCACTGTTCTGCTTCTCTCCACTCTGGTGACTTCTTAGGGGAAATCATCCTTTGGACATCATGGGTAGATGCTCCAGGCATTATTGGATTGTCCAAACCTCAGTATCTCAGCCTCACTGCTAGTACTAGTCAGGGCAGAAGAGAATCGAACTGTTGCAAAGAAGAGCAGTTGTTTAGGCACCTTTGAGAATCCTTATGCACATTGGAAAATGTCTCTTCCTATTAGCACTCATGACTAGGAGTCACTTAACCTTTGACTGTATAACACAGCCAAATTCCATGATATATTGGGTTGCCACGGTAGAAATAATTAAGGAAGACGGTGCAGGATATAATAATTTACACTAACATGTCTGCAATCCCAACTTCTCAGCATGTTCTACAACTGTTAATGAAAAATAGGCAAAAGAGATTGGGTTATGTGATTAATGTTACAGTCCTTCCCTGTGCAGGAATGTCATGGAGGGAGGGCAAAACTGACAGAAGGGGGAATGCCTGGGGTAACAGAATGCACCTCTCTCCTTGCTTAGTTTCATTTTAAAAAGGTATGGGGCTGGTACAATTACATGCCAGCTTGCAAAGTTGACTGTCCTTATAAAAAGAGCAATTATACACACACTTCAAGCACAAAGCAGCACAATAATTAAATGAGTAACTACCTTCCCACTTTTAAGCTGTCATGCAATTAAACTTAATTAAACATTCTCTATACTTCACTAATCTTATACAAACAGAAGAAGGTAAGAAGGGTGTGGCAAAGTAAGGGCATTTGGCAGAAGGTTGATCCTATTATTCTGTCTATAATAAAAAATAACACTGTACAGTGAGCACTAGGTTCTTGTGTGATTGTCTTGTTCCTGGCCAGAATATAACCTGGTCTGAGCTGCAAGATGAGCAGTACACTGAGGAAATTCCCTACAGTTTAATTTTGTGTCGCATTCTTCTATGTTACATTGTAAAATGGTCTTCAAAAGAAACAAGTTCAAGAAAAGAGAAATGCTGGCATTTTAGAGCAGAGGGAGCAAAGAATTCTCTACAGAAAAGCTGGTCCAAATGTAAAACAAAATCTTTAATGCAAACACAAGTTCAAAGTTTCTCTTTTCCCCACCAGAGGAATTGTTGTAGAGACACAACAGAGGAAGAACCAAGAAAAGACATGGGAATTTTGTTGACAAGGAGACAAGACAGCCATGGTGCAAGAACAATTCTGATTTTGCTCCCATCCTGGTCTGAAATACAAATGAGCTTTGTAGAGGCACAGCCTACGTATTTTTGCTAATTATTTATTCCTTCCCAGAAAGCTGTATCACATCTACTGTCGCTAGCTGCATGTTATCATGTCAAATGACTAAACAAGACAAAAAAATTCATCCTCTCAAGTAAAAAGAACTGTGTCTTCCACCGCTCCCTGAGGCAAAGGGAAGAGCAGAAAAGCAAAAGAGGAACATCTAAAAGCAAAACCTGACCATGCTCTGTAAATATAAAGTTTAATTCCAGGCGTCCTCAGATTTTGGCCCACAACCCACAGGTGTGCACACACCTTTCTGCTCCTTTTCTTTGCTACTGAGTCCTGATTCCAAGTGCCACAGAAGCAATTTGAGCACATCCCATCAAAACGTAGCTGGGAAAGCCAATTTTGCCATTTTCTACCCTCATTTCTTCCAGCATCCAGAACAGTTCCACAGAACTGAAACCTGCCATTAATATTAGCAGAGGGGTCTTAACATAGTTTGAGACCATCAGCACGATGATGGGACAAAGATAGGAAGCTCAAAGATAAGGTGTTATTATTAAAATGATGGGGAAAACTCAGTAACAACACTGAGCAGCTTTCCAAAACACTGCATGTGTCTGAGTGCTGAAAAACCTGAAAAATGGGTGAGAATCACCACACCATACACTCACCCCTGCTGCCCCATACTATTTATTTACCATTGCCAGGTGATAAACTGCAGCTATGGTTAAAATGGGTCAAGAAAGGTTTTATATTTGGTTCTCATTCCAACTCCCACAGCAAGTAAAACATGACAGGTTGATAAAGTCTAAAACACAAATTGTCCAAAACACAGCGTTGTATCAGCTACTGAGAAGAAATGAACTCTATTCCAGCTGAAGCCAGGATGGATGCTTCTTATAGTTTGTAGGCCAAAACAAGTAAATGAACATTCTGAAAATACTGGAAGGGCAAGACTGGTAGCAGACAAGCCTGACAGGCCAGGGAACACTGCTTTTGGCTGCTTTGCCCCTGCTGTGAGCCCTCTGTTCCACCAGAGGTGGGCAGGGCCATGCAGCCCCTGCCAGGCACACAGTGACAGGGCCAGTGCTCCAGCTCCCTTGCTCCATGGCTGATTTAGAAGATGAGGACACTGAGTCCAGTCCCAGCTACCTCACAACTGCAGGGAACCTTCAGGAGAGCCAGCCTCAGCTGTTTAACCCAAGCTGACAAGTTCCGAAGGATGATTTATTCCCTCTGTGGGAATTTATATAATTTTGTTAATGGCCTGGAAGTCAACAGTCCTGTAGAGGCCGGTGGGCCTGCTGAGAAAGCTTCCCCAGAATGCTCTGTTGTGTTAATGTACCCCAGTTCTGCTCCCCTGGTTGGCTCCATTGGTGGTTACAACCCTTGTTACTGATACACCCTGGGAGTTGCTTCATCAGTTCCCTTACCCCGGACCCCTCATTGTTCTCCCCGAGAGACTTCCCTGAACCCTTGCAGGGGTGCAGACACATTAAATCTCTCCTGTAGAACCCCATGCAATGACTCTTGCTGCTCATTTCACCGTTGGACTGCTGTAGCCGCTGTCTGGGCTGTGTGTGCTGGCTGCACCGGGCGGCTTTGTCCTGGAGACGCTTTCAGGAAGGTCACGACATGGAACCAGTCAGAAGGAACGCGACAAGTCCTCTATATCTGACAATGAGTAAGTGCTCGGTGATTTGAATTCAAAATCAGCAACATAGAAACCATATTAAAGTCATGGTTTCTGCCTTGTGATCCATTGCTCCACCCATACCAACATGTCCAAAAATGAAATTCCAAAAGACCAGAACTCGTCCACAACTAATATACCCTCTTTTATTTTGATCTAGGTTCTGGCTTGGAATTATTGATTTCCACTTTTTTTGCCCTCTTGCTTGTTTTGTTTCCACCTCTCTCTGTTAGACTTGGTAGTATTACCTCATGTCCTGCTGCTTTCTGACACGGATGCAGCACAGCTCCTTCCAGCCCCACGAGTGAGACTGTCACCTGCTACTGAGGAACCTTCAGAAAGAACTTCCATGTTACCCTCACTACGGGAACAAAGGAAACAGTCATCTGAAACTGATTTCCCAATAGGAAATGCTCAAGGCAATGCTGTGGGACAGCAACGTGAACTAACCCACATCCCACTCTGCTTGGCATGCCCAGCCCAGATTAGTTTCAGCAGATCCAGAAAGCATATGAGAGATTGTTTCTGGGCCACAATTTTCTTTTTGCATAGTTCCACAATGGTCCTGACATATTTTACTGCATATCTGCAAATATCAGAATCCTTCCCTCTCCTCCTGGATTTACAGCATGCAGTGAGTGAGGCCCAGGCAGCACAGGGTTGTGTTTAACGCTGGGGGAGCTGCCTCAGGGATGTGTTTAACTGTGGGAGGTGATTGTCTCTTGCTAGTAGGGGCTAAAAATATGGTTGGATTTGTTATTTGCTGGGTTTCAAGGAGCACTTTGATTTATATCAGCAAAACTTGTAATATCACTGAAATACTTACAGAATGAATAGCTGGAGCCTGCTCACACCAGACTCAGCAGGCCTCGCTTTCCGCACTAGCTGTTCCCTCAGGATTGCTCAGAGAGCACAAGCAGCCTTCATTAAAGATCTGTGATTTTTTCAACTGGGCTTTCACATTATTTCCTCAAAAGGCACAGGAACTCTCAACTTTAGAAGCAAAAAATATAGAAAAAGTAAGTGCAGGAGGAATCCAGGACCTCCTCTCAGCAGAACCTCTCCTTCAATGCAGGGTGCTCTGAGGTCAGGTTAGTCAGCTGAGCTTGCTCTCAGGATAACCTATTTCAGTATTTCACCACTGTCAGGATCAATTCTTTTCCTAATAACTAATGAGAATTTCCCTTGCTGTAATTTGTCTCTGATCTCTTTCTTTTTTTTCTTTAAACAGCTCCAGGAAGATGTTGGTTCTGCCCTTTGTACACTCTCCCTGCCACTACATTGCAAAATGATCTTTTCATAGTTGAGCCCATGGCAAGGCAGACTGAAAGAACCCACAGTGCCACTTCCATCTTTAGGGCATGACTGCCATCCCACCACCATCTTGCCTCTAATGTGTCTCTTTTCCACTGCAAATATAGGCAAGGCCAGGTCCTTTTGGCATCTCAGACAACCTCAGGTCTAACCAGTAGCACTACAACAATACATGGCCTACTTTACATTGCAAAAACATTGCGACTTCACAATTAATAACTGCATTAAACATTAAGTGAGAAAATAGACAGACATGAACATACCCTGCTGGAAACAGCCTCCCTGCCATAGTAACAAGTAGAAAAACGGAGTAATAAAGACCCCTTCTGGCTTCACTCTGGTGCAGTGACAAGTGTATTGGTTGTTTTCACAATCTTTGTTATTGCAACAATAAATACGGACCCGAAAATAAGAAAGAAAAAGAAATCCACTTGGCTCAGAGACTACTTCTTGGCAATCAATACACTCTGAATAACCTATAAAATTGTGGTCTAAAAGAGGTAGTCAAGTCTCACTGTCCATCTTCCTTTAAGCAGTGATGTTCATAATGGCCCCTCATTTAGAAGTGTTCATTTCCATCACTGCTGGAGCTCAGCTCCATTCTCTTTCCCCAAAAAAGAAGAAAGAGTGAACAGACTGAGGCAGTCTTTGACTATACACTTTCACTTACTAGGCAGCTCTTAACCTTGCCTCGCTGAAGTCTCCTCTAAGCTGATTTGCAAAGATCCAGGGGTACAGAAAATGGGGCAAAACCTGCAGAAATCACTCAGAGACTTGCTAATAGAGTTCAGTAAGGAGAAAAAAAGCTTCACAGAATTTTTTATTTTTTTTTAACCTGGTATATTGGTATAGGAAAGAGTTCTTTCTATGCAAGTCAGTGTAACTGGATCATGGATTTTAATTCTTCAAGCCCAGCTCGGGATATTAGGACAGAAAAGCAAATACCCTAAAATATTTCAGAATAAAACCCAGGGAGATTTACCTTTTATAAACATGCATCCAGAAGTGTTTTGTTGGAGAAAGTGTTGTTTCTGTGGAGAAAAAATGACCCCTTACTCCAGGAAGTGCTCACTACCAAAACAAGGAGATGCAAATGTCTAAAACAGTCAGCACTATCAGCACCACAGATTAGGATGTGCACTAAACCTTCATGCAAAGTGTGAGACAAGGCTTGAGAATGCTGTTTCATATTACCTAGAAACAGAATGCTCTCTGGTTTTATATATTGTGCTTCTAACTCCTTCAAAGTGCTCTCCTGTTCAACACATTGGGCTGTAAGAGAGAGTTTCAAACATGCTGAGGGTCGCTCCCTTCCACACTGTGTCACATTGCACCTGAACCTTCAGCTCCACAAGGCCAGGTCTTCTGGGGCACTCCCTCCAATCCTTCAGAGGCAGCTCTGGGCGCAGATTTCTCATCTCTTTTGGCAGCACCTCCCACAGAGCCCCATTACCAAAGCCATGAAAGCAGCTTTAAGCTCCCACACAAAGCTCTCCAGCAAACCCAGAACTGCCCTGCAGAGCTCCTCACCAGGATCATCACCCTACAGCAAGAGTCAGAAAGCCAAGCTCAGGCACAGAGCAGGCTCACAGCCAGAAGTACCCCACAAAGCACAGAGGCTGGATGTGTGTTGGATGCCCATGTGCCCACGCGAGCTGGAAGCTGCTGCAAGGAAGGCACAACAAAGAAATGCTGGAGAGTCAGCTCAAGGCAAGGAAAGAGAAAATTTTTAGAAGCTTCCAACAAAAAGCTGCAGACAAACAGAACTCCTTTGTGCCTCCTGTGGCCGCTGGGATGTTAAGTGACTGGTCTCTCCACCCTCTGAAGGAGTGTGGGTGTCTGTAGACAATGAGGGCTCATTAGCATCGATTCATTAACTTAGAATTAAGGACGTTGTTTATCACAGCAGCATAAATGCCACAGAGTGAGAGACTTTGGGCATTAGGCAGCAATTTCACTGATCAGAAAGATAGGTTTAAACTGTGAACAGCTGTCCATGAAAGGATTGGCACAGGTGATAGATCAGCATATGGACCCAGGCCTTGTGCAGTAAAACACATTCATCAGAGACCCAGGCTCAGTTCGTAACCACTTAAGGTAGGAATCTCAAGGTGGCAAGTTTGGTGTATCACTGTCCTAATCCTCTAAGGCAGCTAATCCACAGTTAAGATTTAAATTCAGGGGAATGGTCCAAAATGCTGTTAAAGCTTTTATGCAGTTGGCAGCTTTTCACAATCTAAAACTAATCAGCAAGCCTGATCCCTGAGCATAATTTCGTCAATTTGGTTTGCAGAAACAAAACTTGGGGAAAACATGGAGCACTGGCTGAGGGCTGGTGGAACACACCTGGAAAAGGGAAAGTAGACCCACACATCTGAAGCCATTCTCAGTGCTGTCAGCCCTGAGACACAGTTCAGCCACGCCAACAGCATGCTAAAAGCATGAAACAGCTAAAAGCACAGAAGCAGGTACTTCCCAGACTGGAGAACAATCAGTCTATGCCGTAGTCAGTACCTTGAACCAAATGCAGGACTAGAAGCAGAGGCAAATGGGGAACAAACACATGTACAGACAGCTCACACAGAGTAAGGTACACCCAGTTGTTCCACAGGGTGATACCGTGAGAGTGGCAGTTGTAAAGCCCCATCCTGCTGTTTGGTTGGATGCTCAGCTCTGAGTCTCTCAAGGTGAATAGCAAGTCCTTCTTGTGAATGAAAGAGCATATCACCAGCTTGCTGTTAAGGGGTGCTTAATAGAATACTGAAATTAACATTTCTCCTGACCCTTTAACCTTGTTCAGTCATATTACTTTGATACAGCATTAAATCTCTATCCCACCATCAAGCTTGTAAAAGCTAAAACCAGCAGCAACACATTTTATTTTTTAAGGAATGTGTATGATTGAAAGACTAAAGAAAGCTGCTATCTCCTGTCTTATTGTTCTTTATACAAGTTCCCTTTATGATTTCAAAATGGCAAGGAATATGCAATGAAATTCAGTGAAAAAATATCTGAAAATGTCTGAAATACTGGTAGTAACTAAAGTGCTTCAGCATCCTCCTCCTTTAAATATCATCATCTGTGAGGGGATATATTGTCTTACTTCCACTGAATTCTGTGAAGTCCTTGAACAAAACAAACAGAACACATAAAAATACCACCAAATAAGATGGAATAAGCTTCGAGCACTTGTTTTCATTCCAGGACTGAGAATAATAATAAAATCAAACAGAGACTTCTCTGGAAGTAGTCAAGTATTCAAAAGGAAATCATTGAGTAGCTTTTGGAGATAGGAAGGTCGCACAGTGTAAATTGCAGCATTTGACCTGCCAATGCAGCACTGACCACTGATGACTCCTATACAAACTGAAAAGATGCATAATATCAACCACAGGGAGAAGCCTTTAAACATTTACTAGCACTTTTCAAGCTGCTTTCATTACCTTACATCGATAAGTATACCTCACACAGGCTTGAATTAGTTATACTGCAATTAAGATGTCAAAAGCAGCCTCTGAAATGGGCATCTATTAACTCTTTCAATAGTCTAATTAGGACTGCAAAACAAGGAATACATCACAAGGCAATACACACTTCAGCCAGCTAAAAGCATTGATATAACATTACTACTTGTAAAAACCTTGGAGAGAAATTCCATAGGAAGATTGGGATTTGAAGGCAATTCTTTTAAAAAACACTTAGCAAATTAAAATACTTAAAGACATAAATCCTTCACTAAAGCCATCTGTCTTACTTGACCCTTTCACATAAATTCCTAGGGAATTTATTCAAGTGCTTTTGCAATCAAGTCACTCCATGCTAATAAGGTACAGATTTAGCCTGTAAATATTCTTCCCTTAGAAAAGTTGTTTTCCAGCTTATACTACAAAACAGCCTCTCTGCCATTCATCCAGCAGCTGAGGTTTTTCCAGCTCACTTCATATTTGGCTCAGACACTTTTCAGTTAGAAAACTGAAAGCAAGTCCATATTCAGTTGTTTTCAAAAGGTTGTACCTGCTAGAACCACACCTACCTGGATACACTTGTGTTGTGCATTCTCTTCCCACAGCAATCAGGGCCAGTTTGGTACTTTGAGCAGCACGCTGACTGATGGCCCTGCTAATATATCAGTGCCACAGAGGCTTAAGGGAAGGCTCAGCAGCTTGTGTACTAAACACACTGTTACCATTGCTCCTGCAGTGCACAGGGACAGCCTCAGAGCACCACAGACCTGCAATTCAACTTCCTTTGACCTTCTCAGCTTTTCAAGTTCAGGATTTAACTGCTTGGCTCCATCAGGAACAGCAGGACATGAGCAGTTAAAACCCCTAAAAAGGCTTTGAAAGCTACTCGCTAAACGTTCAGGTGTCTCTCTGCAAGTCAGCAGCTGGCAGGAGGCAGGGCAGGCTGAGGAAAGAGGGAGCAGTTAGAGTAGCAAAGGGGACAGCAGGAATATATGAGCTGAGTTTGGCTGTTGTGAAACCAGCAGCTCTAAAAAGACATTGAGGAAGAGTCTGGCATCTCCCCCTTCATGCCTCATTACACAGGGCACTGTTCTTCCACAGAACTTTCCAGATGTGGGAAAAGTTACTGAGGCTTCTGAAACAGCAGTTTGTTCTGTTCTTCCAAGGCAGTTTGATTTGGGCTTTTGCAGTTTGGCTTGGGCTTTTTGCCCATTGTACCCTGCATTTTGACACTGAGCCTGTAAAACTGCCTAAGCAGCTTCCAGGGCAGGGTGGATCCTCCAAGCATCTCTGGCAGGAGATTAGCAGCTGGAAGCTCTGCAATGCTTCTTCACAGAAGGCCATTCTGTGAGCTGGTTCTCAGGACTACTTAGAGCAAGGAGGATGGATGCCTTCCAGTGGAACACTTCCAAAATCCCAGAGGTGACACGTCATTTCAGTGAGGTAATTATCTCAGATACAGATAAGTCTATCCACTCCCACGCAATACCTACATTTTAGCTCTCACTGCCCTGGAGCCTGATTTGTCTCTGGCCAGCACAGATCAATTATTTTCTTAACCTAGTTGTAGATCAATGCTCCTGATTGATGCAGACTTCTGGGTGCTGGGAACAACGCTGTAAAATTTGCACTGAAGTACAAATTCAGGTTGTTGTTGCAGCAGCAGCAGGTTCCTGGAAAGATCACAGCAGAGACCCCATTGTGGCCACTCCTGCTGAGAGGGTTGGTTACTCTCTCAGTTGTTCAAGGAGTGCTGGGAAGGCCAGGAATGATTCCCAACACAGGAGCCATTGGAACCTGCAAGCTATGGCTCCTAAAAAGATGGGGAATTTGTTTGTCTCTGTTGCAAAAAGGGAAGAAAACCACCAAAATATGCAAAATTAGGCATAAGTTTCATGGTTATTTTACAGCAGAAAAATTCTTTTGGGTGTTTTTTTTACAGTGATTTCTAAAGACCCTTGGCTCCATTCAGGGTCACATATACATCCCCCCTTTTTAATACAAATGCAGTTTATTTTAATTATTATTTTAGTAGCTTTTGTCATCGCTATAGGAAATATATATGTATTTAAATCAAGGATTCCCTCCCACAAACATACATGTTCTTATACCATCAGAGTTGCTGTCTCAGAGACTTACAGGTAAAATGAAATGTCTGGGATAGTTAAAATCCTTAATGAGTTCAGGTTTTTTCCCCTGGTCAGACAGGGAGAGTAGGCCAAGCCTCACTGGCTATTCACAGGGTCAGGTACAGCTGTGACACATGAAAGCTGTAAAAGAAAACCAGCTACTTGGCTGAGTAAAGCTTCACCATCAGAGCAGAGCTCAAATTGACAGGTTCCAGTTGATTTCCCTCCCCAGTCCCCATTAGTTACAAGCTTTTTTAATTACTACATGCATGCAAGGGGTGGAAACAACAAGATTTAATTACCAAGCTCCCACCAAGAGTGACCCAGCTTGGCCACTGCAGCAGGAGCTCTCACAAAATGCTGTTCAATGACACAGTAGTGTCATCCTTTGGCACCCAACCCAGGAAAGCAGCTGCTGGTGGAAGCAGAGAGATCTCCTTTCTGCTCAAGCAGGGGGTTGGCACAGCTGGTCACCCCACAGCTGGTGTGCTGCTGATGACAAGGAAAATCCTTGCAACTTTCCTGATGGGCAATGTCCATATTGATCCTCTCTCCCCCAGTTATCAGCTTTCTCTTCTTCTAAGTCCCCAAAAGGTAGGGTAGAAAGTACAAATGTTCCAGGAGTCTGCTTTTCCCCTCCTGAAACACACCCATGGCTGGTGTCTAAAGTGGACTTGGGCAAGACCAGACGTCCTGATGGGAGCTCAGCCCCCTGAAAGGAGTTACACCTGGGAGGGGGGCAGACAGGAACCCACACATCCCCAGGCCCCAGCCATTTCACTACAAGAAATCATGCCCAGAGCCCTGAAGAAGAATGAATAGCCCTGGTGGGTCCAAGCTGCCCTGACTCAAAACAGCCTAAAAGTGTTAAACAGTGGAGGAGAGGGACCATCTAAGTCCACATCAAACACAGCAAGGCATGCAGAAAAGAGAAACAATGCAAACAATTGTATTTTCCCCTTTACAGCATGCACACACACACCCTGCCCGACCAACCAGCAGTAACAACCTCCCAACAAAAGGCAGCAGATAGGATGGATTGAAACAGGGACACCCAGCACTGCTCAGCCCTCTGAACAGGGCCTCCAGTCCAGCTGCAGCTGTGTTGAGAAAACCCTGCTCTGCAAGGGCTCAAAGTGAGCCTCAGGTAGCAGCTTTATGGGTCTCAAACTGCAGCACGATAAACAGCGTGTACAGAAGCTACCACAGCCTATCAGGAAGGATATTAAGACCTTCTGGTAAAGGAACTCCAGCAAACACTTAGTCAGACTGAATTTATGATCTGATCATTCAATTCTTGGCTCCAGAAGTGACTTGCCCTTGGCTCCTTCATACAAGCTGTGCTCAGTCCTGAGTTTGGCTTCTGGAAAAGACAGACAGGAACTAAGCTGAGCACCAGCTCAAAACTCTCAGTTGCTGTTTTACTTAACTGTTTTTCTATTAATTCTTTCTTGGACAAAGAAAAAAAAAATGGTTAGCTTCCTGCATGAGCAAAAAGAAGAACCAGCAATAAAGGCTGATAAAAGAATAATTTAGAGTTGTGAACTCAAATCAATAAATAAATTGGAGATCTGTTCAGTCACCACCTCCCAGAGCTGAGGAGAATTAAAAACCAATTAAAAACTGCCTCCAAATCAGTCAAATGGAAAGTGAAGGACAATTATAGGGCAATGATTGTCAAGAGAAAGTGGCTCTTCCTGGACCACCTTTTATGGCTGATCATATAGTAATTAACTTACAAAAAAAGTAACCCAAAATCACAGCATTATAAACCAGTGATTCCAGTTTTAGAAAGCAGCAGACTCTTATTGATCAGCTCAGCACAGTTTGCATTTGATTCATGAAACCGTGCCTCAGGTTGCCAAGAACAGATCTGCTCCTTAATTAATAATAATGAGCACCAGCTCAGAAGCCTCACACTCCTCGGACCCCAAAGGGGCACCAGCTGAAGCAGGAATCTCAGCAGGCAACTTTTATCCAGCCAGAAGCAGAAGCACAGAGATTAGTAAGAGACAGTGTTTACAAAAGATGCATTAATGATCTTTGATGTTCTTTCAAAATGTCTCTAGCACTGCCAAAAATAACATCTTCTGGGGCTTTAGCAAAGCACCACAGCTCATGAACCTGCCCGGAAGTGGCTGCTTCCCTAATTTTCACAGCCATAACTCATTAATAAGCTATCAGAGAGCAGTGAGCAAGCTCATTGCACCTGAGAAATAAAATGCTTTTTTTTTTCCTGTGGTAGAACCTTCTGGAAAAGAGGAAAAAACTGAGGCTATTCATGACTCATTAAGATGATGCAAAAGCATTTACACACAAATACAGACAGAAAGTCCACTGAATGCTCAGGAGTGGCAGGAATCATTCCACTTTGGTGTAGGACACTCAGCATCATCTATTTGCATACAGCAGATCACTTGCTTGCAGAATTAAATCCACTAAAGCACAAATGGTGGTGCCAGGTCAGAATTTTGTCCCCAGCTTCATCCTCAGGAATACACCAGCTAAACTCCAAATCTACCACTGAGTCTGACATTCAGCAATCTGCTTGGCTCAAAGTGCTGGCACCCAAAGAGGGAAAAGGAGCATCTTGCAGTCAGGGCACTCGTGTCAGTGAGCTCCTCAAGAGCCCATAAGGTGCTGTTCAGCTGGCAGTGAAACAAGTGGAAATGTCACCTGAATGACTGATGCTGTGCAAAGTAAACAGAGACTGAACCAGCTTCCATGGAGCATCTGAGGCACCAAGACAAGAAAAGGTAAACCATTTCCTTTTTTAAAACTGAGCAACTATTTTCTTCAATCCCCTTATTTAGAGGGAAAAGGTAGCAGCCCTTTCAAAGTGCCAAGAAACCCTCTGTACCTTTCAAACCCCTCACAAATCATACCCACATACCGTAACACACATAGCTAATCCTTTCCTTGAATCTGGTCCAACACCAGGTGCTCCAGCTGCAATGTTTTAGCTAAAAACCTCTGTACCTCAAGACCACAGGGCTACAGCACCTCTTCCAGAAACTCCTCCAGCAGCTGGTTTTTCACAGCCTCTTCTGCAGTGCAGTGCAGGGAGTTCCCCCCACTCTCCCAAGCACCCGGAGACTCCTGGCTCCTGCCCCCAGGAGTCCCCTGTGTCACACATGTGAAATGGCCGAGGAGGGAGCTGGGGCCTGTCCCCCACTGGTATGATGCCTACCAATGGCAATTCCCCTCCCAGAAGCCTCCTGAGATGTGGATCCTTGCCCCAGAACACTGTTGCCTTGACCTGGCTGCAATGTGCAGTTCCCTCCTGGTGTCCCAGGGATTGCAGAGATCTCAGGGCTGCCTTCAGCATAGCCACAGCCTCTGCGAAGCATCAGCCCCCAGACCACAAAACATGCCAGAGAAGCCCAAAATTAGGAGAGACCCTGGGCTGAGGGAGTGAGTTTCCTTAACCCCTGGCACTGATACTGCTGGCCACGTTGAGCATCACAAGACTCCTTGGGTCAGGCATGACAGGTGGTCACTGTGATCACCAGAGAGCCAAGGCACCAGTGTGCATCCAACCTGAACAGAACAACTGCTGAGCAGGCAAGAAACAAAGTCTGCAGGACATCCAACACAGGCAAGTGGCCAGAGATTTCCATGTACCTTCCATCAGGGCAGGAAGGCACCTTAGTGTTGTGCAGGTAAAAACCCAAACAAAACAACAAAAGAACCCAAGGAACCCCAAAAAAACCAGCCATGAAGACCATGTCAGAATAAATGGTCCATCATGGGAAATGGCCTCGTTTGAGCCAGAGCCATTAAGTTCCAAAACAAAAGAAAAAGAGAAGGTAGAGCTCTGTACAGATCTGACAGCAGCTGGGCCAGCTGCTCTGCTCAGGGCTGTGCATTTCCACCAGATCTCACTCAGGTGCCCTGCTCTGGCAGCAGGCTCAGATGCAGCCAGTCAGAGCACAGCAAGGGCCAAAGATGTGCTGAGAGGTCAGGCATGTTTTAATGGAGCAAATTAAAGGAAGAAAACAGAGGTGGAATCCTTACTGAAGCTGCAGCTTCAAAGAGACTCATAAATAGCTGACTTAAAATGAATTCAGACAGTGTGTGCTTAGTTTTTCCACAAAGCCACCCAAACCCTGAAGCTGAGAATTAATTATTCCCACACCTTTGATAGCACAGAGGCTGACAATAGGGCTTTGGACAGCAAGGACACATCTCTGAGGAACATTTCCTGGTTCCACAAGTAGGAGGTTAATTCCCTGTCAGTCTGCACTCTGCTGCTGAAAGGTTTGAGTCCTCTGTAGTCAGGCAATAAAAAGATAAACACAGTAATGCCCACAGCTCAGTAGGGAAGAGAGGAACAAAGAAGTAGCTACCAATAATCAAATCACAAAGTACAAAAACCAAATGTAATCTATGAGTGACAGGAAAATTTGGCCTTCTACACTGACAAAAGGCAGCACCAGCTTCCTGCTCTTCAAGCTGGTGGTAGGTATGAACAATAACTCATATTATAGCATCTGTAGAACATAGGAGAAAAAGCCATCATTACTTTAAAAAATCCATCCAAAACCCAAAAACTCCCTCTGCTGGATTCAGTCTGAAAAGATGAATTATTCTACAGAATGGTACAAAACACAGCTGTCCTGAGAGATGACACAGATCCAGCAGCAGCATGTTTGCTGAGTACCAGGTTGTATTTCCACAGAGCTAACAGTCAAGGTATAAAGCCCTGGTTGCTTACTGCTAAAATTAAAGTAAACTGACATTTAAGAGTGATCTGCTTGCTATTGGTTAAAATAAGGATTTCATCTGAGAAGAGAGACCAGAAAAAATTTTCTGAATAAACAGTATAAAGGAAAAATTATATGTGAACATGGGGACAGGCTAATGTGGACTCAGTTCACCTGAAGGGTCAGGGGGACATTTTTAAACAGTTGCATTTTAGGGGTTATCAAGAAAATTTTCCTTGAGTACTGGAACTGCTAGAAAACTAAAAAAGGTTGAGTCCAAGGTATCACAGAGCTACAAGTCAAACAAACAGGAGACTCCCAATGAAAAGCCCCAGGTCTAATACATCAGTAATTGAATTCCCTGAAAAATTGCTTGCTTACATCTATCTTAATTCAGGGCAGTAATGTGTAATTTGTAAGTTCTTCTAATCTTAATTAGAACTTGCTCTACTTATAGAAATCTTATCTTCAAATTAAATCTGATCACAACAGGCCTCATGTTTCACAGGAATAAAATCCAAATAAAGTTTTGACCCCAAGTACAAGTGATGACTTCTGTTGCTGAAGGTCTGAGGAGGAAGTGTTACCTACTGGGTACAAAATGAAAGGAAACTTATGAACAAGTAATCATTTCTGTTTAAAGATACAACAGAAGTATGCTCAAGAAATCAGGCTCATTTAAACCACAATGAAAAAAAGGAGCCAATAGTGAGACTGATCTCTGCTTATTTTATCTGTGCTATGTACAGGAAAGTTTACACACAATTAAACTGGAAAGTAAATACACAGAGGTTCTCCTTGAGCAATTTTCCGATAGTGATCGCCAGCACAACAAATTGTGTTGGTGTAGTGAAATGATCACTTCTTCCCAGCAGGATTTGCTCTGCAGGGTTTGTGCACTGAAAGAGCAGTCAAAGATTTCTACAAGGGCTTGGAGTTGCCAACACATTTGAGCGTTTAGTCTTTATCTCCCACCTCCCTTGTGGATTTCCCACCTGAGCTGTCAGTGAGCTTAATGATAAATACAGCCAGCTGGAACAAGACAAGCCTGTCACAGAGACAAAGCAGGGGAAACAACTAATTAATTCCAGTTCAAATTACACAGATTCTTCAGCTGGGGCTCCCAATCTGTTTTACCTCCTCCACCTCCTAACAGCTGATTGCTCCTTTCCACTGAGCATCGCTGCTGCTGCTCGCTGAAAACAGTAAATCAGCAGTGCTTAGTTTGGGGCTGGCCCATCAGGGCGAGGAGACGCCTGCTCCGTGCTGGTCGCGGCACCAGAGCCCCACCTATGCGTGGGAAGGTGTGTGACACACGGGGACAGGAGCTGGCAGGGCCGGCTGCTGGCAGGGCCGGCTGCTGGCACCGCACTGCCCTCTGCTGCCACAGAGCCCGCGGCAGCTCCGAGCCTCCCCCGAACACCCACCCGCTCCGAGCTGACCTAAGAGAAAGGGAACGGACCGAAGTGCTTCTCCACGGCATCTTTCCCACACAAAGCGTTTCGTCTCGATCGCTCTTACCCACCTGCCCGCTGTGAATTTACAATTAAAGTAATAATCCTAATTCTGTCGGTAGGGCTCCAAGAAAATGTTTACTATCAGATTTTGAGTTTTACCCTTCAGACAACTGCCTAAAACATGTTTGCTAAGGCCTGGGCAATTGGTACTGAGCAGAGAGCACTTAGCACAACACAAAGACCCCTGCACCTACTCACAGTAGCTGCTCAAAGGCCCTTCTATAACATCTATCATGCAGCCATACGTGTATTTCTAACATCCCTTCTCAAATTTGCTGGTTTGTTCCCACACTACACATATAAAACAAATGATGCAGTGTTTTCTGTGTCAGCAATATAGAGTGTAATGCAGCTCTGTGAAATAACCTCCATGATCCTTTTTTTCCTTTACAACAAATAAATGTTTATGATATCAGACAGTATTACATGGCAGAATAACAACTTGTGAAGATAATCCCTTAAGAAAATGAACACCCTTAAAGCAGCTCAAGAAAGTGTCATTAGAATCACATGTTAAAGGAAATAAGTGTTTTCATGCCTAAATACAAACTCCAAACATACAGTATTTTTTCAGTGCCCTGTATGTCCCAGAAATGCCACACACAGAGCTTTTAACAGCTGTTAATATAATGCTCACACACAGACCTTAACTAATTCCTTTGAAGTCGGGAATCGAATGCCAGGATAAAACACACAGGAGCATGATTAGCAGAGAGCTTGTGCATCATTAGGCTTCCCTGCATGGGAATACCAAATCTGCAACAGTTTATCAGCATATGGTTTGAACATCAGACTCTCTGGAAACATAAGCTCAGATCCTGGCAGATCAGCTCAGCCTGACAACCTTCTGCTGTCTCCTGCAGCAGTAACTGCTTCCTTACTCCTGCCTGATCCAGCATCTCACATGAGGGGCAGTCCCCTGGCACTGGGGGCTGCTGCCTTGCCCCTGGGGGACAGGAAAACACAGCAAAAACCCACAAAAACTACCCAGCAGAGGGTTACAAAGCAGGGCTGAGCTCAGGGCTGCCTGTAGCAGTCTCAGTGACACACAATCACTCATCCAAAGGTGAGTGGAATTAAAAAGGAAAGATCCCACAAACACACAACTGTTCATATGAACATGATGAACACCGTAGGGATCCTCCTGGAAGATGGGGGCACAGGTTCCTACCATCCCATGAGACTGACAGTGGGCTGTTTGGGATAGAGATTTCCATGAGGACTTCCTTACAGAGCTTCAGAGAACTCGTTCACTGGGCCGTATTTAACTCACACAGAGAAACCATTCCCTCTCATTTACATGTCATGAATTCCTGTAAATAACTGCCATGGAAATTCACTGTATCTAATAAAAGCCTCAACAAGGTCCACAAAGCTTGCGTGCAAGGAATTTAAAAAAAAAAATAAAAAAATTAAAGACTCCTGAGCAGGCAAATGCAGGAAGATTAATATAGTATTCAAGAAAACAAGGGAGGATTCATTTCCTCGGGGAATTTTTTCATGTTGTCAGCATAGACTCTTGCAAGCCTTGACTTTGCTAACACCGGTGCTATTCTTATTTTATTTATGAGGAAACTAAGGCAGAGAGATTAAAGGTAGCGTGGGATAATTAGTACAGTTTGTCAAACTGAGTAGCAATTAAAATGGAATTGTGGGAATAGCTGGACTTTTGTATTACTAAGCACTGAAATGTATCACACCAAATGATCCAAATTTTTAAATGCTCATAGGTTTTATATGCACATGCTTCTGATATAGCTAAATTAATGTATTTACCACCCCTACACTGACCACTGTGTACACAGAAGGTGCTCTGATGATCATGAGGAAATGAGGGCTGCTTTTCAAGGGTGCCTCTAACCATAGCACCCAAGATAACGATGTGATCAGGTCTCTTCAGAATAAAATCTAAACAATTGTTTTGATTGGACGGGTGCTAAGAACAACATGTCAGAACGTGAAGCTCCACTGAAATCTAAATGCTTCTCCTAAATTGCTGCATTTCTATGGAATTTTCAAAAACAAACCAAACCAACCCCAAGTGAAGTAACTGTTGGAATTTCCCAAGTCTACAACTGGTTTTAAATGTCTCTCATCTTGGACTATTTCAGGGGATTGCACTGTAACAGGCTTTAAAAGCCAACCTGTGTCATGAAACGCTTTCAACAACTGAAGAGATTCTCAGAGGCTGTGATGGAGGGCAGCATTTTAAACAGCTCAGAAGTTTTCAGATTGTGCTCTGCTTTGGAATGATCGAATTCAAAATCCATCTTAAAACAGAGTTTCTGGTCAATTTACTTCTGCCTTCAGCATCTTACTAAGAACTCATACTGTATTTTCAGTGAGAGCTTGGAGCAAGCATGTAGGGCAGCCCATGTATTGTATGAGACCCAAGGGCTCTTAACTGCCTGGGGCTTCAGAGAAAACTTAGAAATCCTAACAGAAACCCACCCTTTTATCTTTCAGATTCACTGACTAGCACTAAATATCTGAGTAACTGATTTTTAGAGCTGGAGCATTTATGTTCAGTGCCTTCTGCTACAAACCAATTCCTGCTTGAAACAGCAGATAATATCCATAACCCAGGGCAAGCAGCAACTGCAAAAATCCAGTTGATGTTACAAATACTTCAATATTAACTTGTCTTGTGGTTCAGCTGTATTCAATTGTGCTCATAAAACCTTCAGACATTTCTCTCAAAGGAAAGGTGCCAGGGGTGTTGATTCTGGGTTGCAAAGGAAGGGAAATGTCTGAAAAGTCTTACCCTGTCTCACTTTCTCCCCACGTGTAACCTTCTGCCCAATGGCAATGGAGCAGCTCTGCTCCAGGCTCAGGAGACCACTGCTCTGAGTTTGGACAGCAGAGGATTGCTCACCACTGCCAGGAAGCCTTTGCCTCTGGATGAGGAAGGCAGGGAAGCTGTCAATCACAGCTTTTATGGACACTCTATCCATAGTCATCAGCTGCACATGCATCAGCTCTTTAACATGTGATGATCCCATTGATAAGGATCAGACACCACAGTAATACAATCTGGTCCACCAAGTAATGAAGAGCACAGTTAGCCAGGAGAACTACAAGGCAGGAGGATTCATTCACACTACCTTCCTTCCTTCTTGGGCCTTGGTTAAGGAGGTACCTACAACGTGTGTTTGAGCTTGGAAACCCTGTGAAGGAGTTCCTTCCACCATCAAAACCCATGGAAATTTCCAAAGGCCATCTTGAAGCTCAAAATAAAACATTAGGTTCAAGATTACAAGTGCCTGCATGCAGTATATTTAAAATGGTCTTACTTCAAACCAGGATTCTCCTCCCTTTTTGATCATAGTTTCAGACTTGAACTTCCATCTACTGAAGTAGGTCAGATTAATTAATGGAGCAGATTTCCTTTCATCTCAAGAACAGCAAACCTTTCAAACCATGGGCAAAAAACGGACATACAATTAGAACTTACATATTTGCACGTGTTGTTCATTTGGACTTCTGTGGGGAAATAACCTTCTCAAAATATCTTACCATAATGATTTTAACTAGTTAACTGCATAAGAGAACTAATAAATACTCTTCTCAACTGCACTACAGGTGCCATAACATACCTTTAAGAACTAGCCATGTCAGTCCATGTTCATCTGCAATCAAGACATTAATATTTAGCTTTTCTATGTCTTTTGTCCCCCCTTGTTTTCTTTTTTCCTTTAATAATAGCCTCATGCTAAATGAAAGCCTGTCATTTCTGTTAAGAGATAGTTCCAAGAAAAAAAATCCATGGTAAGCATAAGCCTAATCTCCCTGTCCCCCCAAATTTTCTGTCTACAGTTCTGTCTACAGTTCTACATTTTGCACAGTGACTTGAAAAAACATACAAATGAATAGTCAAGAGAAAGGGATACTTATTAGAATTATGACTTTTATTTTTATTCACTAGAGCAACATTGAGGAAAGAATTTTTACATACAGGTTTTTTAATCAACTTTACAAGCAAATTCCAATATACAGTATTTACTCTGGCCTGGGCTAAAAAACCAAAAACAACAAAGCAGATAGTAAGGGTACCTCTTGTTTTAGCTAGTATTGAAGATTTTGTTACATAGGAATTATATTGGGTTTATGGTGGTGCTTTTACAATTAAGAAGGCAGTGAGCAGCTTTACCACAAGAGTGACTGAATTTCCTTGACAGCACAGTTGTAAGATGACTACACTGAGCCCTACCACCAGGGTACATTAAATCCACTCTGCTCAGAAAAAGCCCCTGTAACAAGATAAGGAACAGCTACGGAAGACCAATTCAAGAACTGATTTCCATTTGTACGGCAAGAAAATGTCCACATTAGGAGGATTATGTGCTGTGCAAAACCAGAAATACTTCCCCCCCTCAACATGCAACCTACCCCAGTATGACACTTGAGAATGTGCATATGGGCTGTGACATGCAAACAAAGGAAATCACGCAAATGGCATTCAGTTTTCAGGCATCGTTACGACAAACCAGCATTTAGATCAAGGATGAAATGAACTGGACTGAGCTATGATGCAGTCTAGTTATGTCTACTCTCACTGCTACAAGATGGAAAGCTGAGGAACCCTTTTTTTGGGAACTGTTTCAAAATTGTGTTGTTTTGGATTTTCAGGGCCTTCGTAATTATTTCAAGAAAGTCTGAGAGATAATATTGCACTTCTTTTCTCAAAACCATATTCTGGGACCATTATTCTTCAGGAGCTGTGCTAGTCCTAGGGAAATCTTGCCATTAGCTTTGATTGGCAGTAGGAAGTTCTAGCTTCAGGGAAGGGGAAGGTAATAATGATCTGGCTGCATCATCAGTGTTAGAATTCCACGGTTAAATTAAAGTCATTGCACAACAAAACCTCAATACACTATATGAATACCTTTAAACATGCTACAGTGCATATCGATTCTGTGAAAGTGATGTGAAAATACCTTGGAAACAGCAACACTACCGGGGAAATCTGTTTCAAACAAAAGCCACACACAGCAGGAGGCATCTAGATTATTTTAGGCACAACTCCAAGCAATAAAGCTCATTTAAAGTGCAATTCTGTTCTTTTCTTTTGTGTTTATTCACTTGTTAAAAAGCGTAATTGCCTCTGTACACACATACTGAACAGTAGTTTAATACTTTTGTGAATATTGCACAAAAGAATGAGAAAGTCAAAAACAAAAAAAAATGGCAATAAACCAGTTTTATAAACCTAAAAAAAACCCCTGAAGATACCAAATACTTAAATGTATGCATTTTGGATAATCTGCACCAGTACTGATGATATATCTGCACGTTCTATAAGGTAGATATGTTACCTGAAAATATTTACTTAATCCTGTTTGACAAGCACTCCCAGTGCCCTCTCATCCATCACTCCCCAAGCCCCATCTTTCACTGAGGTGAAGCTTCCAACCTCACTTCACCCCTTCTCTCCCAGCTGCCCATCTCCTGACAGGCTTTGCCCGTACTCTGGACTTACTATACGTGCAACAGAGCCTTCCCTGGAAAAGTCTGAAGAGCCTGAACATGCAGGTGTCTCAGAGGGATGTGGGTTAGCAGCTGAACACAAACACAAGCCAGGCTAGCATCTGTCTCATCCATGATCAAATCCTGCTGGCTCCAGCTCAGTGTCTCACTAATCTGTCAGAACAAAATGGGGAAATGCTATAAAAAAGGACTATAATCTACTTATGTTCCTTTAATACATACATACACGCCCACATAACTTTTTTCTTCTGGAAAGAAAAATTAGAAACTGTCTTTTTAATGAAAACCTTGATCATCTCGATTTTCTTTGCTTAATTTGCTTTGATCATCTCCTTAATTTTCAGTAAAGGTGCAGATAGATATCTATACTTTTAAATGTAAACATAAAAATTGAAACATCACTAGATCAGGCTGGCGATACCTCCAGAATAAGAAGCAGAAGATGATGAATCTCTGTCAATAACATTAGGTGAAAACCGTATTTTTACACAAAATCATACAGAACTAACAATAAAATCAGCTTCTCTTCAAGGAAAGTAAACTTAAAAAACACACCTTCCATAGAAATCTATATGGACCGGAAAATGAACCAGGAATCTGATCATTCCCTCAGCAGTCTTTAAACTCCTGAGAACACAGTTAGCTGCCAGGAGCTAGTTTTGGGGAATATAAAAAATCAGTTTTATTTTCTTATTTAAAGCAAATACGTACACTAAATGCCATCTAACCCAATGGTTTTCAAGGAAATAAATTATTCCCAGAGCATAATTGTTACTGTAATCTCAAGTTATGGTTTCTGATCCTACACCAACTATAACAAATACCATTATTTGTCTTGTTATGTCTTGCTTTCATTGTCATCACCTCAGTTCACAGAAAATCCTGCAGGTTCCTTATTTCAGACTGATATAAGTAGTTCTGAAAAAGAACCTCCCTCTACCCATTTTTCCCCCCACAAGCTTTTCATTTTTCCACTTCATCATCAGTTAAATAAAATTACAGTGTGAGAAATCCAAAATCATTCTAGAACATCAACTATGTACTGAAAACTCAGGTGAGATGACTTTTCCTTCACCCAACTGAGGCATCCATCAGGACACCCCCAGTTAAAGGGCTTATATTATAGAGTATTTAATTCTGAATATTGAATATTGACTTCATTTATGAAATGTCTACACCCACTCACTTTAATTCCCTCTAATAAAGTAAAATGTCAATGTCCTACAGCCAGAGCCTAGAACAAACTAACACTATGTTGCATTTTACTGACATTCTGTGCTCTTCAGGAACAGATTTTGAGCCAAGTTGTTGCAACCTTCTGCTGCTGATTTTAAAACTGACTTGAGAACAGGGAAAAAAACCAAACCCAACCAGTAACATCCAAGAGAGTCATGGGAAAGAAGGAAAGAACTGGAGATGGGACATAACATCAAATTTCTGGAAAGCTTCATTGGATATGTGCACATGTAACTCGCATCATTTGTGTCATGGTCCCAGAGTACACCAAGACTACTTTCAGAAAAAAATACTTCTCCTACAGAGCACAAAAATGTTGATTTTTTTTTTGTTTTGCTTTATTTCCCCAAAAAGCTCCTTACCAGTTACCATGAACTTCTTCAGAAATCAGAAAAAAAAAAAAAAAAAAGAAAAAAAGAAAAATTATGAAAAAAACCCCCAAACCAAAATAACACATCTCTGAAAAACTCTTACGAGTACCAGCTCTGGATTACAACATAACAGGATTCCTCAAAGCAAATAAGTGGGTTATTTTTTTACTTTTTTAAAAAATAGTTGCATTTTTAATATAAGTTTTATTCTGTAAAATAGTTTCAAATTCTTACATATATGGCAAAGTTTGTGCAAAATTTCAAGTCAGGTACTTCAGAGCCTTTCAATATTAAACAGAAATCAATAAATACAAGCAGAACAATAAAAGTTTAAAATATTAATTAAAATGCATGTTGTGCAACCTCATCATAGGTGTTCTGGACCCCTTATTCCCAGAGGCTCCCTACTTACCAATTCCTAAGAGCCTGCATTGGAAGGTTTGGACAAACATCCTTAGCACTGCATTTCAAGAACCTACCCGGTAATGTGTCTATTGAACACATAAAAACATACCACAATTGTCTAACAAACGATGATGTTTAAGCGAGAAGATTCATTTCACCCTGTGAAATCTGCCTAATGGCTGTGAACAGTGAAAACGGGATAAATAAAGAACAGAGCAACTTCAGATTACAGCAAAACAAAACAACACAACCCACCCAACCCCTCAGATTAAATAACATTAAATATGTCAGTCTTGAGAGAATGATAAATACAAGGATTTTTGCATAGGCCTCTGGAATACAGAGTCAGAATTATGGCCAATAAAACATCTGCTAGTCAGTCTAATTTTCTACCACTCTGACCTAAGGAGTACTCAGAACCAAGAAGTTAAACAGAACAGCAATTTCATTGTCTAATAACTCAAACAGAGGTAACAAATAACTTCTGCCATCCTGAAATAGTGCAGCATTCTGGCATTTGTGGTCACCACAGACTTCAGTATTTGCTTAATGACTAAGATTGCAATACCATCTTTATTACAGACCAACAATAAAATAAAGCACTCGCAAGAGAAACTGCACAGCTCGTAACATCAGCCTCAGAACACGGCAAGATGGAGAATGCAAACCCTAAAACAGATGCAGTTTCCAGCAGTGACTCGGGATTTGCAGGCTGCAGGTACAGCAGGCTCCAAGGCAGTCACAACACAAGAAGTGGTTTATGGCATGGCATCGTGCAGTGAGATGTGGGAACGTCCTCAGTGTGTCTTTGTTTTCGGGAGGCGGGAATGCCGACCAGAGGGCATGCTGTCCCCGGGATGCAAACCAGCAGGGTGTGCTTGCACGTTTTCCTTTCTCTGGGCTGATGGCCTTGGGATGTTAGACTTCAGGGAGGTGTTCTGAGGCTCTGGAGGTACTGGCGTGGATTTCTGACTGCTCGCTTGCTTGGATCTAACAAAGGACGTAGTTGGTGGGCGAAGTTTAGACACTTTCTGACTCTGTTTACCCTTTAGGTTATCCTGCCCAGATGTTGGCTGTGTCTGAGTCGAACTACTCAGTGGTAGAAGCTCACGTTCCTTGGAAGCAGCGGAATGATCTGCAGATCGTACAAGAAGGGCCATGGTAGGAGGCACTAAAGCAGTTGGGGGTTTCACGATTCTCGAAGTCTTTGGCTGACAAGCCTGGTTTGTGAATGAGGGTTGACCTTTCACAGATAATCCAGTCTGCACCTCTGGAGCAGCAGCTCGTGTAGAGGTCTGAAAGTGGGAACGAGGTGGTAATGTACCTTTCTTATTACCAGCCACCTCTCCAGGGTCTTCAGTGTTTTTGTTTTTCAAATTGTCCAAATATGATGCATTCTCATCTTTTTTGTTTAACTGTACGCTCATTAAAGAGTTTAAGTCATTCAGGCTATTTGGGAGAGAGACATTTGCAGCATTTGGATCCTGATGATTTCTGTGGTCATGCAGATCTGGTTTAGGATATTCACTGTGGGCCCCGATATGTGGAGTTTTTATTAGTTTTCCCTGGGCGAGGTCTGTGGAATTGGGAAGGCTGCTGGAAGGCTGTAGTACTTGAGGCTGTTGAAGAGAAAAAAATACAAGAATATATTAGGCAGAGGAGACACCAGATACGCTCTGAATCCAACGTGTGCTGACTGGATGCTTGATAAGGGCTGTATATCTGGGTCTTTAAATCAAAACTTTGACTGTGGCATAACAGGATGGGTCATGGGCTGTGCACAAATGGAACTTGTAACTGAAGTGGAAAAAAATATACCAGCACTGAAATAAACAACAACATACAGACAAAAAAGAAACCAATAGGCTTAAAAAAGAAACATGAAGAAGGCATGGTTGATGGTTTCACCCAAATCTGCAGGACAGCGCAAGAATTAACGTCAGTGCAGATAAATTCTAATGAAGTGCTTAACCCAATGCAACAGCTGTGTCCAGATTGCAATCCCTACTCACTGCATACTGACCTCAACTATCCCAACCCTTTTACTGCACAGGCAGGAAAGGAGTTTGATGGACCACATGAATTTACATAGAAATCATCAGGATCCTCGCCTTACTGAGGCCAGAAAATCTGATGGAAGTATGTGGTAATCAGGCTACTGACTAAGCTTAGGTAACTGTTTTATCTTGAACTGATTTTAAAAGGGCTGATGAAGAAGCAGAGTACATGTGAAACTAGAGATCACACATTACTACACTGATAACCATGGGATAAAGTAACTGTAGAAGATTTTAAATCTTTTCAGACATACAATCTAATCAGACACGCATCAGACAAGAGAATTGCCAGTACCTCTTCTGGGTAATTTCTATTCTCTTTGCTCTGCCCTGTAAAGAGACTTAAAAGGTTAATGGTGTACTAGCTTCACAATACATCCCAGACCTGCAACTTGGATATGGATCTTGGAAGCATTATTAAAAATTCTGCAATTTGTGGCAAACTCCAAAATCTAATGCAACTTAAACTACAATTTTAGCAGGCTTGAATGATTTTTTTCATTTTCTTTACAAAGAAGGGAAACTGAACTACTACAAATTAGACATCACCCAACTACCTGGAGTCTTACCAGCTGACAGGCTGCATGTACACAATAAATAGGCTTATTCTGTTTAGTAGTGAAATAGAGCAAATAAAACGAAGCAGTGTTTGTGTTTGGGAGGTTTGACTAAAAGTGTCATTTTAGTCACTCTCCTGAATTATTCACAAGTTCTAAAGAGAAAACCCATTATTTGTTTGCTCTTTTTAGCTCTTCTTTAATCAGCAGGAAGAATGCAATGGTAACTGTGCATGCCAGATTCCTGTTATACCTTTAGGGCCATAGCCCATATCACAATTATTTAGGCTTTTCATCTTTTCCCTGGCAGGATTTCTACTGAAAACTGAATCCTCAAAATTCCTCATCAAGAAAAAATTTAATGGTTAATGAGAGGATAATCAAGGTTTCTCATTCTATTTTTTTTATTTATGAGCAGTTTTTCCCTTTAGAATATAATAGTTCTACATGTAAGGAAAGGCAAAATCTGGATCAGTGACATCACCTATAAGTGATAGGCATAGAGGCAAATATCCTTAACAGTCTGAACGTGATTCTTTTAGAAAGAGGAAAATATTCTTAAATAAGGCAAAGATACCTCCAAAATGCTGTCAAATGAGTACCAAAGTATTATTCCTCATGTGATCCACAACTAATTTAACTTTGTGAATTCTTCTTAACCACACAACCCTACAGGAAAGAAATGCTAAACACAAGGAATCATTCAGTACACTGAGAGAGTTACAGCTTAAATAAAATCAGTCCTCCTGATACTTTTTCCATTTTCCAGTGTTTATATATGGGTTACAGAAGTTATTATCCTTCTAGTCTAGGAGTTGACAGGCAAATGTTAACCAAAATGATTTACTGATTTGAGATTTCACCTGCAAAACCAAAACTGCTAATAATGAATGCAGAAACCAAAGCAGTATGTACCCAATTCCCATGCAAATACTACAATAAATAAATCATACTTTCTAATCCTACTTGAAGGAAAAAACTAAAACATTTATAGCACACAATATAGTGTCAAATGTGGAAAAATAATTGCCAGAAAACATTTCCCCCTTGGCTGGGAAGGGTTTTTAAATGCCAGTCTTCAAAAACACAGATAAATATCTAATCTGATCAATAAAAATTCTAACTTAATATCAAATAATTCTAGGTCTACTAAACAACAAAATTAAAAAACTGGTAAGTTACAGAAGAACCTAAATTTGTGTGGAAAGTGGAGTTAAACATGAACACATCTGAAATTCAACAAAGCCATCAAGGTTTCAATAATGCAATTTTGAATTCTTCTGACAAAGACTAGGTAATATTTGAGCTTTTCCCTTTGGGAAATTTTGCATTTTACATATAAAGATAGCCAAATACATGTTTTCCTCATTATCCTTCATAACCTTAAAATGTCTAAGCAGCTTATTACTCAGAAAGTTAGCAGTTCTAAAGTAGAAAATAGCTACATGCTCAGAATTATGAGGACACTAAAGGTCTGGTATCAGCTTTGCCCAGTTGTTTTAAATACTGTACTGCTTTCTAACTGTGGATTTCTAGTCAAGGTCTGTCCAATTATCACAACTACAGATCTTAATCTCATCAAATTGCTACATGCATTAACATTCAAGATGACACTGAAAGCAGCAAAATGCCACTTGCAAAATATGCAAGTAACAGTTCACAAGGTATCTAACACTGATAACTGAATTATTGTCCCCTACATCTCATATCTCATATTGCCTTAAATACAAGTTTTCCTTTTACAAAGGAAGTCGTAGAAATTCTCACCATATTACAGGTAAAAACAATGAGGCAGCTGAAGGACTGAAGTACTTGGGAATTCCATCACATGAAGGAGGACAAATAGATAAAGAAGCCTTCTGCTTTCCAGGCATAGTATTTTATTTCACGCCAAGTCCTTGACAAAAAAAGGGTTTCATCTACATTGTTTTGAGTGCACTTCTGAAAATATTTCTGGTCTGGGACAGACCAGGACTTGGTACAAACTGCCATGCTACCTACACTTCTATTTATGTCCCATAAAGAAATGTGGTAGACCAACACCTGCACTCCTTTGGGATACTCCTAAAATGCAAAGTTGGACTCAAGTGCAATGTAACTGAAGACAATTAGTTCTCCTCAAACTGGAGTACATTAGACAAAGTGCTCTGTGCACATGCTCCTTTCTGCACAAAGAAACAGATTTTTCTGCACTGGCAAGAGCTTCAAGGCCTTCCAAGTATTGATGCACTAATCAAAATTAATCAATTCAATCCCTACCGCATTAGCTTAAGAGATTTTTGTATTTTTTCTCTCAAGTAACACAGGCTGTTACATCATCCAGAGAAACACGACATCCACGACAGGGATTACTACTGCACAGTTATGAAACTACTGAGATTGTATTAGCTTTGTGCTGGTACACTGAAACATCACATTGTACTGTTAAACAAGTTAACTGTTAAAGAAGTTAAAAATGTGGTCATGACACTAATACACATTGAAAATCATTAGCTGAAAATCCTCTTCAGTTTTGTTTTGGTTATCTTGAGCCCCATCTGGATTCCCTATATAATAGCTCCATAGAATGAAATAAATTTTCTCCCTGCAGTATCTTGAGGAAGGAGGGAAGCAATGCAATGGAAAATCCGAGAACTGCATGCACATCTCCCACAGACATGCATCATGCATAGGGCAAAGAAAAAACCCAACAGTGAAAATGCGTGAGGGGGAGACGGGAATAAATCTGAAGTTGTACTGTACCACGCTTTATCACAGAAGTAATGGACTAACTTCTCAACTCCTTGCCAATGGCATAATGGAAAGCAGAGACAAGAAAAAGACAAGGACAATGATGTCAGAGGACCAAGACAAAACAATGAGCAATTGCCATGACAGAACTGCAACTTTTCCCCATTTCAATTACAATTACCACATCCCCCATTGGTTTTTAATCCATCTTCAAGAAACAGAGGTGGTGACAGTGTTTAAAGTAATGCAGTACAAAAATATTTATGGCAAGACCTGCATTGAATACCTTTCCTCTTGTAACTTCAAGGTTTTTAACACAGGTCATCTCTTACACTCCAAATACTGCAACTAGAATTCGTGTGCATTATTACAGCTGTATAAATCAAAAATCTTGGCATCCATGTTTATATACATTCAATATCTAACCATGAACAACAAGGTCATTAAAGGCATAGCATTCCATCCTTGGATCATATTGCCCATATTTTCAATAACTCATCTTCCTAGCAACTCACTCACGAGTTGGATGAGACAACTACCACAGGTTCCTTTTGGAAAGGAGTGGAAGAGAAGGGTCACAAATCCTGCTATGTAATTCTTTCATCTCCTCATCAGTTCTGCCATCCCTCCTCTCCCTGCCTTGGCACAGGAGAAGCTGTCATTTCAAACCAAGGCCTGTGCTGACTCAGCCCTGCTGAAAGGCTGCACCAGACAGCCCTCATTTCCCACCTCTGGAAAATATCAACATTTCACACCTTAAATCTGTAACATTTGCTAATACCTTCTTTTTGAACTTCATTTTTTTTTTCTTTCCCTTTGATCCAGCTGTATTATATCCATATTTCAACACTGAAATATAGGATTCTGCAGTATGGAGTATGACTTCAAATAATTACAAAAAACAACTCTAATTTTTTTTTAAACCATAAATTCACCACCACCATGAGACTAGTAAAATAACTGGTAATGTGGCAGAAGGTTATTGTCTTTTTTTCTGCACAGTCTGTATAGAAACTCCAACTTAGAAAATTTGATTTTCTCAAAGAAAAAATACTTCAAGTAATATATACCTACATCAAGGCAGGTATTTCATCCAAAAATATAGATATATGTGTAGTAAGCAAATAAATATATGATGATATACAAAACTGAGTTTTGTTTGCAAACACAAAATTAGTTAGGTAAAAGAGACATTTCTCTTGTAGCTGGATCTGCAACTATCCAAATTGGGAGGAAAAGAGTTTTTCTTAAAAGACTTTTCTTCATACAGCTGAACACTCATGGAGGAAAAATAATTACATTAAAAAGACAGCAAAGTAATGATTCCAGGACATTTTTAATAATTTGTCACAGAACTTTCCAGCTACTGCTCTTGAGCAACTTGGTTCTTCTAACACAAACACTTTGTACACCCTCAAGAGAAGCTGTATTGGTCAATAAAGCTTTGGAAACACTTCAGTGCTGAGCAACATGCCTTTATTTAAAAGAAAATGTATGAAAAAGCACAGTCTGGATCTGATTTATAGTCACTGCATAGAGTAGCTTTCTTCCTGGTGATAATAAGCTGTGTGTCACCTGCTAGAATTGCTAAGATTATCTCTGACTGTAATGCTTACAATACAAAAAGTCTAAATACTTTTTCCAGGACGTGAGCAGTAAGTGGAGATGTAACAACAGCAATGCTTGAATAATAAAGCAGTTTTGATCAGCATTTCTGTGTGGACAAGTAGAAGGGGTAAAGGGCCTAGAGAAGGAGGTGTAATTTTCTTGTATTGCAACACAAGCTCATGATTGCTTCCTTCCCAATGTGTATTCTAAATGCTTGTTTCTAGAGCTGCATCATTAAAGCTCCAGAACACAAATGGAAAGGGTTTTAATTATATTGACCAAAGTTTGAGATGTCACCAAAATATATCCTAAAACCAAAGGAAAAATAAATTACCATTACACAGGAGTTTAGTTCAAGACACATGGGAAAAACAGAACAAAATTATAAGATCTTTATTCCCAAAATTACTAAATCAATGTACTTTTATCAAAGTGTTCGTGAAATGCAAAGTGCTGAATTGTTTCCAAGGCTGGTTAAAAAAAATTGAAATTAATAAATGTGAAAGTATTAAAAATTAATTGTCACTAAAAGTGGAAAACATGCATCAAACGCTGAGGTGTGCTGCAGTGCAGTGATATGCTTGCTGACATTGTGACTGGGGCATAGAGAGAAGAACCATAAACCTGCACTAGTGTAATACTACCTAGCAGGGATATATTCCCTGTCCTTTACAGCATGAGGGAAATTATTTTTAGTTGTTTATACACTGTAATATGAACAGTTTACAGATTTATGTCCTCATAATCTACAATGCCTGTAAGTGATCTATGTATCCATCAGCTATCAACAGCACAGTGAAGAAACCTGCAGAATTCACAAGCAGAGATGATATTTTATGTTCAGGACCCAAAAGTGCTTGGAAAGAAGTGCTTGACTTCCAAGTCTATACAGAAAACACAACCAGACAAAACCTGAGAGTACTTTTCATCTTCTCTGTTTATCTGTATTATTCCAAAAGAACACTGACATTAGTTTTTCAGGCTGTCCCACACTCAGTGGTGATGCCCAGTTCACCATTTGCCTCAAAACCCCCTATTTGGTATTTCATACCAGCTCAAAAACCTGCACACTGAAACCACTGAACCAAGTGGGAAAGAAGGATACTAGTGACCATTCCAGTAATGTTCTACTCCACAGAACTCTTCACACAGTGAAGAGGATTTCATTAAAAATGTATAAGGAACCTCCTAATTTAAACTATATATTTACTCCTAGTATGGCTCTTTAGAGAAAACCTGGGACTTAAAGAAAAAAGCTAGTGGAACATTCCACTAGTGGAAACTTATTTTCCTAAACAATACATTAGTTTAAGTTAACTAGTCAAGGGCTCATTTTCATCTACTTTACTGCCTTTATTAGTAATTCATAGAATGCAGTATTTAAGATGCATACTAAAAAATCCAACCTGCTTTAGCAATAAAAGTTTACTGTGGAATCCCAAGTAAGAGGCCACTGTTGTCAGTGGACGAATGAGGTAGAGGCTCAGAAAACCAGCAAGATTAGCAAAGTATTCTTCAGCTAAGCAGCCACTGTGAACAACATGACACCAGAGGCTCACATGTGGCAGCTGGGACATCGTCCTCCCATTCTGACTTTCCAGTCACCAAGCCCCCAAACTGTAACATTTATATGATACTCAGGTCTAAAAATTATCTCCTTGAAGCCAGTAATTTTTATAGGACAGTGAATCACCCAGGCTGTGCTACTGCTGGCCCCTCCAATCAGAAAGAGAAGGCACAAACATCAAATTTTGGGGTTCTAAGCTCATTACACACACAGAGTCCCACATCAAACACCACAGAAAAATGAAGCACATCCCTTATTGCACAGAGAAAAGCCCACGAAACAGGCTGTGCATTCCCGATGAGTTGTTTACATGAACATTGTCACAGAAACGTCAAGAGAGTATTTGAAACACAAATCACAAAATGTAAGATTTTTTTCTTGTGATTGATATAAGTAAGGATCATTGCAGTGTGCAGTTTTCCAAGGTGCAGCTTATTCTTCAGATCTCCATTGGCCCTGGAAATCTTACTTTGCTTCCATAATTTTACTTTTTCCTTTATTTCTTGTCCAAATACACTCTTGAGCTTTGCTAGGCAAACACTGTAATTTGCAAATTACAGTACATTTAAAAAATATAACTTTAGCGTTATGAAGTAGTTATATTTCTTCAAACACTTATCTGTTCATAATGCAATACCAAAGCACAAAATAAGACTTACCATTTCTCTATATCTACGTAAGCACACACTTTTAAAACCAGCAATTGTCTTTTGTTTTGCAGATCCAAGCCAAGTGAACAAATGCATCTTATATCAGCCCACATTGTAGCTACCACATAAGGAACGTTAATAAACATGCAAATTGTGCAACAGCCACTTCAATGTAAGAGAAGCCTTTTTACAACAAATACTGAGGGGGGGAGGAAATTAATTTGAGGGAAGCCATTCTGAAAAGTTAAAACTTTTTGTGAGAGACAATGCAAGTGACACTTTCCCCCCAACACTTTTCTGTACAACCACGATGTGTTCACGTAAATCCACCCACAGATGCGCGTGCAGGCGCATGAGCAAACAGAACACACACATGGACAGGAGAGTGCATCACAGCCATGGAAAACAGGGAAATGCAGCAAGCAAGACTGATGTTAAGACAAGACTGGAAACAAGGGCCTACTCGGGTTTGCCTGAAGAACTGCTGAGGTCTATCAGCATTTAATGACTGTTACAAAGCTGTAAGTCGTAGCTGCTCGTAGGCTGGCTGAAGGAAGCGTTTGGTTAGCCACAGACTATTGTGTATGCCTGGAGATCTGCCTGAGAAAGGAGGAGACTACAAGATGAACAGTGCGTGCAAAGGGGAAGCTTCTACTGGAACACGGTGAGGGAGATGAGTGAGAGGTACAGACTCACTCTGTCTGCGGTGCGGTGGAACACTCCGAGGGATGCCCTGGAATGAGCCCTGCCAGGGAGAGAAGGAGGGAGCAGAATACCCACCCTGTGCAGAAAGAGAGAGGGGGAGAAGTATAATAAAAAAAGAGAACAGGGAAAAACAAGACACCAAAAAGCCACACCATTCTTTTTCCCCCAGAAAGGTATCATTATATTTCCCAGTTGTTCTATTTTGTAAAAGCAAATGTTACACGCTACCAAAGCCCAGATGTCCTAAACTAGTCAGAAATCTTACAAAATACCTCCATTTTTATTCAATATATAAGCACACATTTCTGTCCAAGATGGTCTTAGGGGAAAAGTATAAAAGCTGAGCTTTTCATGATAAAAATACATGATAAAATTGTATTTATACAGCTTTCAAAAGTATTTTAGAAATGCCTCACCAAGTAGTAGTTCTAATCTACTTAAAAACCAGTCAACTTTAATTTACAGCAAAAAATTTCTAATGCATAGAAACAAATCTTCTAGCAAGTCCTGGTGGCTTTAGAGGCCACTTTACTCCAATTTCAACAGTATTATTTATTGTGGAAGAGGAGAGAAAACATAGAACTGTTTTCCTTGCACTTTGCTCCTGGAGCTTGAGTCTTCCATGAAAGGATCAGGGAACTGTGCAGATCCATGCTATGCAGGGTTTGCCTGTCAGAGCTCTCACATCACCACAAGTGCAACACACTGTGCTTGCTGTGTTCTCAAAACAAGAAAAAGTAATTTTCCTGTTACTTATCATTTTCCCCATATCCTTACCATGGCAAATCCAAGCTGCAATTTCCCTCTTAAACAACACAATCTTGACTTCCTATTTCAGGAGGACAGGCTTAAACACTCACAATCCTTTTGCCATTTAAGTAGCTGAAAACTGCTTTTCTAAGTCCAGGAACCCTGGTACTACAATAATGACTGCCCCACTGCCTCCTGATCAACAGCAACTAATTGTGGCTACTCTGTCAACCAGCAGGCTGAAGGTATCTGAACAATACCTGCCTAACAGAAAACAGGAACCCAGCTTGGCCCTCCTCTCCAGATTCTCTGCTGCAGATCATACTGCCAGGGCTGGACAAATAATAAAGTATTTGATTTCCATGCTTCTTATAAAACAATGCTAAACATCACATTATTTCTAGAAATAAATATTCTGTGTTTATTTGTCTTAGGAGTGTTTTAAACACTTTCCTGATCTTCCAGTTATCCTAATCTGATTTATCCACCACTATTTCAGGTTTCAGTACTGCTAAAATGAAACTTAACACATGCATTTAACCAAGTCTTTGAATTTGCTAGTCAGAATATTTTTAATCTAGAACAGGAAATAAGGAAAAAAAAAAGCCTGACAAGGCTGCTTTATTGTTTTTCAGCAGCTGAGATAGATTTTGCTGCAATAATTGTTTTAAGGGAAAAAATAAAACAAGTTCTTCAGTCTGATTATCTCTAGATGGAGATACTGATTATCTAATGTGTTCTTACAGCTCTTCATCAGTGGTCATTAAGATCACAATTTAGACTGTTGCATGAAAGTACTGGAACAGTACTAGCTTCAGTCAAGCAATGTGACAAAATAATATAACATGCTGCATCAACTGAATAGGTATTAAAAACACAAATATTCCTGGGAACACGATTAATTCATCAGTCAATGACTGATGACAAAATTATCAAAAGGTTTGGATTTTCATAGCACAGTACAAAAGAACACTACATTTTCCACGTTTGTTCACATTTATCACAAAATTGTGTCTGGATAGCAAAACACCAAGAAAAGCTCTCTCCATTCTCTAAACATAACTGAATCTACACATAGTAGAAAGCACATTATCACCAGGCACAAGTCTGATTTTGCAGACTTATCTGAGTTGGAGATGAGCTTTTTCCAGACTTCTTTGAAATTTTTAACACATTAAGAAGGGAGGTGAAAATTTGATATCCTCTCCCTTTTACTCTTGGAAAAGAGAGATTAAGACAAGCACAAGCCATCTGAGCTACATAACAATTAAGACACTATTGTAAAGGCAATGAAATATTTGCATGTCTTGATACGTTCCAGAAATTTTTAAGCATCTATATTAGCACTTCAAAGCACAGCACTAAGTACAGTCTTCTCAATAATTCTTCATGCTACTTTATCATTGCTCTGACTGCAGAAACAAATGAAGAAAGTGCAAGTAACTTCCTTGAATCTTTTGCCTGCTGAAGTGAACTGGTCTCCAGGCATATTTTAATCCCCTTCTCCCAAATGCTGCAGTTGACATTGCTCTATATAGGTAAGTGTCAAATAAATGCCAGATTTCTTTTTTTTTTTTTTTTTTGTAATAAATAAAATAAAACCCCAATAATTGTTTAATTGTACATCAAATAAGGTAATTAAAATCAACATCAATTGTAAAAGTAAGGATCAGGAGATACAGCACTGGGAATTTATTAAGGTGAGTGTTATGACTTACACTGATTATACAAATTATAAAGGATGTACCAATCCCATTAATATAGCACATTATGATTTAAGTATCTACAAATATGCCTGGCTTATGAAAAGATTAATTTTCTTTTAATAGTATTTATTGTACAAAATACCAGCAAATTCACTAAGCTTTCTCCTTTAATCAACAACTCATATTGATATCCTATTAGTGAAATGTGTACTGAGGTTCCCAAGAAATCCAAAGAGGAGGAAAAAAGAAACACACCAATAAATCTCCTCAGATGATGGTACATACTCAAAACACACAGATAAAGGGGCAGTTTCCTACTAAGAGTAAGAAACAAGGAAAACCTGAATCACCACTTATTACAATGTCTGTAAAAGTCTCAAGCAAGGAATGCCAGAATTGAAAGATAAGAACATAACTTACCTCAATTTCTATTAAAAGAAACCAAACCCAAACAAAAAAAAAAAAAAACATTTGATGGGATTTTTATGGGTTCTGAAGCAACTTTTTCCACTTAGACTTTAAAGTTAGACAGCAGTTGGAACAGTCTCTCCCCACAGCTATCATGTGCATCCAGACACTACTCTTAGATTCCCATCCCTCTTATTTTCCAAATACTGGATTTGTGAAACAGCAAAGGCATCCCCAAAGAGAAGTGAATCAGAATTTTAAATTAACATGAGATTCAGGAGTGGAAAAATAAGAGCAGCTGAGATAAAGCAGCCTACAAACCAGAAAGACAAATGTTTTTCAGAGATCCTGATGAATTGTACTATTGCTTTCTGTTGTACTAAATGCTTTATGAAGTTCTGACACCAACTGCACTGGGAAAATCTGCTGGCTGCTTCTTCTTTTAAATGCTGCTATGAAGCCTAAGGCCAGAGTTTTCCATTGTTAGTTATGAGCAGATCTCAACCTTAGAATAAGAAATCACATGAACAAAAGCAATTGCTTCTGCCAGAAAAGGAGAAGTGAAGTATTTCTAAGCTACTGCTGCACAGCAATTTTAGCCCAACAGACAGATATTGCAGCTCTTTTCCCAAGGATACACCAACATGCAAAACTGCTACTGCTTTAAAAAGTCTTTTCTGCTGCAGAAATATAGCAAATATCCTTTTTTTAATGCACTCAGCTGAAGCCTCTGAGCACTTAAATGAGGAGAGGATTTTTGCTGCCTCTCACCAAGCACTGTCAGTTGCTTCATACACACTCAGAGCTCCACATCATGAACAAACCCAGAATGACAGACTTCAATATTAAGGTAAACAAAATGTTTTTGCAGCAGTCTCCTGGCCTAGCACCCAGAAAGACACCATGAATGAGCAGTTCTGGCATGCAATAGTCCTTCTGAAAGCATTCAGATAAAAAACACCACCAACAGAGTTTTATGTGCTGATTTACACTAAACCAACAAGAATTGTTTGTGAAGGGTTCAAGGACCTCTCCTCTGTGTAATCCACGTAGGTACACGTCATGCACAGTCACAGCACAAGAAACATGTGCACAACATGACCACCTGGTCCAGCTGTGGGTTTGTTTCACCAAGAACGTGTATATGAACATGAAGCAAACAGCAGAGCATTGGACAATGAGAGAAATCAAGGCTGGATGTGAAGGTGAACACTGATACAGTGACTGGACCTCAAAACCTGCAAGTTTAAATTAATAGTGGTGGAGCTGATACAGACTGGATGTTTAAGGCTAAGGTGGAAGAAGATACTAAAACCAAAAGGACAACAGCACACAAAGACAGACAAAGGATTATAAAGGTTCATCAAAACACAATTGACATGAAAGGCTTTGGAATGACAAACTGGAAGAAAATTCAAAAGGGAGGCAAAGAATATCTCAGTGCAAGAGCAGAGAAGATGGAGCAAAGAACAAGACCATGAACGTTCCCATGCAAGCTAACAGGTTCTGTTGTCATTCTACCAGACACAAGAACGAACTTGAATGCACATTTAGGCAGCAAAGCTCATTCTCATCCCTGTGAGCTGTTACCAAGGGGAAATACCCAGCTTTTACTGAACACTCTACTCTTGCAGGGAGTAGAAGAGCAACCAGGAACTCAGAGGAACTGGTTCTCACAGGCCAGAATCTTCTGCAGGTATCCTGGACCAAATTCAGTGCTTTGTCATTTGCTTGCCTGTAATTTACTTCTCAGCATCTGAAAACAATCTTTCCAGCCCAAGAAACCAAATGACTTATCAACAAAACCTGACTTCTAATCCTCAAAATCTTAAAAATATCACTATTTGCTATTACAGAAAGAACGCTGCAAAGCCTGCAAGACAAGTGTGGCAATGGATGCTCACATTTTTCTTGCTTGTAAGCTGTCCATTAACATTAATTTCTTCAGGTAATTTTTATCTTCTTCCAGGGTGTACAGGTTTCAAAACAAACCAGTGGGAGGCACCAAGTCGGAATAACAATTTAATAGGGAAGTTAAGGAAGAAGGGAAAGAACCCAAAATCACTAATTCAAACTGACAGAGTCAGGATATAAACCTGACACCCTGTTAGTCAGGGTGACAGTAGTAGTCCAACGAAGTGGTAGCTGCAGTCCTCTTGAAATGGTGGATGTGGTTCTGTCGAAGCAGTGATCCTGTAGAAAAGGTCTGCTCCTCCTCAGAAGGTCCAGCAGTGGCTGTGTAGCTCCTGTCCTCTGGGAATCCAGTGGAAAGGTGTCTGTGGTGTTCAGAATCTCAGATTATATGCAGGATGGAATGCTCAGTTCCTCTTCCTGGGTGGAGCATCTCACAATAGGATGATGAGTCATGAAGCCAGGTGTTGATGGGCCATTAACAGAAAGATGGTCCAGAGACAGTAATCTCTGAGTCATGCAGCAGAGCATTGATGGGCCATTAACAGAAAGATAGGGAGGAAGCCAGGAAAACACTGCACACCTGGATTCAACAGCTGATGAGGATGGTAATAGAATATCCTGCAACCCAGGACATTATCCACCCCTTATTCTATTACCATCTACATCATCTCAAATTAATACCTTCCTTAAACTCTACACACACACGTACAAACAAACCCTACACACAGTACTCATTTAAGATTAGGTCTCCTTGTGGTACACAACAGGTTTCTCCATCCTTCTGCATTACCCACCAAGTGTAACCAGGTCCTTGAGCAAAGACAATCCCACGGATGGGTTTGCCTTTGCTTGAAGTGGAATTAATCCAAACAGTCTTTCCTAAAATACCTCTCATGTGTACCACAGGGACTCTATCTCCATCCACTGTGTGCAAGGGTTCAGACTCGGTGGGACCGGCCCGATTAATGGACCCTTGGGTATTGACCATCCAAGTGGCCTTTGCTAAATTCGCTTCCCAGTTTTTGAAGGTCTCCCCACCAAGTGCCTTCAGGGTGGTTTTAGTAGTCCATTGCAGTGTACAACTTTCCCGGCAGCTGGTGCATGATAAGGAATATGATACATCCATTCGATACTGTGTTCTCTGGCCCAGGTGTTTATGGCTGCTCTTAAAATGAGTCTCGTTGTCTGACTCAATCCTCTCAGGGGTGCCACGTCTCCACAGGACTTGCTTTTCCAGGCCCAAGATGGTGTTCCAGGCAGTAGAACAAGGCACAGGGTAGGACTCCAGCCATCCAGTGGTTGCTTCCATCATGGTCAGCACATAGCACTTGCCTTGGCGGGTTTGGAGAAGGGTGATGTAGTCAACTTGCCAGGTTTCTCCAAACCTATATTTCAACCATCGCCCACCGTACCACAGAGGCTTCATCCTCTTGGCCTGTTTGATTGCAGCACGGGTCTCACAACTGTGGATGACCTGTGAGATGCTGTCCATAGTAAGGTCCACTCCTCAGTCATGTCCCCATCGGTATGTTGCATCTCTCCCCTGACAACCAGAGGCATCATGGGCCCAAGGAGCCAGGAATAGTTCTCCCTTGTATTGCCAGTCTAAATCTACCTGTGATACTTTCACCTTGGCAGCCTGGTCTACTTGCTCATTGTTGCGATGCTCTTCATTAGCCCGACCCTTGGGTACATGTGCATCCACGTGTCGAACTTTCACAGTCAGCCTCTCTACTCAGGTGGCGGTATCCTGCCAAATCTCAGTGGCCCAGATGGGTTTCCCTCTGCGCTGCCAGTTGGCCTTTCTCCAGTGATCCAACTGCCCCCACAGAGCATTAGCTACCATCCACGAGTCAGTGTACAGATAGAGCCTTGGCCACTTCTCCCCATCGGCAATATCCAAAGCCAGCTGGACGGCTTTAAGCTCTGCAACCTGACTGGATGCACATTGTCCCTCTGTAGCTTGTGCACCTCGTTGCATGGGACTCCACACTGCAGCTTTCCATTTCCGGTTAGCGCCTAGCATTCGGCAGGAACCCTCAGTGAAGAGGGCATATCGCCTTTCAGTCTCCGGTAGCTCATTATATGGTGGGGCTTCCTTGGCACGGGTCATTTGTTCTTCTTCTTCTTCAGATAATCTAAAAGTTTCACCTTCAGGCCAGTTTGTTATAATTTCTAGAATCCCAGGGCGATTTGGGTTTCCAATACGGGCATGCTGCGTGAGGAGGGTGATCCATTTATTTTATGTGGTGTCGGCGGCATGATGCGTGGAAGGAACCTTTCCTTTAAACATCCAACCCAGCACTGGCAGTCGGGGTGCCAGAAGCAGCTGTGCTTCAGTGCCAATTACTTCTGAAGCAGCTTGAACTCCTTCATAGGCAGCCAGGATTTCCTTCTCGGTGGGAGTGTAGTTGGCCTCAGAACCTCTGTAGCTTCAGCTCCAGAATCCCAGTGGTCGGCCTCGAGTTTCCCCAGACACCTTCTGCCAAAGGCTCCAGGACAGACCCTTGTTCCCGGCTGCAGAGTAGAGCACGTTCTTCACCTCGGGTCCTGTCCTGACTGGGCCAAGGGCCACCGCGTGAGCGATTTCCTGCTTGATCTGGGTGAAGGCTTGCTGCTGTTCAGGGCCCCAGTGGAAATCGTTCTTCTTGCGGGTGACCAGGTACAGAGGGCTCACGATCTGGCTGTACTCAGGAATGTGCATTCTCTAGAGACCTATGGTGCCTAGGAAAGCTTGTGTTTCCTTTTTGTTGGTCAGTGGAGACATTGCAGTGATCTTATTAATGACCTTGGTGGGAATCTGACACTGTCCATCTCGCCACTTTACTCCCAGGAACTGGATCTCTCGGGCAGGTCCCTTGACTTTGCTCTTTTTGATGGCAAAGCTGGCTTCCAGGAGAATCTGGATGATCTTTTCTCCTTTCTCAAATACTTCTGATGCTGTGTTCCCCCCCACAATGATGTCATCAATGTACTGCAGATGTTCTGGAGCCTCACCCTTCTCCAATGCAGTCTGGATTAGTCCATGGCAGATGGTGGGACTGTGCCTCCACCCCTGGGGCAGCCAGTTCCAGGTGTACTGCACGCCCCTCCAGGTGAAGGCAAACTGTGGCCTGCACTCTGCTGCCAGAGGAATGGAGAAGAAAGCATTGGCAATATCAATGGTTGTGTACCACTTCGCTGCCTTGGACTCCAGTTCGTACTGGAGCTCCAGCATGTCTGGCACGGCAGCACTCAGTGATGGCGTGACCTCATTCAGGCCACAGTAATCCATCGTCAGTCTCCATTCTCCACTGGACTTACACACTGGCCATACAGGGCTGTTGAAGGGTGAATGGGCCTTGCTGACCACCCCTTGGCTCTCCAGTTTACAAATCATCTGATGGATGGGGGCCACAGAGTCTCTGTCGGTGCGGTATTGCCGACGGTGCACCACTGCTCTGGCAACTGGTACTTGTTGTTCAGCTCTCAGCAGTCCCACAGCAGAGGGGTCATCTGAGAGGCCAGGCAGGGTACTCAATTGTCTGACATCCTCTGTCTCTACAGCACCTTTTGGTCTTTGAAACGATGTCCTTTTGGGTCTTTGAAATATCCATTTCTGAGGCAGTCTATGCCGAGGATGCACGGGGCCTCTGGAACAGTCACTATGGGGTGTGTCTGCCACTCATTCCCAGTTAAACTCACTATAGCTTCCATTACAGTCAGTTGCTGGGATCCTCCTGTCACCCCAGAAATAGAAATGGGTCTGCTCAGTAACAGAAAATACTGCAACCCAGGACACAGGGTTTGCTTATTTTCTTCCATGATAGCAAAATCATAAGACACACTAACTGGAATAAATTCTGTATAAGAGATCTGTAAGAGATTCTTTTAGAAATGTCATGGTCTACCCTGCCAGCAAATACTTGTACAAGCCTTTATCCCAAGGATGGTAAACCAACAAAGAAACACAAACAATAATAAGTTACCTAAGTTTTGAGCATCCTGCCAGGATGCTTACAAGAAATACCACATCACAGACACAGTAGACAGGCAACAGGTAGCCACTCATCAATTTTTAAGAAGTCCAATTTTCAAAACATTTCTTTTCAGCCCCTAGATTTTATTACAGGAGTATTAAATTCCAAGGATTAACTTAAAGTTACACAGCTTCCACTTATGTACATATTTGCCTTTAATTAAAAAAAACAAAAAACCCTGAAAGTACTTTGAAAAACTGTGGTCCCTGAAGAGAACAACACCAGACAAGTTTATAACCATATCAGAATGGGCCATTTTCTAGAAACAATTCATAACAAAGAAACTTTGCGAACATGACTTTTAAAAAAGAGTATGTTTAATGATACCCACTTTAGTGGCAGAACCATCAAATAATGAGAAATATCAGCCAGTTAAAATGGCCAGCTGAATAGCAACTAATTGCTGCAATTCATATGGTCCTTTATTCCCAACTGAAATAGGTGATTTTCACTCTCACTGTTCCCTAGTTTATTCTAGCATCTATTCTTTATGACACACTACATTAACAATGTCTGTTAGGCACGTTTTAGTAAGCATTTAAAGTATTCCTTGGAACACTAAATCACTGTGTTCCCGGACCGGTACTTACTCCTGAGGAATAAATACACTGTAACAGTTCTGATTTGTATAGAATATAGAGAATTTATAAACAGTCATATTAATTTTGAAAATTTTGATACCTGAAGTACCTCCCTAACAGCCACCATCATTTAAAATGACTGGCAGGTCAACACAAATAGGAAAAAAATGAAACAGTTAAACATTCATCAAAATTGAAAACCATTACCAAGCTGAAAGAAGCAAAAAGAGAATGGCTCCTTAGAGGCAGATAATATCATTGCCAAGACTTCAATTACAATTTGGTTAAAAAAAAAAAAGCTATTCTATGTATAAAACCTGGTAATTTCATAAACATTAACAACATTTTAGGATTTATATCACATTTAGGATCCATAAACCTGATTTCTCTTACTCTACATTCTTAGGTCAAGACCATTACATTAAACTGAAGAGGAATGTTAATAAAGCAAAACAACTTCTTCATGAGGGTTTTGGGGATTTTTTTGAGTAGTGAGAATACATTTTACTTAGGTGTCTCCTTCTATTTATTGTACTCTTACCTCAAGAAAATAAGAGCTGACTGTGTCTCCTTTCTATTTCAAGAGATATTTTCTGTTATTAGGTTCCAGATCAAAAATTATTTCATACATTTATACTTCTATTAAGCCATGCAATGAATCATCCAAATGCATGTTAGCAGAGGGAGCATTAAACCAGAAAGTTGAGGTCTGGCCACTAGAACTGAAATCTGCCTGTAACAGCCAGACCATCATCTTCCTTGAAGAAATCCCACATTAAGGAGTTCCTGTTTCTGTTGGCTGACAGAATGCCTGTAACCTACAAATACCCATGTGAAGACATTGAAAAGACCCCAAAACATTCTGCCCCAATCTTCAGAGCTATCAAAAGCTCCTGAAAAGCAGCATAGTTTCAGTATTTGTCAATATTTCATGAATTTTCCTAAGTCCTTTATTAATTTCATGAGAAACTTTGCACGTGGATAAACATCCCCAGACGTTTACACTGCGCATGTTATAACGATCATATGTCCAGAAATATGTGTGTGTATCATATACAAATATCCACACACCCTACCATGAATACAGCACAGGTTCCTTTAACTCTTCTTACAGATGCTGTCACTTAACCCAAACTTCTTCCTGACAATAAAACACCTTTTTAACAAAATTACAATATAGCTTAAAAGAAAAATACAGGCCAACCTGACCAAAACAGACAGTTGTGCTGAGTGACTCCTTGTGCTTGAGACAGCAATTCAAATTCCCCATCTTCTCCAATATCTTTGTCTTATCAATTAACAGAAGCTGCACAAACTAAAACTTGTGTAGTTAGCAACTAACTTTCCATGATTATTAGACTGTTTCTGAAGCCATTTGAAAAGTGAGATAGAAAAAAAGGAACATGGAAACAACAGCCACTATCCTGGAAACAGCATCAATGCACAAACACATCCAATGAACAACACACACATGAAATCAAAACTTGGGAAAAAGAAACTATGCAAGGGCTCAGAAGCTCCAAAGTAAAAAGAGAAGAAACAAATGGGATGGGCAAAGACATTACATGTGCATGGCGGAGCAGAGGTGTCAAAGCAAACCAAAAGCTACTTTAGGTTATTATCTTTTGACACTGGGTTCTGTATCAGACAGAAAGAAGAAGGCTGGAAACAGGGATAAGGCTGTTTGCCAGTAACTGGTGAACACACAGCATGGTGGTGTTTCTGCCATTTAAAAGAGCAATTTTAGAAGGATAACAGGGGTGATTTTTCCTTACTACAAACTTACATCAAGTAACTCAAGGTAGGATAAAAAAAAAGGAACAAAAAAAATTAAACTATTTTTAACCTTTTAATAAAATCTCCTAGGGTTTCTAGCCAGAGCAGTAGATTCAAGATCCAAATGCTATTTGCTGGTGACTAACAAAAGCCTTGTTTAGCTTTCAAAGGTAATTTCCTCTTATTATATAATATAAAATATGCTGTCCCTCCCCCATCTAAAGTATTCTATTGGTGTTCCATGAAGAATGTGAATTTTACATAGTGGAAACAAATGTGATCCATGCAACAGCATATGGGAATGAAGATGTCTTTTGTCAAAGTGATTTTCACACAATTTTTTTTAATGAGTCAAGTTATTAAAATAAATTATAAAAAATAATAATAAGAAATATTAAACAATATTAACTTTTGCTTTTACACTTATGCACCAAAACTTAGAATATACTGTTGCTTTTCCTCAACAAATATGAGAACGTCAACAATGAAAGTCTGACCAGGAAAAAACCCAAAGAGGTACCTACGACTTTGAAGTCAGGATATAAGAAAATATCTTAAGTACAACTAGATATACAGCTTGGATTGACTGTAGCTTAAATACTGCAAATGGTGATTATTTAAAGAGAAGACTTCTAAAGTTTAATTATTTATTTTTAAAGAAATGTTTGTAATATTTATTTACATAATAGGGCTGCAAAAGGATGCAAGGGTTGCACAGCAGGAAGGAGACTACTCACACAACATAGAATCTCCTGAACAAGGCTGACTTGTGTGAGAGCCAAGGTGATAGAAGGGAGGAATGAAAGGCAGAAAGAGGTACTCGAGCAGGAAGGGCCCACTTTACTCACAGAACTCCTCCTCCAGGAGGTTTGTGTGAATTTATCGGCACACGCACGCGCTGCCCCTGGAAGTTTTGGGCTGTCCTTCTGGCAGTTACATCTAGTGGCCTGAATCACCCCCAAAAAGAGAAAAAGAAACAAGAATTAGTTAGGCATTAACCAGCTGAGCCTCTTGTCAAGTACAGTCAAGGCCCTGGGTTCAAACACCAAGCATTACTCAAGTGTACAGCACAATATGATTAAACTGCAGAAAAACTACTATTTATTTAACTGCTGCTTTTCCCAAAGGATATTGAGAAGTAATCCAGAATAAATATTGACTTTTGGAAAGAGTTTTTGCTCCACTTAAATTACTGAAGCACTGTGTTCTTCAAGTCATCCTTCAATCATTACAAATACAAGTTTTACCCATCTCTACAGCAGAGTTCTTTTGCTGCACCAGTTACAGGTTACTCCAGCACTCAGGTACATGATTGAGCAGGGAAGGAGAAACTTCCTTCTAGGAATCTTTGAAGGCTGATGGTTAAGAGTGAGACTAAGCGTGCCAAAAACCCAACACTTACTGCAAAACGCTGACAAACAAGGTAATTTGGTTTGGTATGCTATGATCTGGAATTCTGCTGTTTAAACAGCACAGCAGAATGCCAAACCTTCATCTTTCAGCTTTGTTTTAGAGGGAATGTTCCCAAACCAGAGAGGAAGCAGATGAAGGCCACAGCTCAGTTTTAGTGCACACACCCACAAAAGCACATGCTAAACATTTCATTAGAGATTATGGTCACACAGTACTGTCTCCAGCTATCATAAATATATATGGTGTGCAACTCTTGGCATCTCATCTACCCTGCCTGTAGGATCTTGTTGTGGCTTGAAATGGCTTGAAAATGTGGGGCTACTTTACAGGAATTGTCACAGCAGGTGAATTTACCAGAACCAAATGCAAAGATACTCATGGCAAAATCCAAACTCAGACCAAGAGCAAAAATTAAAAAGACGCATGTGATTTTTGCTTGAGGCCTTGTCTCTCCCTGAACATAATTTACAATGAAAGTGCCCACATAACTTGTTCTTAGTTAGAAAATTTAATCTGACTATTCAATTTGTTTGGTATTGTTTCCTAAAAAAACAATCAACTTAGACTTAAATTTTATGGTGTAACTCTGTATTAAGCTAATGGACATTAGAGGAAAAAAGGGGGGAAAAAAAAACCTAACAAAAACTTTAAGCAGAATGATAGGCCCAATACTTGTTCATTTTTAAAATACTTTAAATGTAGCCTTATCTTTTCCTCACTGTTATTTTTGAGCAGTTTCTGTAATTTTGTGTTGAAAACTGTTTTGGAAATTAAATACATTCAACAGTGTTATAAACATCCTTGCTTCATGCCACACAAAATCATGACCAGATTATGGAATTAAAGATCCCAGGAGCACAACTGGGAACCCAAACCTACCTTTGTCACAGTGAAAGTGCAGGAAAAAGTTAGCTGTCTAAGCTGTCTTAAAGCCTTCATCAGTACTGCCTATTGAAGTTCTGCTCTGCAGGGCACACCTGGGATTTTGCTAAACATTTAGGATTGTACTTACAAGCTGCTGCTCTAATTGGTTGATTGTTTCATCCTTTTTCTTCAGTTCATCTTTAAGCTGCCTGATCTCGTTCAGCAGATCATCCATCTGCAACAGAAGAGTGGTTTTCTACAAGGACTGCACTGATCTAAATCAACACCTCTCCAGGATATGACATCAGGTGTGCCTGGAGGGCTGGGAGTGACACAGCACATGCTTTCCTCCTCTTATTTAGAGAGAGGGGCTGCAGGCACATAGAATAAAGACTGAAGAAACTTGACTAAAAGTCTCTTTAAGAGGCCAAATTCAGCTGACCCACTGAATTTCCAGGGTAAATAAATCAGCTGCATCTTTGAAACAGTAATTCATCTGTCATGCAAACAAGTGACATTATGGAGATGAACTTGCCTAGTCAGCAAACACTACCTACAGTCCTCTTTATCAACAATAAAAATTACTGAACTCAGAACAGGCATTAGGTTTTAAGTGTTCTTCATCACCTTGTTATATCTTCAGTAAGCAGTGTTTCCCTCCCATAAATACAGAATTAGTGATCTTTGTATCACAATTTTACAATAAGAACTAAGCAAAGCTACAAAACCTTACCACCACAGAAAACACAACATTACAAGTCTGTGACTATAAAAGATGATCCCATTTGGAATATCCATTGGGATTTATTCTGCCTTTAATATCCATTCTAAAACAAACTTGCCACTGGCTTTGTGGGGTTCACCTATGCTAGCTTTTAAACAAAGAAAAGCAGGCAGCAGTACTTCAGTAACACACACGCTTTGGGTGTGTTTTCTAAACATCAATAGGTTTGTACCTCTTGTTCTTTAGAGTCAATTAATGTCATTTACCTTAAAAGTTGACTCAGGTTCTTGTGGTTCTGGACTTGATGGAACTGAGAACGTGATGTCCTGGAGTGACACATTTTCATCATTCTACCAGGGTACAGAAACAAGAATACAAGCTTGAATTACTTGTTGAAACAGCATTGTTTCCTTTTTCCCCCATAGGAAAGCCTCCCTCGCTGCAGCCTGTGTACAGAGCCCAAGTAAGGGCCATGGTAGAGACACCTCCATTTAATTTCCATAACTTGGATAGAAGGCCACATCTCACAGTTTTTGGTACTGTTTCGTTTTTTTTGTTTCTTGGGCTTTTATATAAACAGACTGTTAATTTTGAGAATAGTCAAGTTTATGTTGTCCAGCACTCATCTGTATTCAGTTCTAAGGGAGCTGCTTGTCCCTTCTAGGCCCATGGCCTGCAAGTGAAAGACTGATGAAGCAGCAGTTTCCACTTGACGCTATGGACAAGTTCTAACAGAGTGCTTTGAAATAATTTGCACAATAATACCATACAAACACAAACATTATTTAGTTCACAACATTTCTAAAATGCTAGAGGAAAAGTGCAGCAATTAGAATCCTAAAATTACATACAGTTTAAAAAATTATTTTTTGTATATTTTTATTGTATTTTCTATTTATCTTATATTTCCCAACTAACAAATTTCACCAACATTTTATTTTAAGCAATGATTCAAACAAATACACACACTCAGAAGTAAAGCTACAGATGGTCACAGTTACAACTGTGAAATAGTCATCATGGGAATGGGCAAAAATACAAAACAAGACAAACTATTTCAAGCAAAAGTCACTTGCATGGTATTTCAAAGCTCTGTACCTCCAGTATACCTTTTACTGCTATTAAAATGTGGGGAAGTGGAGCAATAAGAGATTCCACAACAGCAGATTAAGACCTAATTGCAAAGAAGTTTAGTATGTCACACCCTCCCTGGTGATTTAAATCAGTACTCCGGGCCTAGGCTACACCTGACTCATTCACCAGCAAAGCAGGAACAGAGGTCATCTGCAGCAACTCCCTCACCACAGTTGTAATTATCTCAGTACACATGGAGAGAACACAGGACAACTGGAAAAGGAACAGTTCTAACATTATCAGCAGGAACTCAAGCCTCCATTTGAACACATGCTAGGATTAATCTATGAAATCTGTCTTGTTGTGCTTTTTGTTTCTTGCTCATTATATTGCTAAAATCAAACAGGGGGAATCGGCAAAATAGAGATATTCTTGTACAAAAAAGAATTCAGAATCACCAAAAAGATGATAGAATTAGCAAAGCAAATGCAACTGGTTATATGCATATGCTATTTTTTGCAGCCTAGAAATACTAAGAAGTATACCAAGATATCAAATTTTGGAAACTTGGAGAGAATATACTCTAAAACTTTAGGTAAAGATAAAATAAACTTTACAAAGGTATCACCACATTGCAATAGCAGAATACATTATTTATTTTGGTACAATCACTTATTCAGAGCAGTGGCAAGTTTACCAGGGTCTACTCAGTTTTTACCAAGGTCTAACTGTTGATTCTCATTTCCAAGTTTTCTGCAGTCCAAATCACTCATTTCAACAGTCTCCTTTGCTAATGGCATTTCTATAAAGATGCAAGCAGAAGATGTGTTAACTGGCTATCAAGCAGAGGGTGCTATTCACCTGCTGACTGCCTGGCATTCTCAGTGTAGTTTCATCCAGGTCATGTCACTCTCACTGCCCACTGTCAAACACCATCACAGTGACAGTCCAACAGTTAAACAACTGCTTAAACCCAAACTTTATCAATTTTATTTGCTGTTGTTTGTTCATTTCTTCTGGTTCTGTTTCTTTCAAGCAAATTTAGGTCACTGAGGTGAACTGTTTTGTGGCTAATAAAAAACAGTAATAATTATAGGGGCAATTTATACTATTTAATACATGACAGAAAAAAGGCTTTTTGTTTCATAAATCTGTTTCTTTCTCAACTTCAGGCTTCTCATAAACAAAAATGAATCTCTCTTGTGGATCTCACCAGATGCAAAAAGAAAAGAACACAATGAATATGTATTTCAAAGGCACCCAAGTGACTTACTGATCTAAAGCCTCAGCAAAATGTATTGATGCATTTAATAACTTTGCATTACACGTCTTCATTCACACCTCTTCATAAAAATGGGACATATCTGATAAGGTACAGTGAAGATCTGTGCTTGAAAAACAGAATTTCATTTCCATTCATGAAAGATAAGTTGAAATGAAGCATTTTTCATAAAACCTGCCTCCCACAGAAAGAAAAGCTTCACAGATCTCACAGTTCTGTGAACTGCTTCGTGTTTCAGTCCTCCTTGTAAAAGCAGCAAGTGCTGATCTGAGATAAGACAGGGTGGTTGCAAGCCATTGCTGGGTTACTACAGAGGACAGTCAATCCTTGCCAAGATCAAAGGCTCCAGGGCAGCAGAAATAGAACATCCTTATTTAAAATTGTATTAACACATTAGCCTCCACCCAGAGCAGCAAGTTTATGAAATTAATTGAGGAGGAGGAAGAAATTTTTAAGATCAGAAGAAAACTTACTTCTTAATAAGCATGTAAATGAAGTACCTTAGTCAATGTTTAAAAGGCATTACCATTTACATGTCAATTATTACTAGAGGTAAACTTCCAAAACATTTTCTTCTTACAATACAAAGTTAACACTCCAGTTAAGCATTAAAGAGAGAACGTTCACCAGCAGTACACCTCTCTGTAAATAATTATAACTGCATTTAGCACAAGGACAATCTCCATTTTTCACTCCATACAGGTTAGTATAACATTACTGAGAAGTCAGAGACGGTTATACCAACTACTGTCAACATTTTTAAAACTCTGCATGAGAGAAACTCCTATTGTTGATTGCACTTTTTGAAGGCACAAGAAGATGGCAGCATGTGAGGAGCAAGCAGACAGCATAAGTTCTGCTGGCATTGTTATCCTGGTCACACAGAGCCCAGCCAAGGCTCCATTACTCAAATAACTATTTATTTTTCCAAGCTGAACTGGGAATGCAGCACCAAGCCCATGCTGCTGCAGCTATGTTGCTAGCAATACTCCAGCTAATTTATATCCAGTTATGTGAGCTACAGTCACAGCAATGAATCCAGTACAGCACATTAAGTCTCCTCAGGAACCTGCTAGGTATACATTCATTATGTGCTGTGCTCTACACTAAGTCATGCTACAGCTGATTAGATAATTGTGTAAAACTGAATGTAATTACTAACTCTTCCTATTTTACTGTAACTGTTCCTCTGAGACCTCGTGCCTAAGTCCTCACTACAGCTCTACCTATCCAAATTAAATATTATTGCTGAATGTCATAACTAGAGAAAGGCAACCCATACACTTAAATGTGTAATACTGGTGGAACTAATATAACAACTTCTGCTTCCACTATTAAAGTTGGAGTTTGAAAGCAATTGACTTTATACCTTGATTTTTCATATTTTGCAAGAAGCTGCCTGTAATCCAGTTCTAGTTCAGAGCTCAGAATGCTAAAGTTCAACTGCTTTCAAACTATATTTCTGTTCAAGAAGTAAAAAAGAATTGCAGAATTTTTACTCATTCTTAGTTAGTATGAAGCTCAATGTTTACAGTAAAGGCTTAACACTTCAATGCAATGAAAAAAATTTCATACAAGTTTTGCCCTAATTGTTTAGTAAATTAAGGTAGTAAAGGTCTGAAGTTTCCCCCTCTGTAGCAGGCTGATATACTTCTACATTACTATTCATGTTCTTTGATTAAAAGACTGGATCATACACAGGAGAGTAGAATATTCCTAAATCCAGTGATGAGTTTTGGAAGTGTCAGTCAAAACAGGGTTGGGTTAGATCAGGAAAATACAGCCAAGTATGCCTGACAAAGTTTGAAGGGAAGAGCAATACCTGTTGTTACTAAACTCACTGTTACAAGGAAGAAGGGAAAGAGGATCAAGCATTTGTCAAGTCACAGAGCAAATTTTGAAAAATGGACATACTAAGAGTAACGACTTCAGTCTGCACATTTAAGTTCTTTTAAAAAACTTAATCTGAGCTACTTGAGGCAATGTTTCTATTCTGCAACCTGGCAATCATAAATTAGATCAAGACTTCACACATGGTATTTTGCAGGGCCACACAATACTTGGCTATTATGTGCAAACCTTTACACTGTGAACCACACACACACATATTCCATTAAGCTGCCAAACTGTCCTCATGTTAAAGGCATTAAAAGCCCTGGAAAAAGATTCCCTGCTACCTCTTCTACCTGCTATTAATGCCTGGGGCTGTTGGGGGGCACAGTTTATGTAGCCCACCACTCAGACATTAGGTTCTAAGAACACACCTTCCCTCCCTGACAGCGCATTATTTTTTTTATGTAATTGATTTTCCACTGACAAAATCAGGAATACATCTCAGTTACGACAGGAAGCAAATGCTCATATTTCTAAAAGGCACAATTATACAACCGAATTAGCCTCAAGGTTGATTTGCTTTTTGTTTTGCTGTGTTTTGTTTTAATGTCTTAAGGCACAAACTTATTTTCATTACATTATCCTATTAGAAAAGCACAGCAATGAATCTGGTATTAAAAGACAACATCACATACACTTTTCAATGCTAATCTCTATATGCCTCCAAAGAAAGCCTCATGGACTGTTCTTTATTATGGTAACAAAGGAATTCTTGTAGCTGAAATGTCATACTTCTGCTGAGTCATTTAGCAGTTTACCAACTCCCACAACTTGCCAAGCTTTGAGGTGCATTGAAAAAGCTCCTTAAAAGCTTATGACAATTTCATAACATCGGAAGGATAAATTTGAACACTTCCAACAGAGATGACCCACAGTATGATTTGCTAAGGTTCTTGTCAAAACATAAGGAAAAGATGAAAGAATGAGGAAAACAAAGCCTTTAGAAAACGCTATTAGAATTGACTTGCTGAATGCAAGTTTAATCAATGGGATCAATTTTTCATATTTTTAGGGTTTTTTAATTCCCAGCTTTTTTGAATTTAATTGGACAAAGCTGGTTTTCACATCCACTGATTTTCTTTTTTAATTCCCAATTTTAATTTTACTCAGAGAAGTAATATTTAATATTGAATAAGTATTAAAAATTTTAGTATTTAGTAAGTTTTGTAGGCAGTAAAATGCTGACAAGCCTGAAAAAGTACTCTTTGAAATAGCACCAAAAAGTACACTGGCTTTCTGGAACTTTGTAATTCAATGTATAAACGAAATGGTGATATCCTAATAAGGCTAAACAGAGCATAAGGCCACCTAGGCCCGCTCCCCAGTCTGTTTCACTGCTTCAGTTCCCATGAACAGCTCACCTGGTGCAGCAGCCTCTTGAGTTTGAGGAGCTGAGTCTTGACGGCTGTGCAGTCCTGCACCATGTGCCGCAGGGTCATCTCGTCCAGCATCACCGTGTTCTCCGCCAGCGGCCGCGGTGCCTGGGAACCGCTGCCCGCTCCGTAGCTCTCCAGGTGACCCACAGCAGGCTCCAGGTAGCTTGGACCCCTAAAAAAAATCCAAAACATAAAAACACAGTGATGACAAACTGGAGCTGGACAGCATTTGGTAAGAAGTGTTAAGCAATGTGGGCTATACTTACATACTGCGGTACACAGCAGGAAATAAATAAATCAGAAAATGTCAATGCTATTTCACTTAAATACAGAGTTTTCCTTTCCACTCCCAGAGACCTCTCTCAAACTGTAAACTACAGAACCCTAAAACCAGTTTGTTCAGCAGAATTTCTATAAACTGCCATTCAACCCTTTAAGGACTATAGGGTACACTTACTTTACCAACAAATTAAAAAGTAAAATGATGTCCAAACTTATAAAATGCAAGTAGTAAGACATTGCAGTAGCTTTCCATGGAACACATAAGGTATTTTAATCAACATGTATAATAGTGCATCAACATAAGCAACAAGTATTTGGAAAAAAACAAAGCATAAGTTCTGAAAAGAAATTGTTACAATCCTCAGTGATGCTTCCACTCACACATACAACTATTCTGAAAATGCACTCAGTATCACTTGAGACCCCTTTGTGCCAAAAATGAATTGCTCGCTGGTGCTTCAAATGTTTGTGAGGATATAGAAAAGTCCTTTACCTGTTCACATCATTTTTACCATGGATATAATGGTCAGTATGGCCAAGATGGTAGTGATCCTGTGTATTACATCGCTGCTGAGGTGCTCTCTTCCAGAATCCCTCCTGATGCTGTCTTACATTTCTGTCTTGTCTGTCATAGCGGCTCATATTTTCACATTCCTCTACAGAGAGTAGAATGTTAAAAAAAATTTTAAGACTTGTTCCCAGGACCTTGCAAATAAAATATTAACTATGTGCTGGTAACACATGCAGTGTAAAGTCTGTGAGGTTTGTTGTTTTGGTTTTTTTGTTTTTTTTTAACTGATCCAAGAGTGCATTTTAGAAGTGTCAAGCAGACTTCTATAACAATGTCGTTTTTTTATTAAAATATAAAATTGTTACAAGAGTAAGAGCAGCTTGTAGCAGACACTAAAGAATCCAGCTTTAACAGTATTTCCAGTTTAAGCAGAAAGTCATTTGGAGGAGGTAGAGATTATGGAAGAAAATAAATTTAAAAGTAACAATTTCCTGGCTTTCTTAGTGATGGTATCTCCAGGCCTTTAACAATCTCTAACAACACACAAACACAGAAAGACAACATTGTAAAAAAAGGCCAGTATTGCATTGCAAAAGAAAACAGTATCGTTACTTAAAATACAGATATAGCTCATCTTATTCATCTTGTTTGGTTTTCAGATTCAGAGCCATTTAATCTGTATTTACCTGGACAACCAGCACGATTTAAAACAAGGAAAGCAAATATCTCTTTAAAACATCAACTTCTGCAAAGCCACAGGAATTCCACAAACGTCTTAAGGGAATAAACGCTAAATTTGGCAACAGCCTGGAAACAACGGAGAGAAAGCCAAAACAACTTCTCGGGCAGCCAGACCCAGCAAAACGAGTCCTAAGCAGCTGTTCTGCCGCCACACGTTGTCCTGCACTTACCCCAGAAGTTTCCCCTCACATTGTCAGTGCTTTTCCAGCAGCAGCTGCACACAAGGAGCAGTGTTCAGGCGCTGCCCCCTCAGCCCCGCTGCGGCTCCCCAACAGGCCTTCCTTCCTTCCTTCCTGCCGGGTTCCCAGCCTGCTTGGGGCTGGGAGCCAGCCCAGCTTCACCCTGTGATTTAAACTCCTCGCTCCCTGCATACTTGTTGAGCTAGAACTGTTTCTATAAATAGTGGCCAAGCGGCATCCCAGGCTCCAAAGTGAAACCAGGAGAGTTTCTGAGGAATTGGAAAGTCTTAGGAGGCTGATGTCAGTGAAGGCGCAAATAATTATGGAAAAAGTGTTGCCAAGAAGTGCTGTTAAACATTATTAGAACAAGTACTCATACCTACAATTCAATTTTTATCACCTAGGAAACAACCAAAAAACTGCATAATAAAATAAACTTATTCACCTAAACTAACAGAAGATTTATTTTCCTTTAGCAGCATCTTTCTACAGCTCATAACACATGAAAACTCACAACAAAATAAGCCAGTAAGTTTATAAGCAATTATGGTTTTCAGCTTTGGAAAAGTAAATTGAGACACTGAGTAAAGACACGTGGAGATTAACCGAGAACAAGTTTTGCTTTTTCAGGTGGTCATGTTTACGTAAGGGAAAACCTGGAGGTGGCTTTTCAGAACCTTCAGAATTCTTCTTTTCAGAACCTCTTTGTTGAAAATACAGTGACTCCAAGCTAAGAAGCAGAGATACTCAGCTTACACCAGATTAATTTTATAAGGAAACCCAACTTCTAAAAAAAAACGCCAAAAGTAACAGTAATTAGCTTTTAATGTTTTTGTGGCAAACATTCACCTTTAAAAACATGCCCTTCTAGCAGTTTTTAAATTAATAATTTGTAATGGAATTACTGATGCAAATGCAGTGCATGTTTCAGATACACAAGGAAATCTATGAGAAATTGATCTACCCTTTAAAATTGTTTCTTAGTTTTCCCCAACAGAACTAAATTACCCTTATTGAAAGAATATGCCCTAGGCTTGCATTGTTACCCATTCTGAAAAATAAACTGAGTAAAAAAGTGGAAGATTCACACCTGTCAGGGCTAAAAAGTTGCATACTTGCAATGTTCTCAATCAATTTACACAAGTAGTGTGAAAAACTCATTCTGATATTTAAAAGATTAAGTACAGCACTTCATATGTGCACAATGCTAAAACACAATGCGCCATCATCGTGGTAGATGGAAAATTGTGCTTTATTTACTGTAAATTTCTCTTCATCTGTAACATACATGGAGGAGCCTCCACCCAAAAAGTCAGAGGTGCTCTCAAAATCCCCTGAATTTCCCCCAGCTTGAGCAAGCAGATGAAAGTTACACAAAATAAGTGAAGCCTTCTTCCTTTCCGTGCCCCTTTGCACTGGGTAGGGCCTGACAGTGCTCTCCACATTCAGTGTTTCTGTTCACTTGAACACAGATTGGCCTCCACTGAACTTAGAAGTAAAACTAAAACCCATATTCACATAACAATAGCTCATAACAATACTCATAATTCCTATGAGCAGGTCAGGAATAACAAAAGCAAATGCCTCAAACCTTTCCAGTCTGAGATACGAGAAAGCACAGCTGTTAATTTCCTTTACCAAGTTCATTCTATTCTGAATTTGTATTACTGTACTATCTTCTCTGTGAAAATTCTGCCAGCACCCTCACTGAAAGTAAGAGCACATAAAAGACATTTTGAAAACACGTATCTTAAATTTTACATCTTCTGCTACCCTGAATTGTATGCATATTAGATATTGTCATTTTGTAGAAGAAAATAAGTAATTATCTCAAAGAATTACGCTGTCATTCACCAAAGCTAAAAAAAAATACTGCCCCAGCATTTCCAAATACAGCTGAAACATGAGACTGAAAGACTAACTTAAAACTTTCAAATTGATGCTATAGAAATAATTTTAAGAAAAACCAGTGCAAAACAAGGTTGCACTTTTATTCAAGCCAGTATATCTCTATACTGAGAATTTTTCAAATATAAGAATTGTACTTGGGAAAACACAAATATCTCCCTTTCTGTTTTTCAAAAACGAAAGAGCTGTTACTTTAAAAAAAACCACCAGAATTTGAAGAGTGCACTGACTAAGTTAAGAGCTGGAAGAAAGCCACTCAAAAATCTCTTAAGTCTGTGAAGCAGTTTCACAGTGAGATTGCTTGGCTGCCTTACTAACCTTTGTCACGAGGTGGGTCCTCGGGCAGGTCCACATCAAGCATGAGGTCATCATCTTCAAGATCACATGAATCAAGATTATTCAAGATATCCTGCAAGAAAGGAAAAGTGAGATACAGCTGCTTCCATGATATTTCATTTACTCGGCCATCATAAAAAGCTTTGTTGTGTTTTTATTGTGCAGCAGCAGCTCCTCTCCTCACAGATGAAGATCGGCCCTATTTGACACCATCCATACAAACAACAACCATCACACTTCTGCCAATATGACACAGTAATAGTGATAGATGAAACAAAGACAGATTAAAACATTTTTCTGCCTGGTCTGGCCTTCTCCACAGTTGGAAGTATTTTGAAACTCAATTACTTTCTTTATGTAGGATTCAAAAACAGCTTTGTGATATGATGCTAAATACTCTTATTTCATTATTACTAAATCATTGAAAGGACGTGGGGGAAACCTACATTATCTTGACTTCTTAGGACAACAGAGCTTCAAACATGCTATTACAAGCACTAAACTCTGCTTATTTTGTCTTTCAGACTGAGGTTCATATTAAGCTGTTCCTAAAGGGATTAACAAATAATCACGTTGCATGGGTGTGCTAATGGCACAAGAAAAATACAATTAAGTGTTAGTGCTAAATTAATTATACATATTAAATATCATCAGGTACATTAAAAGACTGCAATGAGGGCAAGCCCAGTCAGTGTTAAAAAGACAGACTGACCCCTCCTGCTTGAAGAATAGCAAGAGGAAGAGAAACTGAAGAGGCCAAGGCTGTGGAACACCCAGCTCACGGTGCAGTCAGACACTGCCAGCGCTGAATAACAACAACAGCCTGGGCAGAGAACCCAGACACTCACTTCATTACTCCAAGAAAACTATAGTCACTTGGTGTTAATGAGTTTAACACAAAGCAGGTCTGAGGGAGTGCCGTGGATATCCAGCTCCAACTCTTGGGCTCCCAGGAGAAGTCAGGCCTTTAAGGCCCAAGACCAGACTCAGGCACTTCACATCAGCCTCTTTCCTAACAGCAGAAACACAGACTTTTCTTAGGTTTATCAGCTACCCCTGAAGGTGATGCCTGGCACCAATACTGAAAAATTTACCAAACGATAAAGTCAAATAAGTATTTTATAACCATTTATCATAGTAATGTGATAATTAAATACTGAAGCAAATACTAGCATACAGGTTATGAACACACTGCAAAACAATACTCCCTTGGAAAGCCAGCCCTTTGTGGGCTATCATTTCTTAGATTTGCTTTGTCACAGGTGAAAAGGAAGAACATTACCAGGCACTTGTCAGAAATGTTGCTCCAGCTGTTCTTCAGCAGCCTTCCTACAGTGCTCACAAAGCACTACTGTATTTTATTATAAGTGGTGGCAAGAGCTAAGTTTATTTTAAGATTTTGGGGGGATGTTGGGCTGTGACACAGAACATTAAACATTTTTTGCATCTCTGCAGGGCAAGTTATTTATTGACTTAGGAGGGAGAGTGTGAGATGAAAATAGTTAATATGCACTTTGTAAAACATGAGCAGTAAAAAGGAAAGATGGAATACTTGAGACAAAACCACCTGTTTTCATCATATTTCAAAGTCCCATCTGAATTGCTTTGTTCATAAATAGCATTCTGTGCATTTACAGGAAAAAACAGGAAAACTTACACAGCAAGGCACTGGGAATAATAATAAATCCAAATATGAAAAAGCTTCACAAAAAAATGGAAGTTATTTAAATGAAACATGGATTTAATATTTGGGACAACAAAATGCCAGTGTATTTTTGCTACTTTTGCTTCTATTTCTTTAGATTTTTACAGGAACCAGAAGTTTTTAAACTAATGCATATTTTTTTAAACAAATCTGCAAAACACAGGCATGCTTGAGAGGCAGTTTTGGTTTGCTAGCTGATGAATTGTTTCTGTGCCATGCTTTCATCTTCCAAATTAGTGTGAACAAGCATTATTTTCTTCTACTGCAATAACTAATGAGCATGACAAATAAAATGGGAACAGTGGCCACAACACAAAAGAAAGTGGGAAAGCTTTGCTACTGCTGTGCAAATGCATTTAAAAATGCACAATATAAAACCACACTACACCAGAGTGTTTACTAATAAACTTAGATAAGCCACCTTACTACTATGAATCAGAACTTCTGAAGCCTAATGGTGTCAGAGAAGGTCAGTATTTGAGATTCCAAACATACTTTCCTGTCAACAGCACATTTCATTATGCTTCCCTAATTATACATTCTTCACCACACTGAGGAAACTCCAGGAAAGGAAACTCCATGCTACAAAAAAAACCCCCACAACTGCTTATACAAAGACTGTGTAATCACTGCGCCATGTGTGAATGCACTTGGAGCATTTCCCCCTGAGAGCTACTTGGGAAACACAATATAAAAGCAGATGTCAGTAATGTCCTCCTGAAATAGCTGTAAGATAAAGTACAAGTTTCATCTGCACATTAGTGCTTTAAAAACATAAAATTTAGATACTTCCATTGATATTCTTTTTATTGCATAAGGAACTGCAGTTAATAACATGGGAATAATATAGTTAATAATGTGTGCTTAACAGCAATTAGCATCATGAAGTGATTCAGGGCAATGAGCTCAAACAGAACAGGAAATAGAAAAATTCTTTCAAAGTGCATCAGCTCCAACCCTACAGAATATTACATGTTTCAGCAATTATTACAAGGCACAGAAGAAGAAGAATCCCATTCTATTTGTATAGGTGAAAAGAATAACGTATATTAAAAGGGGGATGTTTTTCACAAGGCTGATTCAACACTAGATTTTCAAGCTGGTACAACCTAGGAAGAGATTGAGTTTGGGACTGTGAAATCCCAGGTCAAACTGCAATGCTGTCCCCAAGCTCTCCCTGCACAAAGCTTTTCCACTGGACACAGGCAGCGGTGCTTTGTTTGCTCCTGCAGGAGAACAGGGAAAACATGAGGTGACACAGGTGACCTGTGAGCCCTGGTGTAAGAACCGAGCAACCTGAGCACCCCCCAGAGGGAACCCTCCTAACTGCCCAAGGAGAAAGGACAAGGCTAAAAGAGGCCAGGGCAAGCCATACCACCTGTGTGTCATTGCACCACATTCAGCAGGGTCACTTCCATGTCCTGCACATCCTTTCTGCAGTGATGGTCCTCTGGTGCTGTGTTTTATCCCGGGTTCACCAAGCACACACCAACAGCTCACCTGCAACAGCTTGGGATTTAACCCAATTTGATGGATGCATGGAGCTCAGCATCCCTTTCTGGAGAGGCATAACAACATCAAGTTGCTTTGATGCATCAAGTTGCTTCAACTGCTTTGAAGATTGGGCAACTCTATGCAGAAGAAGTGGTTTTGCTGAAGCAAAACTTCAAATTTCATTGTAAATTCATGTTCACCATAATGAACTTGAGTACAAACTATTCTTCTCAAAAAGTTCAGTTCCTAAAAATTCCTCATGCAATGTGTATCATTTATTTATTTATTTCCTACTGTGTGCTACAGTATGTAAGTATAGCCCACATTGCATAACACTTTCCTTTTTACCAAATGCTGTCCAGCTCCAGTTTGTCATCACTGTGTTTTTATGTTTTGGATTTGGAAACTTTTTCTTCTACTAAAGAGCACTATTTTTCAGTCCACCAACTAATCTGAGTTCAATTTATCTTAACAGCTGGACCTAGGCAAGAGGCCTGATTCTCAGCTTTCCAATTTTTTGAGCTGAGTATTGTAAGGTCATAATGCAACCAGAGTAAAGCATAAAATGTCCAAAATAGAAGACAGATAGATACTTGCATTTTCTCCCTACTAAACATAAATACGTTAACTAGTAAAGTTTATAATACAATGTATATTACAATGGAATTAAAAGACAAAGGAAGAAGACAGGCATTGAGGTTAGTGCAAAAATACAAAGCAATTCCAGACAAACAGCCCTCAAACAATAATTTCAGAGAGTGTTACCAGAATTGAGAAGAGTCTGAGCTCAAACTATCAATGCCAAGTTAGGGCATTTTGCTGGAAAAGCAGTTGCTTTGAGGGAGTCATGAACTGGTGGTGAGCATTAGGAACAACTCACAACCTCAGACATCACTCATTTGTTCCACCTCTAGGAAGCAGACAGCTAAAGAAAATAACTAATTGTTTTTATTACTGATTTAGTGACTTAGGTCTTGCTTCTGATGAGGATGAGAAAAGACCACAGTAGAAGGTAAGGGTGAATAAAGGGAGAGAACTACAGGAGAATCTGGCCATAAAAATCAAGTGAGGCATTCGAGAGTAGCACAGAAACTAACAAACCATGATTTCAGGTGCTTGAGGAATGAAAAAAGGAAGTGGCTTTTAAAAACAAACACAAAACAGACAGGGTAAATCAGTCATCTGAACTGCAGCTAAAGGATAACCACCAAAGTCAAATGCAATTCAAGGCTGACAGAAGAAAAGAGGGAAACCTCCAGGATCTTTTTAAATGCTATTTTCAGCATTTGGCAACATCTGAGATCGGGATAAGCAGAGAAATAGGAAGTCTCCAAAAAGGCAATGTTATACAGGAACTGAACAGAACTGTCAAGTGAAGGCAGAAAACACAGAGTGCACAATAGGGCTGAAGAGAACAGCACATTGTAAATGAAGTCCTTAAAACAGAGAAAACCACCCAGGGAAGAGGTAGGATAGAACCCTGCAGGTTACCAAAGACAGGACAGGAGAGGAGGACACTGGACAAGTCACATTAAAGACAATAAAGCCAAACAAGTATTTTGTAATTTTGCCCACTCCTTAACTGAAGGTTGCTGTGACAACAAATGTAACAAGAACTTGGTTTCTAAAATCCAAAACATTTTTTGTTTAACTGGTAAATCAAATAGTCTTAAATAAAGATTTACTATTCTTGAAAACATTTTTACAGAGGCACTGCATGTTCTACCTTGATCTAATGAAGGTATAGAGGAATTCATTATTAGCTCAAATTACTACATGCTGTATCTGAAGGATCTGTACTTGCTGGTTTTAAATTTTAATATAAAATCAGACATTAAACTGTAAAAAATCTGAAATTCAGTAACACAATGATAAAAGAAAACCAGAAATATTAGCCATTCTGTTGAGACTTCCCCAACTCATAAGCAACATCACTTTCAAACACACAGCCCAAGCTACACGCAGCCACAAGCAGCATTCTTGGACTGCCATCTAGCCTCCAGCAATGAGGAAAGCTGGATGGGGGGAAGCATCATAACCACCTTCCTACAGAAGTCTAGCAAAATTCAAGATTTCCTATTTTTTTTAATGGGCTGGTGCTTTTAAGTAGAGAATTTCCTGTTTACTTTAAAGCACAATCACAGAACGCAGTCAGCAGTAATCATAAATAGTGACAGATGAGGAGGAAAAGCAGTGCTTCCTACTCACTGCTTCCAGTCTGTTTGCACAAAAAGGTTACCAGTACCAGAGGTTCAGCACTGCTTTTATAGTTTATCTAACCAACAATGGAGCATTTTACACTATTAAGCAACATGTAATTGCTACAGCTACTCTTAATAGGCAGAAATAATTGTGAAAGATTCTCACCCCACTGACTTGCACTTGTGTTAAATGTGAAATGTTTGGTTTAAGAAAAATATGGAGGCTTCCAATAATTCCCGGCTGAAAAAGGAACCAAACAATAACCTCAGAGGAGCAGCAAGAGCACAGCTGTAGCTGGAGCTCAGTTGTTTCCTCTGTGCATGAGTTTTTATTCTACCTAGAGAGACTTTTGAAGTAACCTGAATACAACACATTACACAGCATTAATATGTTCTACTCTTACACAGCCAGCTTAATATACTTGCTTCTAATTAAAACCAAACCAATCCTCAAATACCTCCAAACTACTTTGGGGTGACTCTATCATGAGCTGCTAATAACAGGGGAAGGATTCCCTGACTTACTGCACTGCTGCAGAAGTGTATTTGTGCCACATGACCCTGACAGGTTTTAACAGTGCAAACCAAGAGCATAAAACCTCAGAAGCAGCTCACACGTGGACATGCAGTTACCAACTCACACAGAAAACGTCCCTTACAGCCTATGAAATAAACCAAGGGCCAAGTTCCACCAGTGTTGGCTCTCGTATTTCACACACACCGCAGCAGCTGCTGCACTCCCTCCCTCTCTCCACCACACAAATCCAAAGGCACAGTTAATGGATGCCATAAACAGAACATGTAAGTACAAGTGAAGCTGCCCCACTTAGCTTCACCAGCCAAAACAGCATGAGAACATTTACTGTGTCAGGTTTGAAGGAAGCAGCTCTCGAAGGCATATAAGCTTTCCCATCCCAAAGGAAAAAAGGTAATTTGCCATAAAAGGCTCTTCACAAAATGTCATGACTCTCAAGCCAGCATCACAAGAGGTTTGTGAACTCCAATACAGTCATATAACCTCTTAATAATGTTTGACAGCAGGGACACCCACATCACACAGGACAGACAGAAGTGCTCTCTCATTAAGTAATTCAGTTTCTCACCCCCTTGCCTTGCAGTTATATTTAAACTCTGAAGTTGAAGACTGGAGCAGAGGTGGGACAGTAGATGGTGGCTACTTTCACTCTAAAACCAGTCTCTAATTTCATGACATTTCCTTTCTCTGCCATGAGCAGAAAGCTGCCCGCCAGCAAACTCCACCAAAGGAATGGCTGAGGAGCTGACAGAACACTTTGAAATGACTTTGTGCTCTTAGTTCTGCACTGGCAAGCAACAATAAAGACTGAATTTTTCATAGCAGTTGCAGTTTTCTACTACAAACTGCAGACATATTAATCAAGCATACTCTCCCATTACTTTAGTGTGCTCACAAATATTATCTGTTCATAATGAAGATTAAAGGCAAAAAGGTGACACTGACTTTTGAGGCTTTGAAATCAGAACCAAGCAGTCTAGTGGTTTTCCAAACATAAATGTTTAGGCATAGGCTTCTTAATCTTTCATTAAGAAGATGAAAAACAAATGCCACAGATTTTTATACTTGTATTATTGGAAAAATTAAAACTATGAAGTTAGAGTAGTACAATTTAAGTAAATCAAAGTAATTTTCCTCAGATTCTGGAACATGACATGATTGTGTTGGGGCAAAAGAGCTTGAAATCTGGACATGAACTTAGGAGCTTAAATGGAGGTAACCAACTCCAGCAACTTCCAATAAGCAGGTTCCAATGAAAAACAGCTGTCAAGGCTGACATGTGTATTAGATTCCAAGTCCAGAATCACTACATATACCTAAGCAGGAAGTTTGACCACAGAAATGGTAGCTCCCCAGATAATATATTTCCAAGAAATTCTTCTGTATCCCAAGTAAAAACTCACACAATGGCAAAATCTTTTGCCATTTTCTAGAATGCATCAGTGAAAGCTAAAATTTCAGAGAAGACTTCCTGTCTTCCTACTGTGATATCTCTTGCCAAGAGAAATATTGGCCTAACCCAAAAGTCAGGCTTTCAGGTAAAGGAGTGTGAAGGACCAATGAATTACTCAATTTATCCTACAGGACAGAATTTCTCTGGTGATGAAGGCAAATAATGAAAATTCTCTGAGCAGAAGGAGAAAACAGAACTCCATGCTGCCATTCCTCATTAGTGATGCTGTGTGTTCTCTATCCATAAAAAGTATTCTCCACTATGCTGGGCATGAATGGAAAAATTGAAGGAGAGACAACACAAACTGTGAAGTATCTGACACTGGCTGGGTTTGCTCTCAGTCACTCCCAGGAGGTTCACAGATACTTTGCACACTGCATCCTCACCCAGTGAGGAGTTACCAGCCATTAAGGATTTCCACCACTGCTCATACACACCTCCACACCTGCATCAGGTGATTTCTGAAGTGCATTTACCCTGGTTTGTTTGAATACCTCCTGGGCAGATAAAATTACCTCCCCCTCCACTGGCACTACAGTCTCGTGCACATTTTCATGGTCTCATTCCTCTGCCACACTCATGAATCCTGGTCTCCACTCACACATCTATAGGGAGAGGTTACCCAGTTTCCTCCTCCATGGTCCTGCTCTTCACAACAGTGCCCAGATAAACTTAGCAGCTGCAAGATAAGACTAAAATCTACAAAGCTTTGCAGGCTTGGTAGGCAGCAAAAAGGCAACAGCTACTTCAAAATCCAAATTACCTCAGTATAGGTCTATAAAAAGATTCCCTAAGACTAGGACAATTATACTTTATTATTAATTATGCTACAAGAATAAGGTCTTCTCTCTTTCCAGTCTCGCACCCTCACTAGAGTACTGGGCATCCAGAAGTGCCACCAGTTCTCACTGTACCACATTCACTAGCAAAAGAAATAAATTAAAAAATCACTAACCACAAAAAAAATTGTAAATCTGTATTTATTAACGTCATAATGAATTCTAGTCAAAATGGTGCTGACTAAGGTGAAATAATCCTTTGCTCTCAGGCACAGAACAAACTCAGACCTTTCTTAAAGAAGTGCTCAACAGAAGTACACAAATTACTTTTATGAAGCATCATGGGAGCACAAAATGCAATTAGTTCTCTGTATTAACTTCACCTTTTCTATTCTAAGAAAGGAGGAAATGCAGTAAGTCAACCCTGTTCATCTGAGGACAGCCTGTCAATACTATGTGTCTTTTTAATGCTGTTCTCTGCTTTGAGAAAGATCTTCATTGTTCTTTGCAAGATGAAAAGGAAAAAAGAAGTAAATTTCAACTGGCTCATTAGATGAAAGGCTTTTAATATGTGCTTCTAGTAACTAGCTTTTGCCTGAAGGGCTCATCTCATGACTACTCTTGTAGAAGATTATAGCAAAAAAAGAAGTTTGTGTTGAGAAAAGATTACATACTTTTTACATTGTATCAAGACTGTTTGCACTTCTATTTTCATTACAGTTGTACTCAATCGTCCCAAAATTTAAAAAGCCTGGCTTCTCATAGAACAAGTGCTGGCATTAACCTACTGAAAAGAAAGTTCAGCCAAGGAAAGGAAGATGGGTGGAAGACAATACCAAGAACACTTCACTCTAAGAAAATAAATGTATTAGAACTACACATATTACAAGCCTGAATTCACAGTAATAAATTACTCACTTGAGAAATCAAACTGACAATTTAAACCTCACTATAAAGTAATTCTGAGAAGTGAATTATCAAAAAAAATTAAGGTAATTAACTTTAAATTACTTGTAAATAACTAAATTACTGAAAGGCATTAATGACTGAATCAAACAATTCTATTTCAGCAAGTTCGTTTTCTCTAAGAAATAGAGCATATTTCACTGAGTGCCAGTGCTTCAGGACCCAGAAGCACTCTGACCAGTCTCAAAAACTAATTCAGAACTGCCCTTTCCCAAGTTCCAGTCACAAAGGGGGAAAACTGTAACAAAGAACAACAACAAAAATCTTACAAGATTTCACAAATTGCCTGGAAGAAGAGCAAAACGTAGCTATTTCATACTCAGGCTAAAATTCTGGCCATGTGTCAAACTGATTCATTCCAATGAGATCCAGATTTCATCCCAAGAGCAATTAAATTCTCAGAAAAGCAGTTAAAACCCATCTGTCTCTTCAAGCCAGATTTCAATTATTATTCCATAATCCTATGCCCTTATAATTACATTGATGCTCACTCTGCATACACCCAAAAATACTGGCTTTATTTGCTCCAGGAAAAATTAACACAGCAGGAAGATTCACATTGCTACTGGAGTCTACAGGAAAAAGAGGGCAAAGGACTTGATCTGATAGTACAGGGAACACTCCAAAAGCTTCCTGTTCAAACCTATTGGCTCAAACAAAATTGTTTTCAAAGAAACTAAAAAAACCCAAATCACACCACAGCTTGTCCTCTCGAGACTATTACAGAAAGAAGCCAAAATTACTGGAATGTTTTCAGTTAAAGTTTTACTTCTTGCTGACTTTGAGCACTAGAATATTGTAGCATCTTTAAAAACAAGCAGATACCTCAGAACAGTAACAGCTGTACTATCTACCCTTCTCAATGTAAATAAGGACTTGGACTTGCCAAAAATATTCAAAACTTCACTCTGAACAAACATACACTACAACTTCTGTTTCTCAACTGTCTATTTAATGCACTGGAGAAGAGAAAACACCTCAACCCTTTCCCCAAGAAGAGAAAGCAAGCAAAGGAGCCATGAGACTGCAGTCAGGATGCCTGTCTGAGGCTTCATTGCTTACACATATGGTAAACAGTATTTTCAGACAAAAATTCAGGAAAACAAAAATCTAGCAAGGCTGATATACTAAACTACAATCAGGACTTGTACCTCGCACTGCTGAGCAGCTTTCTGCCATGAAACACTAAAGGAACTGGGCATTATGGTCAGCAACTGAAACCCAGGGCAGGAGCAAACAGCACAGCTAAAACCAAGTGAGAGCACCTATAGATAAAATATTGCCCTTGTTGCTAATTTACAGAGCCATCAGCTAAGCATCAGTTGGCTCACACAGAACTGAGCAGAAACAGCACCAGTGGCTTGGTGCTCAGCAGCAAAGACCAGCTGTTGAAAAGAGTCTGAAGAACACCAATAAAATCAGTGCTTAAAAATTTGAAAGTAGTTCAGCACTTAGAAAGTTAACCAAGTGATTTGTTGACTTCAAGGCTGGAAATGGAACAACAACAGGGATAGTACAATAAGGTATTTTCTGTTATGCAATTAGACAATAAAAATATTTTCATCCTTACAAATTTCCTACCAAGTTCTAAGTCCCTGTCACAGTTTGACACCAGTTAAGCACCAGGCACCATGAAAAACTATTCACTTATTTCCACCTTTCAGGCAGCTCTTCTTTTTCTTTTTTTTTTTTCCTCTGCCTATATACATCAGGTTTTGTTAAACCACCACAGTCCCCCTCCTTATGATATTATTTAGATTTGCATGACTCTTAAAACCCCAGCACTGGGTTGCACATTTTCTCTATAGCTGTTCACTTAGTGAAGAACAACAGAAGAACTATATGAAAAGAGGCCAGATTTATTTTATTCTTCACCCTCATGTCTTTATAACAAAGATGTACTGAGAATAGCAAAGATACTGGCTTTTTTGCTCCCCAAAAAGGAACAGCAAGCTTCAGTGGCCAGCAGGTTCTTTCCTGTGCTGGTTCTCATTTCAGAAACCCAGTTAAAATCCCCCTTCCAAAAGCTGCCCTTTCAAAGATGGTCCAAACACTCCTAATCTAAGATCACCCAAGGGGAGCTGCACTGCCATCTATGGAAAAGTTCAGGAAAAGCACTTAGTATTTGTTGATACTAAGGAGGATACAGCTTAGAACACTAACAAAACAACAGCAGGATGGATATGAGGAAGAAGAAGCTGAATTGTGCACTAAACATGCCCAGTTACTCACCACACAGTTCCCTGAATTGCTACTCAGCTGCACTGCTTCTACTCACCCCAGCCTGGTGCCACGGGAACTCCAGAACTACAGCTTTAGTGACTGCCCTGGAAATACTAAATCCAAGAGGCAGGCAGGCTGGCATTAGCCCAAGCACTCCAAATTCTTAAATCTGACTCTCATCAATTGGATTTTGACACACAGATATGAACTGCTTTTAACTCACCACACTAGAGGATAGAAACTGCATAATTTGATCACGTATCTCCCAGCAATCAAAACATCTGACATGTTGACTAATCACAATAATTATTCTCAATGCCTTCACTTTTTTGTCTTTATACTCCTTGCTTGTAGAGAAAAAGAAAAACATGGAACAAAAGCTTACAGTAACCTACTCAAGAGCACAATTTTTCAGAAATAATGAAAAATTGCATCAGAAATTCTTCTGCATCTTCAGATTAAAAAGATCACTGTTTAATCTTTAAGCTAAAGAAATCAAATATATCATAGTTTCTACCAAAACCAACAAGTACAGGAAAAAAATCAAAACAAATCCCACAACTAAAAGGCAGTTCAACACTTCAGAGCTACATTTTCCCCCTTAAAACTCAAGCTACTGAAAATATATTTCTGCCTTGTAAAAACAAAACATGCTATTGATGCTTTTCTCATTCAGATAAAAGTCACAGTACAGTAAGCAATGAAATTCTACAAAAGCACCAACAGGATAAAAATCAAAACATATTTTCTATATTCATTGGAAACAACACATCATTTCATAGATTCAACATCAAGTCTTATAATCGCCTCCCTTCTCCACTTTCCCAAAAACTAGTAATACATTCTTCCAATTTCAACCCCTCTCTAAAAGCTATTTACTTTAAATAAAGGAAGAAATAAACCAAAATAGTGAACAAGAATATCAAAGACTTCTAACTACCTCTACTTCACTTACTTACAACAGCTTCTGTCAATCAGCACATGAATTCAGTATCAACTCATACACCTGCACAAATTAATTCATGGGGGTTACATGTATCAAAACCTAGATACATAGTCCAAAATCATGGTAAAAGAAGTGTCTTCCCTTTGTTTTATACATTTCAGAGTAAGTATCAAAATATATTTAAAGCTTACCAAGGATAAAGCTTTAAAACTTCTCTCTTTTCTTGGCATGTGCATGCATGTGTCTGGGGACAAGTGTGTTTGTTTCTATAGTGGCCTACATTAAACTTGGGTTTTTCCCTATAACCATCAATAAGGATACAAAACTCATGCTACAAAAATCTCTAACAACTTTTCCAAGCTGGCCACAATTGCCACAAAAAGTTAATAACCACTGCTAAACTCTTTCATGCACTGTATCCCAACATAATAATTTAAGACAGAGACCAAACAATACCACAAGCAGCTGAAAATAGATCCAGAGTTCATATTTAGTTACACACAAAGAATATAATAACATATCTGTGCCCAAGTCTGAAAGTGGTATCTACATTACTAAACTGGCAGTGGTGACACAGTACCTAACACGCCTTAAATACATGAAGCATGACACATTGATTAAACTAAATTGGTTTTGTTAGATGTTCTGATTGCTAGTATCATGTTATTAAAAAAGTTGCTTAATTCAGAAGTCTGTGCAGATAAAGGAATATGAACAGGACAGACAGAATTTTCTTCAGGCCCACTGAAATCCCAAGGTTGGTTCCCTGATCTCAGATGGAGGATCACAGCATGGCAACAACTCTCCATCCACTCCTGATGATGTTTCTTGTAGATCAGTTTGAGTTTAGCAGCAAGAAAAAGGCTGTGTTGCATCTTATGTATCCTACTGAAGAGGTATGAAGAGCCCTGCTACAGTGAGCTACAGCCAGCTCTCTACCTCAAAGATTCCACGCTTGAACAAACTGAGAAATCAAAAAACAGCTCCAGCTCACAGGGGCCCTATGAGCACAAAGTACAGAAACAAGAAAGGCAAGAAGCCACACAGGCAACAGCTATTTTCTGGCTTTTTCACTCCCATGATTAGAGGTTAGTAGGAGGTAATGAACTTATCCTTTGCAGAAATCCCTTTATTCTTTGTGAGCACTTCTATGAGACTGCATAAGGAAGGACCTGTCTGGTCCTCAGAATAAGGAAAAAAAATGTGTGCAAACAGCCTAATCAAGGTCACCTGTCCAGAAACAGGAGTTCCTAAACAAGAAGTTTCATAAAGCCATCAACAACAGAGGAAAAAATTACCAATTAAAAAAAAACGCACTAATATTTAAAAAACTATACTTAATAAGCAATACAGTCCACATACAGTAATTATGCAGGTTATGCACAGAAATACATACTATGCTGTTCATTTCTGAAGAGTTGTAACTTCCACACGGATGGACACTTCCTATAGGTTCCAGCCCTTCTTCATCCCACATATATGTACCATCAGAGCTGTCAGATGGAGAAAGCTCAAAGGAGGAGCCAGCTCTGTAGTTCATCTCTGAAGAAATGACATTCTCAGTAGTGTGTTTTGTGCTTTCACTGTTGTCATCCACTGCTTAAAGAAAACAGCAACTGTTAAGAGTCCAAAACCAATCCAATATTCAAGAAATACACATTGAAATGCCTGTTACTGGTATGCTAACTTTGTTGCAACTTTACTGTAACAGAAAGACAAAAAAGCCTTCTACAGTACTGCTCCCTCATCCCAGAAGAGGGAAAAGCTCAAGCTGGTTTGGCAGCTACAACTAAGGACTCTTCCAACCTACATCTTTGCTAACCTTTTACTGCCCTAACTCACCCACCGTGGAAGCTACTTTCTAGAAATCTGCATCTCTTTAACGTATTAGAAGGTAGGTCCAAAAATATATCCTTTGGATCTCATCTTTCAATTGCAACATCTCTCAAACAAGCTTTTGTCATGAGAAGCCCATCAAAGACTTGAAAATGTGGCTTTCAAAAGCATCTTCTTGTGTCTTCAACTAATGTTTAAAGAATTAATATGCATCAGAAAAAAAAAAAACAAAAAAAAACCCCAGTAACAGTCCTGTTTATAATTGAACTCATTTAATTACACATCCTACACTTATTTCCACTACTTAGAAGCAGTTGCAGCTGTTCTCTGCCTACCGAGGTGGAGGGAGCACAAGGTGAAATTTTCTTAAAATATCACCAACCCAGAAAATGAATGGCAAAGCAAGGATATGAGGAATCCCACAACCACACCACAAATGTGTTTAAAGGAGGTCACCTTCATTTTTATCACAAAGAGCTCTTCAAAGTAATGCTTGGGAAAAAACTATTACGCAGAAAAGGCATAAGCAAACAAATGTGCCAGCATAGAGCCACATTCCATTCTGAAAAAATGCACAAGCAATGGGCAATTACATTCAATAACCTCATTAGTGTCACAGAATTTTGATTTAGCACCTAAAATTTCAAACAGAACAGAAGAAAGGTATTTACCAGACACATTTATATCAAGCCAGTCATCAGCATTACAGCAAGATCCTCCACCTTCCTTGAGAGATGTGAACGGCTCAATGGAAATTCTGCTCCCATGCTCTAATTCCTGAAGGCAGCTCTCCTTCTGCTGGATTTGTACAGGTCTGTTTGCATCTTCTATATCTATGAAATCATCACTGAAGTCTTCACTCAGATCATTTTTCTCCGAGGATGACAAAGAAGATATAGATATCTCATCTCCATCGTCGCTCATACACATGACTTTTGACCCATGTTTTCCGAGACTTTCATGCAGGCCCTCACCAGGTTCTGTTCTTTGAGCACTGCTCTCTAGAATACTGTTTTTATCAACAGCTCTATTGATATTTGCTGAAATAGCTGCATTCTCCACGATGAGCGTGTCCACAGCCGCTGCTTTGCTGCCATCCACAACGGTATTCCCAGCAAACCTGGTAGGCTTCAGCAGAGAAGGCCGACTTAATCTGTATCCATAGGAAGGGGCTGACCCAGATCCATTTGACAGCGGGGGTTTCTTGGAACAAGGGGCTGACACAGCTGAGTACGGTCTGGTAAATCCATACTTCATGGGTTCATTTCCATTGGGTACATCCAACTGACATGCATTTCTTGACAGCAGAGTAGACCTCTGCGATGTCCTGGCAGCGAGATTTTGACTATGATAAGGCCTTGTAAGATCCACAGCTTTATTAAAGGAATGTGACCTGGTTAGAGATGAAGTGGGAAGGAAAGAATTCTGAATGGAATGTGAAAAACTTTGTGATCTTACCATTTTGTCACAGGAGAAAGCCTTGCTATTATCTGTGGATTGTGCCAGGCTTTCTCCTGAACTTGTCCTTGTGGTACTGGAATTAGCTCTAGGTCTCTGCAAACCTACCACCGGCCGATTCCCATAAAATCCATTTAAATTTGATCGTGGAGCATTGAGTCCAGAGTATGTCCTTCCTGACAGGGTACCTTTGGTGAATTTAGCTGAACTAGAGAGTCCAGGTATAGACTTTGGGTTCAATTCCTCAGTAGAAGATACAAACATATTGGTTTGCTTTGCTGCTTTTGACACAACCGCAGCAGTACTGTTCAAACCCACCCTGAGCTCATCATTGCCCAATGCTCCTTGAGATTGAAAATGCTTCTCAGAATCAATTAATTTTTCATTAGAGTTGCATTTGGAGTTGGCCTCCCTCCCATTCTGATCGTTGAGCTGATATTTATTTGATTTTTTCCAGTTGAAAGCAAAGGAAGACATTCCAACAGTGCCATTGTGCTTGCCAAAATTTTTGCCACCATTACTCCCTGCTAAGTTCACAGCTGTCCCGTTGGGCATAGGTTGCAAAACACTCCCTAAAGTTTTCGTTCCATATTTCGGTAGCCTGGAAACCAAGGATGTCCTGGTTTGATTTTTTTCTTCCATGAGCTATTGGGTGCATTGGTCCTTAAAGGGTGCTTGAATCTAAGAAAGAAAAATAAAATAAAACAACATTAAACCAGAATCAACCACACACATTAAACAATACAGTTTTCTACACATTTGCAGCTCTAGGCTTCCTACATATCTGTGCCTAACTCCAACATGCTGATAAAAAGTAACCCAGACACATTTTGGGAACTCCAGAGTCCCAGCAGTTATTTGGCAGTAATATGTTCTTCAGATAACAGCTCCACCCCTCAACTTTCATTCTCTACATAAACCATCTTGGTTTTGTTTTCCTTTTGTAATCTACAAAATAAACTTGAAAAGGGATTGGATGATTTTTTTTCCCTCCATTTACCCATTTTGAGTAACAAACTGAACTTTTCAACTGTGTTACAATTATCAAGCTATAAAGTTAAGATTTAGTATTTTAAAAAAATATGACCACAGCACAAACCTGTGGTCAGCAACATAAACCTACAGAAACTATAATGTAAAATCTGACTAAAAGCTAATTTTTTGAGATTTTTTCAGTTTCCCTAATGCCTAAAATGTAGGAAATAATAACACATCATGAATCTGACCACAACATTTTTTGTTCCCAGACCTAACTGACATCCCCAAATCAAGATTCACATTCCTAGTCACTGTTTCCTCTTTTTCTAGAGACTGTAGTCTATTTTGGAAATCATCTTATTCATGTACAAGACCTGAAGTACAATGCAACAGTTGCATAAGGTCAGTGTTAGTAAGTGAATTCAAAAGTTCTACTTAATCAAAGTACAGAAAATATCTTGTGTAACCACAGCAAGCATTACCCTAAATGGAGTCACTCCCCAGGTTGCAAGACCTCACTAAGGAACAATTGGTTTAAAAACATTTAGATAAAACTGAAGATAAAGTCAAAGATAAAATCAAAGTGGTTTAAATTCATGCTAATTGAAATACCCTAAGGATCTGTCAGTGAATAGGATGTCCCAGAGCAGTACTTCTGGAAGCAGATCTACATTACAAAGATGGAAAGAGAAAGGTACTGAAGACAGGGCTTTTAGGGGCTCCTAACTTGTGAAAACATTAGAATCCACATTTTGCAACTGGTGTGTTCATTTCCATTTTGAAATACACAAATCCCGACTTTTCAAATACTCAGTGAATTCTTGTGCACCACAGGCACAACCCTCACCCCGGGTGTGCAAAGGACACAACTATTTCCCCATGGGGCCAGCAGAACATTTCATTTACCACATGTGATACCTGCCTGCATGTGGATTGAAGTGTCTCATGTCAGACTTGCTGCCTACAGTGCACCTGCATACCTTGCACAGGAAAATATCATGAGGCTTTAATAGCAATATCAAAGTTGCTATTTATTTCATGTCAACTACATACAATAAAGTACACCTTTTTTTTAACAACTCCATGAATAAAAAATGGCCTTTAACATGCTGATTAATTCATTCCCAGCAAGCATCATACTGCAGATCCCTCAGAAGATAATGCAACTCTAAAGAAAAGGCAAGTCTTGTGAAGAAATCTTCCAAATTGAAAAGGTAAATTAGAAAGCTGCTAATTTAACTTGCATGCTTTATGGATAATTCCCTTTTCACATCTGTCTACCATCTCTTAGGTAACTGCAAAATTTAAACGAGGCCATTTAATTAGATTACTTTAATCCTCCACCAAATTAAACTTGAAAAGGAGACCTTTCAGTTCTCAGTAGGAAGGGCTCTTGCTCATTTATCCTTGCAACAACACATTATCTTCAAGAAAACTATACTGATAACTTAGACCACTTCAGATAATTAAATTAAAAGACAAACAATACTTGTCTGTATTTTATTAGCCACTTAACTGTAACTACTGCGCCACCTTCTCAAGTCCAGGTTACATTTGTTCCATCACAATACAATGTCATCAAAAAAACCTCTAAAACTTAACAGCATCCTGTCTGGCAGATGTTTCCCAGAAAATTGGGAATTTTCTTTCAAGTTGTCTAAAACATCCTTAATCTTTACATATGTATATTAGGAAAGATTACACTAGTCCAACAATGAAACTCCCTTATCAAGCAGCACTCTACCTACAAGTTAGAGTATGATTTCTGCATCCCAGAAGATTCAAGCTCAACACAAGTTAAATTGTAGCCTGCTGTACTATAAAGAAATTCAAAGTATTTTTAGACTTAAGCAATCCATGGATTTTTTTAAAAACTGACATTTGGGCAAACAAGTTTTATATTCTTTGCCTTGGGAAATACATTATCTAGTGCACATAAGCCTAATTGGGAATTAAGCTAATTATAAAGAGCCTAGCCTTACATAACGATCCAGGGAAAAGAAGTTAAAACCTACAGACCCTCTCTGAAGTATAATCTGAATTAACTGAAAAGCTGCTACATCCTTACCTTCAAGGATATTCAAGATCCTGGTGATAAGCAAAAGGATATTCATTCTCACCCTCCTTGGTCCTTTCTCTACAGGATTATTTACACCTCAACAAAATCCTGCACTGTTAGTGGCAAGCACAACACTCTAATTTTATTCAGAGCTTTTGTTAGCACCACCAGAAAGGCAGTTTCCTATACATTAGCTACTCAGCAAAGTCCAGCTTTGCATCTGAGACTGCCCTCCAGAAGAAAACAGGTTAAAGATTCATCCATTTGAAAGTTTAAGCACCTTAAAATACTGCCATCCCTATGATCCCTGCCACCAGGAAGGTAACAGCACTTTCCAGTTCCAGATTCCTGAATAGGACCAAATTCCCCTTCTATTGTCACAGCAGTGCAGAATAGCCAGCTGATGGATGAAACACATCTGACAGACTGGTGCCAGGCCAGAGCAATTCCCCTCACAGATCTCTCACCATGCCAGCAGTTTCAGATCTGTGCTTCATTCACAGGAATGTAAGTGCACGGGTATTTCAGCTCTGTCCTGTGCACAGCTTATACATCACCTCTTACACCTCTGGGTTTTAACACGGCAGCTTCTGGTTATTTATTTGTTTTTCAGGACAAATACTATGCAGATCTTCTCACCACTGATTTGTGGTGAAACAAACACAATTGAAGAACTATTTTTCTTAAAGATGTAATTAAAAATGCATTAGAGCAGTTATGTGAAACTATCTTATTTTCACCAATGTAGGGGAGCACTGAACGTCACCAGGGAAAAGTCTGGGAGGTCCCTGCAACAGAAGCAGCAAAAGACATTTAAGAACATTGCAAGATGGGCAGTCAATTTTCAGCTTTAAGAGGACCATGGGGGCTTAATAGAATAGAAGAAACATGCAAAAGATCCAGCTGGCAAACACCTGCTTTGAGCATGACAAGCCCTGGGGCAATTAAAGATCATGAATTCTGAGGAAACTGTGCATGCTGTATGAACTCGAATCAGAATGCAACCAGAAATTCTGATGACTTTAAGATTGAACTTCAAGTATTTACAACTTTCTGCGTTGTTTACTCCACACAGACTGGTTTCAGTTTAGTCAAAAGTGCTTTCTCTCCCTCCACTCTCAAGATCCAGTAAGATTTATCAGCTCTGTGGTAAATTCCTCCAAGCCTGCCTTCCTTCTCCTTCTCTTCAGTTTCTCCAAAACACCTGTTCTTGAATCAATTCCCAATGCTTTATGATGGCATCCATGAATTTTAGCCTCTCTCCCTTTCCTATGTCCAAACTGCTCTGAATAACACCAGCTGCCCTTACTCTGCCTTCTGAAGTTAACATAGTCAGGAAGTACAGAGAGAAATTCCAAGATGGTGAATGCTTGTTCTTTTTTTCTGAAATCACCTTGCTGTTCTGTATCCCAAGTTGTGAGATTTTGCTTTCAGATCTCAAGACAGCTTAGAGACACGTCTTTTTCTGTTTTGCCTCCCTCACACATACGAGGTTCTAGCCCCTTTTAAGGGTTGATCTACCAAACACCAAGCAAACCAGTTATCCAAGCTGCTCTTGTGCTCAATTTTACTGTCAAAACACACTAGCTCAAAGAACATGAGCAGAACATGACAATGAATAAAGGGAGAAGGAAGCAAGAAATACGTCATAAAGAGATTGGAGTTTCTGGATTTTTAACATGGAGCAATATCTTTACTCAATACAGCAGAGAATATGACATCCAATGCCATCTCTAAAAGCATTCTTGTTATTCATCAGGATCCTTTATGTTTGATAAGGCAAGAGGATGTAAGCACTTACTGGAGAAAAAAAAATAGGAAAACGCAGCTCTCTTTTGTAGAAGAAAGCTACCACAATACTTCCAGAATCAAAAAATTCCCTTTGCATCCCTCAGGGCCACACTGGCAATTCACTCTGCCATTGATGCTGGTCACATGGAGCATCAGGCACCCAAGGGAAGCAAAAAAAGGGCTAAGTGCTATCTGCCCAGACATGGATACTTTGTAATTGCTGCCCAGTTCTGCATTTCATATTAGTAAAACAGAAACCACACATTTTCCAACTCCAAATTTTTACATAAAACCTTACCAAAACACTGAAACAAAACAGGGCATGAGTTATCATAAGCCCCTTTAGATTTTATTGAAAAAGAAAGTCATGCCTATTTTACCTACAAGAAAGGCCTTTGTTCTACACCTGTTTCTCAAACAAGTAAAGTTGCCCTGATTTTTGGCATTCTTACACAACTAACAAGGTGGAAAGCAGCCAAGGCCCAGATGTTTAGCCAGCTGCAGCAAGGAGTAGCTTCAGCACAAAAAAAATAATACAGAAGAGGATAACTGGGGGATAGATAAATTACTCCCAGTAAAAGAGAGTATCAGGGTCTGTGAAAAGGAAGGAAGACTTGACAGTGCAATTTCATGTTCCTCTTAAGTGTTAATGCAGGTTATTATGGGTTGTTCATAAATGAGATGTGAAATGCAATGACAGTTACTCTTTCCTGCAGTATGCTGACAGCCTAACTGTTGTCAGGGACAGAGGTCAGCTAGAAATTAGAATAAAGCCTTGGAGATGCATGACTTCTCTCTGAAGCTGCTATTCATCTGATGCATCCTCTTAGAAGAAGTCATCAATTCCTTTCTTCAGTGGATCCTGTTAAACCTGAACAAGTCATGTCCAGTCTGTACCTGCAGCAGACAAACACCAGGCAATTCTGCTGACTCCAAACTCCAAAACACAAGACCCAGAACACAGCAGAGTTCACTGGACATCCAAACAACACAAGGCCCTGATGATAAAAGCACTACATTAAGTGTGCTGACCCCAAGAACACTGCAAGAGGTGGGAGGGATACATTGCCATGTATCAGAAACAACTAACATAATCATGACCAATACATCTGGCTCCAGCACAAAACACCCCTGCTAGAAGGAATTCAATTAGTGGATTACTTCACTCATTATGTTATGCAAGGAAAAGGCTCCTGTGAACTGAACAAATCCAAGAGATTCACCCTCAGTGAGCAAGTCAAGCTTCTTCACTAGGGTTGCTTAATTGCTCTTAAACTGCAAAAGATGCATTGTTTTCAACATCTTTGTTGGAGAAACAAAGAATTTTTACTTGCTCCTCTCTTTGATGATACTTCAAACTGTTACCAAATCTGCACGGATAACAAACAGAAACGGGAAAAACTGAAGTAAAATAAGACAGACACTGTCTGCCTGCCTTACAGTTCTCATGCCCTGCAACCCAAAGACAAAAATCACACAGCTACAAAGAAGTCAAAATCTGTTAATCATTCACCAGCACCACCTCCCAAGCCCTCCCAAAAAAAACCCCAAACAAAGGTACTGTGAGTATTAAGCACGTTTATATCCAGGTTCCTATGTTGCCTCAGCATTTCCTTGCATTTAGCAAGATTTCTGTCCTGGAAGATAAGCCATAATTGCACATATGCCTGTGTGCAAGTACATACATTTTGGGGACTCTCCCACCAGAACCTTTTTTCCAAGGTTTCTCAAACAGGTAAATTTTTGGCATTCTTACATGACTAATAAGGCAGCAGGTAATCAAAAACCTGCCTTTCTAAAGAGTTTTAAAGGTGTCATCACTGTTTACCTCATAAAGGTAAATTAAATTTTATGCTGTGTCTAAGATTGATTGAAAAATCCAAAACATCAGTTGCAGTCTAGAATTAAAGCTTTCTACCAGTGAAATGTCAGATCTCGATCTCTCCTTAAAAAATTTTGTGATTATGTCAGCATCAAAGCAACTGACAGCAGAAACAGGCCCCTGCTTCTGCTGATGCTGTTAGTCCTTCAGCAACAGCATTTCACATTGGTAATTTAATCTGTCTGTAAGAGTAAGTCCAGAAAGATTGCATCTGTCTCAAAAGCAATGTCCTACTGCAAACCAGTAGGAATTACCTGCTGTTCTCTGGCAAATATTTCACTTAAAACCAGAGGAACAACTCTTTTTTCTCAGCACTATCCACTGTCCCCAAGTGATTCAAACACACCATTCCCATCTCTTACTATTCTAGGAAAGATTTACTTCACCACTGACTCAGTAACAAAGAGCTGGTTACCAGTTACTGTTTTTCACTTCTTACATAGTAATGCATGTTAGCTGGAGCAGGACTTTCTTGCTGATCAGAACAGGCAGGCTGAAAGCCAAGTGAAACTTGGTATACAACTAATTGTAACTGGAAATATCCCTTTTTAGACTACCATGTTGTCCATCCTACTCCTCTAGTTTGCTTATTCAACTGATGCACGTTCTCCATGTAAAAACACTGAGCTGTCTTGAGCTAGAGCCCTCTTACAGTGGTATAATCACATTTTTCAGTATGTATTTTGCAATGATTAAACAATGACTAAAAACAGAAACAATACTTCCTGTCAGAACTGCTGATGAACAGTTTGTCTATGTGAGTATCTTAAGATTAAGAATTTCCATGGGTTTAAATCTTCAGTGAGGCTGTGCTTCCAGCCAATATGTAAGTTGCTTTTTTCCCTCTCCAGCCACATACACTCATTCTTTCTTTCCTTCTCCTGCTGCCCAAGTAAGAATTCTAGCTACAGGTTAAGCTGAATAGCAAGCAGAGATAACAGGAAGAGACTGCATTTAATTCATAGACTCACTGCTACTGGGATATCTTCAATAAGCCTGAAGAGGTTCACATGTGATAACTGAGCAAGATTAGACAAGCTGAAGCAGAAGGAAGGTAGAAAAAAGCAGTTCTGAGATTTTCTTTTATATATATTGCCAATGCTGTTTCAATATAGTTCAGTTTTTCACAGAAGATTGTGATCTTGAGACAAGAACATGTCAGCACATCACTACACACCTTAAAAAAAAATCATATTGTTAAGTCAGCCACTGCTGGATTGAAAGAAAATACTAGAAAAAGGACTGACAAAGAAAATCCTTAACACCGCTATCATGAGAGACAGACAGTGAATCCTGGATAAGCTGGAAATATTGTATAAATCATGGTATTTCACTGTGTGTGGAGCATGGCATTTCACTGCCCAGATTCAATTCTCCATATAGGTCTGCCAGTCAATTTTATTTTAGAGGTAAAGAATACAAAAATCCCATTATCTCCTGTGGTTCCCTTAAAATAAAAATGCACCAGGGAAGGGATGATCAGGGCAAACACAGAATGTGACTTCCTCAACTTTCAGCTGCTTTCAATTCATTGAATTTCTCAAATCTGATGCAGTTTCTTTAGGAACCCTCCACAGATCTCTTGTCCACTGCTTTGAGTAACCTGTCCTTGAGCCCCCAAACTTTTTGCATCCATGACTGCCTTAAGCAAGGAGCCCCAGAGCTCCAATAACTACTCTTTCAAGGTTATTTCATTGTCTTGCACAGATTCCCAAGGAAAACTACTTTTAAACTCCCTACATTGCCAGAAAAGGCTACAGACACCTGCTCTCCTTGCTATCAAACACACCAGTTTGTTTCATATCTATGTGCTTTCAAGAAGATACTGTGTTATTTAAAGTTTGACTTCTCTTTAACATCCACCCTGGATCAAAAATACTGCAGCCATACACTGGTGCATTACAGCTTTCAGCTGATCTTTTTCATTCATAACCACATCTTCAAAGTATCACTTTCTTGCTACTGAGTTTCATTTCATTAGTGCTGGACTCAACACAGCTTCTGTCTACAGTTCCACTGCTATAAATCAGTTCCCAGTCTCAAAACCAAACTCTCTAAAAATGTTTGAGTACCAAACAACTTTGCAGGTTTCCCACAGCATAACAAATACCAACATGTTTTTGACAACAGACCGGCAGCCTCCAGTCTTTAATGTGTGTTTTGTGTTTTCCTACCAGCCTTCTGACACACCAACAGCTATACTGGAATGTACTTATCAAGGTCAGTTTCCCACAACATGGAAGACACAGACATTTGTTATATTCTCAGAGATCTGCAACTGAAGGGAAAAAAAGAAAGATTCTCCAAGAAACTGAGATGCAATTTTCAGTTACCAGTGACAGTTTGTCACATGATCATTTTCAGAGCCAGTCATCTATGCTGTGTTTTATTCAAACTTACAGGAAGGAGACACATATCGTTTGTTTTGCTTAATTGGGATCTCAATGTAGTCATAGTAAAGCTGTGCTTACACAAATTACCATTTCAGAAAGCTTTCATGATTAAAAGATTTACACAGAGAAGAGTTTTTTCTGTTTTTATCTCTGTTTACTGATAGACAAGGCTATGCAGGTTGACAGACTGTGCTCCTCTCCTCAAGGCTCCTGCTGCCGACCGCAGCAGCCTAGGTCTTGCCAAGTTCCTACTTCTTCAAGTTTGTCTTACTGAGATGAAGGTTACTCAAAAGCCGTAGCATCCCTCAACTCATCAAAAATATGTATCAATGTGGCTATGTAACAACTTTAACATATGAGACCAGAAAAAATTGCATTTAAGTAAAGCCTATCTTTAACACAATTTACAAAAAGAATGTCTATTGAAGTATCATCCAAACTCACATTGTAGTTACAAACTCTGCAGTTATCTAGGAGATATTTTTCAATCTCCTGCCTAAAGTAAACGTATTATTGAGTCAAGAGAAGCTGGGACATTCAGTTCTCCCTGGATGCTTCCCTTGTGCTGTGTGTGTCACAAGCCATCTGGGCTGATTAGCCTGAAAGCACAGAATTGCTCTGGCTTCAGGGAATAAATGCTGAAATTATTTGCAATTTCAGGGTTATTCCTGATCCATAAGTTGTTCAGCCACCTCATCAAAGAAAATCCTTATCATCCATTTCCTCTGGCTAAGAAGCCAAGCCTCCCTGCAGCAAGGACATTGCCAGCATTGCCAGTACTTCTTCAATAAAGGCCATTAAAATGCATTCTGCAGAACAGGACTTCAACTCAGTGCAGACTAAGTGCTCCTGAAAAACCCAACACTCAGCAGTGAAAACAGCATTTTAGCAAGAACTTGCAATACCAGCGCCCCACATGACCAAGGATAAGCAAGAACCCTCTCACCCTGAGGAGACTTTCTTCAGTTCCTATAGGATACTGTCAGTAGAACTGCTACAGCTGAATCCTCCTCTGGGAACAGAGAGTGGCTACTGAGCAAAGTCCAGATCTCTGCAAATCCAATTACTTTTGATTAAGGAGCAAACAGCATTCTCAGAATGTCTTCCAAAATGCACCTACTTGGTAGCAGCTTAAGACTGAGCTGGGGTGTGTGTCTCAGAGCTATGAAGAAATGCTCTGACTAGCCAAACTTCAACTTTGGGACAATTATCCAATGCTGTTGGGATTTTACTGTAACATACTTGTGTGCAGGTATCCAGAGATTTACATAATCTGTTTTTATTGCTCCAATTGAAACACAATAGAGGATTTTAAACCTAATTATCAAAAGCACCATTAGTATTTTGATCTCCTTAGCATCCCTGTTGGCATCAAACTTAACCCTGCCTGAAAGCTTCTAATTAAGAAGATGGTGCTGCTGTGTACAGCAAATGGTGGCTAAAAGAGAACACCACAACTACTGTTGATATATTTTTATCATATTACTTTCTGTAATCTTATATTCCTTCATCTCTTTTCCATTTTGAGAGATCCATACTTTCTAAAGATTCCAGGCAAGCAATATTCATCTCAAGATTGATGGCATGATGGGTTTTTTATCTAGAGAGCCTGTGCCAACATTTCCTACTAACTGGTTTATTCCATATAACCAATCCCTCTTAAAGGATGATCAGGCCCAAAAGTAATGGATTTTACTCCAATGAGCTTTTACACGAACAGTTCCATTAAACAGGATTACTCATTAGTATAACAATATATTAAATGAGATCATTATGTTAATTGAGACTACTTCTACAGTTTCAACAGCTTTACAGTTAAAAGACCATACTGGGCAGTTTTTGTCTGTGAAAAGTGATATTTCTATAATGAAAAGTACTATTCATGAGCAGAAATTAAACCTCAACTTCAAAAAAAAACTTTTCTACTCTAAGTTGTATATTCACACAGATCCTTGGCTGACATTTAGGTAGGTGGTTGTTACTCATATTCCATTTGTTAGGCCATCACCTCTTCAGCTTGGAGGCATGTATTTCAAAACGGGCCCACAGAATTTCAAGTTATGAGATCATTACATACATGAGAAAAAAGTCTTGCCAATTTCATTCATTATCAGCAAACAATGTAAATATTTGTTAATATAATATATAATGTAAATTAACCTCTGGCTAACCCAAGACTTTTGTGTATTTCTCCAGAAGAGAGAAATTTACTAAAATCTCAGTGAATATGTGAAGTGGCTCTCAATTAAAAAACGTAACACAATGAGAACTTAGATCCAACTTCATTTCACTTTTAATACCTTCATAACAAAAAATTCTATTCCACACCAAACCAAGGCTCAAAGCCCACAAACACCAAGAACAAACCTGCTACGAACATGAAGTTCTAACCCTTCATGTTGCATCGATTCCCCTGAAAAGTGCTTTGCATCTTTACACAACATACCAGATGGAGTACCAGATCGACAATCCTTACCTTAATTTGTTGTCTGGCCTGGACACTAACGCTCTGCTACAGTATGAAGTTCCCATGCAGTTTTGCTGTCTTAAACTGAAGATAAACAGCTCGACCTCCTCCAGCTCAAAGCTAAAGGCCGAGGTTGCCTACGTTTCATTGTGTGCCAAAGTACATTTGACAGAACGCGAAGTGAACAGCAAGCTCTGGATGACGAAAGCAAAGTCTCAGTGTCATTAAAGTGAAATCACCACAACGTACAAAACATCCCCTTGGTATGAATCTCAACAGATCACTGCTGAAGTAGAAATGCCTCCATTATAATTCTTTTCCAACGTTACTATTTATTTTTTTAAACTGTTGTCTTTGAACAAACACACACTGGGTGCTTTTGCTTCTTCCCCTTTTCGCAGATTAAAACCTTCGAGATACGAAACCTCACGCTACAAGACCTCTGCGACCGGGGCTCGCAGCAGCTGCTCCCAACGCACCTGCAGATGCGTCTCCCCGAACATCGAATTAAGGGACACACAAACCACCACCGAGGCGGCACCGGGGCGCTCCGGGCGCCGGGCCCGCCGTGCAAGGCTGCCCCCGAGCTGGTGGCACCGCGGGCGGCTCGCCCGTGACATTCAGCCGGCCCAGAGGTGAGCGCTGCGCCCGCCGGGGACGCGCAGGAGGCCGCCCCGCCCTCCCGGCCGGCCCCCCTC